>CM031236.1:376904079-377301579 GCA_018340775.1 Taxus wallichiana var. yunnanensis
CCAATTAAATGTTGTCCTGGCATAATCAAGACTAGGGATTTTAATTTAATTCAGCTTGTTTAGCGTTCTTCTTAGGTTTATTTTAACCCTATCTTTCAGAAAGACAGTGATCTAAATTTTAGTTTAGCTTTTGATAGAACATACAGAGGCGCTAAACAATCATAAGAATTCAGTCTCATATTCTTGCAAGCTTATATTCACAATCACAAAAGTCTCCAAATATATACAATAATAACAATGCTCTCAAGATATTTGAACTAAAGAAGGTCAAACTATCAAGATAAGAATACAAACACATAAGTAACAAATATCAATTTCCATTCCTTTCAGAACTTAATCAAATACATTTTATGCATTCAACATACTTGATACAATACTCAACGGAAGAAGAACATCTTTAATCTTATAGTACATTTAAAGAAAATGAAGCTGAATTCATAATAAACCAAGTTATACAATGAACATCCTGTCGAGATCTGCATGCTTTACCACTTATGGTGACCATCTGCAAAATTTGTCAACATGGGTCAGTTCGATGAACTGAGCATGATAAGCACTAACTCTTAAAACAATTGCAATCCACCAACTATTTTCATTAAACAACCTATTTAAATGAGATCAATTCACCAAACAAGTATACATGTTTCAGACTATGCTTTTGTAATACAAAAATGACTACAAACGTGTAACTCTATTATCGTTACAGAATAGTCCTAAATACTTCTCAAATATTCCATCAAAATATTAGGGATCAAGAAGTACAAAAGTATCCAAATCATCTATCCATCTGAATTCCAAAAACAACAAACTTCAGACAGATCATTTCATTCAACAGTAAAAGGAATATCATAACAAATCATGATTCCATAAATAGGTTCAAAACAGTTCCAACGGTTAGATAAAAATATCAACATATATTTTCATAACAGAAGAGAAAGAAAACAAGTCATTCATATTTCCCTTCAACAAGTTCATGACTGTACCATCTCCTTAAATGGAAAACATTCACCTTACATGCATACGAATAAGTCAGACGAGCCACAAGAAGAATCACTGTTTTGTTAACATCAAATATAACAAACTCTGTCACGATGAGCTAACACGCCAATAGTGATTACTATCTACCAAACAGACTCTACATGACCTCCCACATGAAGCGACATACAAGAGGATATTCCGCCATTGCCTGTTGAGGTGCGACCTACGACTCCTAAGTTCAATCAAGCTCATGAATGGATATACATGCAACAGAAGACGTAAACATGCCAACAATCCCTTACATCAACCTACATCCCATGCTAGTCCCTACTAAACACAGTAAGGCTTTTCGACCCAAGGTCGAAATCAAATAACTTCTATTATACCATGATCAACAATAGACTCCATGGCATTAAGCAATTGATGTTTCCCTAAGACTATGCCGAGGTAATCACACAGAATTCCCACAACATGCACTGACCTCATCTAAGCTGGAATAAACACAAGGAACCATAACATGATCAATCTGATCTATCTCATACGGACGTATTCGTGAGTTAAAGGAATGGTATTCATGACTCACTTCAATAGAGCCCAGACACATGATAACTATCCATACTCAAGGAACCCCCAAAGGTGCCAAAAACAACAAGTGTACCAATCGGGTTGAATAGAGGCGATACTACTATAGTTACTGTCAAGGGTTTCAACCGAACCCAGTAATGTAACGATATCAAGATAAATAAAAATAATGATTCCCAATCGAGCCTCTTCAATATTTTCGCACAAGTTTGCATAGAAAGGAAACGTAAAAGAGTCATGTACCAAAAATTCATACAAAATAACATAGGTCGTATACATGTTACTCCTTCAAGACTCCAACAAAATCAAATTACCAATACCCAAATATATATATGTATATATATCTTCAATGATGGTCCATAATACACGAATCATTCAATGGATTCCTGAGTCGTTTGGAATAATAGAAATACATATATTGCATACTATCAATGGGTTCCATCCCATAATCATAATGCGAGGAAAAACAACTTCGGCATGGTATGATGAAGTACTATAACATAGCAAGTTATCCATTCACACACAACTTTAAATAGCAAAGTAAAACCTAATAAGATTCAAGATAACCACTACCTTAATAACCTCGGCGAAGTTACAAAGAAGTCCAATTAATCTGAACAAAATGTCCATCAAGTATTCCTCCCAACGAGTATCAATAACAAGCATCAACAAGTGAAGCATTAACAACAAGTATCAATAGTAAACATTGACAACAAGTATCAATAAAGTAAACATTGACAACAAGTATCAACAGTAAAAATTGACAACAAGTATCAACGTGCTTTGTACCCATCAAGAGAATAATTCATGGGCTCTCACAGAGCAAGCCCAATACACATTCTTGCATATATATTTTGCAAATTAAAGTTGGAATGCAAAACACCAAGAAATATTTGCAACAGTTCGAAAAATAAAATACACCCATCAAGGTTTTAATTGAAAAATCGAACCAGCAAGAAGATACAGCAACAAAATCACGCACAACTTATCATAAAAACCAACTGAATCCAACAATCATCTGAACAGAGTTGTTCTAATGAAATCACTTGAAAGAAAGCAATATTTTTAAAGGTTAGGGCCTAACATGCCTGGATATTTGCTTAAAATTTCAAAGCAGACCACTGAAAGAGCTCGAACCTTCTCCTTCTTTTCCAAGTTAGATCCACCAACAAAAATTTGTTGTTTCCATGACTTATAAATTTTCCTTGCCAGAGAAAAGAGCTAGTTACGCTCATACTTGCCATGCAACACCAAGAAGACTGGTGCGAAGAACTAGAGATCAGACAGAGGGAAAACCGGAGTGAAAGAAAAACCAAACAAACCATTAACTTTCCAGTTTGCATGCCTTCCCGTGAAACCCGAGCTCGAAGATCGAGTTCATAAATGGCATTTACTCCCAATTTCCCGCTCAATCCCCACTGCCACCGACCGCCATAGTTGGCGATGGACAAATGCACACCAAAGACCATTTCCAACTTTGGCGACCTGCCACGTCGGCTCAAGTTAGCCATTTTAGAACCTCCACCAAATTACTGTCTCTCATGCTTATCCACACATTTAATAACATAGAAAGCGCCGCCCATGGTTCGCACCCTTCCAAAGGTCCCCTTAATCCTTGCTCAATAGTTAGGTTAGTAACTTAGGTTAGGATTTAGGATAACACCTAGTCTAACCACTTTGCACATAGATACTTAACTTAGAACATTAGCTCTTAGCCTAGGTCTAGGTTAGAGTTACACTAATCTAACCCCTAGGTTAGGTTTAGTTTTAGGTTACTAACATTAATAATTCCAGTCAGGTCTAACATTTCAAATGCTCAGAAAAAGAACCTACAACATACATTCACGAACAGGGTTTACTCCTACACTACCAAAAAGGCTATTGAATTATATGTAACTGAATTATTACCTGGTCCACGATCAAGACCTTCTAGATATATTACGATATCGGGAACCAATTCATTTAACATGATCAGCCTGAGTTATACTCCGGACTAGCTTATCCAATGCATCCAGACCTTGCAACCTGCTTAAGGTCTGTAATTTTAATTCATCACGAATAACTTAAAGCACCACTTGGATCAATACCACTGATCCAAGGCTAGGTCTTATAGATGGATAACTTCATAATTCATTCCGAGATCAGATTAAACTCAGGCGTAAAATGAAAGAAATAAAAGAGTCCAATGATATTCCAACTCAGTCAAAGATCTACGATCTGCAAAGAAGATACATTACATATCAAGCATGACTTCTCAATCAAAGGAACACATCCTTTTACAAAGAAATCACATATCAACACTTGTATGCTCAGGAGGAAGTAACAACAGTTCAAGGTGTTACATGCTTCCCTCTAAAAATATTCATCGTCCCGATGATTACATATTCAATTAACCTTCAGGTCAACCAATTTATTAGTTCACAAATCAATGCGACTATTTTCCAACTTGAATAGTTCCAGAAATCAATGTCACAACACATTTTATTCAGCCTGAATAATGTTTGCCTTCATCTGGCTTTCATAATTACTTAAAAAAATAAGTTCATAAAAGAAATGTTTTGTCAACAGATTTCATTCTATTGAAAAAGAGAAGGAAAAGCAATTTTCATCTCTTCCAGATTTTCCCAAGTTGCACTTTCTTCGTTAAACTGGTCCCACTGGACCTTACATTGTTGTATTTCACGATTTCTTAAATGCAATTGGCGAGTTTCCAGCACTCGTGTGGGTTTAACCATGATTATTCCTGGGTCTTGGACCTGCAAGGAATTCCAATTTAAAACATGTGATAGATCTGAAACGTATTTCTTAAGCAAAGAAATATGGAAAACATTATGCATGTGAGATAAAGCGGTGGTAATGCTAAGCGATAAGCTACGGGATTGATTATTTGATAATTTTTGAAAGGTCCCACGAATCGAGGTGAAAACTTGGCAGCCTTGCCAAAAGTTATAGAACTCTTTCTGGGTTTAACATGAAGAAAAACCTTCTCACCAAGCTCAAACCTTCATCAACCCACTTAAGGTTAGCATAGCTCTTATGTCTATCCGCATTTGCTTCCTTTAATCGTTTCGAATTAGCTTAACTTGCTTTGTTCCATTTCGTGAGAATCTCTGGTCCAATTACCACTCTATCCTCAACACTATCCCACTAACAGGAGTTTTGTACTTTCTTCCATAAAGCACTTCAAATGGTGCCATTTTGAGAGATGAATGATAAGTGTTGTTGTATGCGAATTCAACTAATGGAAGATACTCTTCCCATTTATACTGTTGATCCATGCAATACATTCGCAACATGTCCTCAACACTTGATTTACCCTCTCGGTTTGTCCATCCGTTTCCGGATGATATGCGAAGCGAAGTTTAGTTTTGTTCAAGAGCTATATTAAGCGTTTTCCAAAACCTTGACATCATTCTTGGATCCTGCGGATATAATCAATTGCGGTACACCATGCAATCCTGAAAATTTTGTGTACGAATCTTTTGGCCAGCACTGGTGAATCATCCTTTAGATTTCCAGCGATGAAATGAGCTACCTTAGTCGGTTTATCAACAACTACCAGGATAACATCATGATTATTCCTGGACATGGGTAATCCTTGTACAAAATCCATGGTTATTACTTTCCATTTGTATCTTTGCGGTATCTATGAGGATATAATAGTCCAGCGGGGTGCATATGTTCTGCCTTAACCCGCTGACACTCCAAACAATGGGTCACAAAATTTATGACATCCTTTTTCATACCTTTCCAAAAGTATTGTTGTTTCATATCAGCAAGCATCTTTGTGATACCCGGGTGTCCAGAGAAAGGTGAATTATGAAATTCAACTAACAACTTATTTCTCAAATCGTTCAACATAGGTACATATACCCTGTTTTCATAACGCAAGATTCCTTCATTATCAAAATGAAAACCTTTATACCTTTCATCATTAGGTTCTGCAGCAAGCGCTGCTTTTACTTGCTGAAAGTATGCATCTGATTCTGAGGCACTTTTTACCTCATCTTTAAACTAAGTTCTTAATGTTATAAGAGCAGAAATGTGCCTCCTACGACTTAGATCATCAGCTACTCTATTCTCCTTCCCTTTGATATAGCTAATATCAAAATCATATTGTGATAAAAATTCTAACCACCTTCTCTCGGCATTCGATTAGGTGAGTAAAAATATATTTCAGTCCTAAGTGATCAGTTTTCAACTCAAAAGGTTTCCCAAGTAAGTAGTGTCTCCAGACTTGAAGTGCATGAACAATGGCAGCAAGCTCCAAATCATGAGGGGCATAATTCAACTCATGTAACTTGAGTTTTCTACTTTCATATGCAATGACTTGATCATTTTGTAGCAAAACACCTCCAAGGCCTTCCCCAGAAGCATCCGTTACAACAGTAAAACTCCCATTAGGGTCTGGTACAACTAATATAGGTGCAGAAGTCAACTGGTCTTTCAGAATTTTGAAAGCCTCTTCGCACTTGTCATTCCATGTGAATTTCTTATCCTTCTTTTGCAATGAAGTTATTGGTGTAGCTACTTTAGAAAAATCTTTTACAAATTTTCTATAGTAACCAGTAAGACCCATGAAGCTTCTTACTTCGTGCACATTCTTTGGTGCAGGCCACTCAGTTATTGCCACTATTTTTGAAGGATCTACAAAAATTCCTTCTTTACTTATGACATGACCCAAATAGTGAACTTGAATCAAAGAAAGAACATTTGGATAACTTACCATACAACTTTATTTTTCTCAAAATTCCCAAAACTATCTTCAAATGCTCATTGTGCTCCTCAACGCTTTTAGAATAAATGAGAATATCGTCAAGAATACAAGTACAAACTTTTCTAGATATTCTTGAAAAATATTGTTCATTAAGTTCATAAAAAATTTGCGGGTGCATTGGTTAATCCAAAGGGTAGAACCGTGAATTCATAATGTACGTATCTTGTTCGAGAAAGCTATTTTATGAATATCTTCTTCTCTAATCCTTAAGCGATGATAACCGGATCGAAGGTCTATCTTAGAATAAACCACTTTGCTCCACGCATTTGATCAAATAGATCGTCGATCCTAGGAAGTGGATATCTGTTCTTGATTGTTGCCTTGTTCAACATCGATAATCAATACACTGACCTAAGTGTTCCATCCTTCTTTTTCACAAATATCACGGGCGCACCCCAAGGTGAAACACTTGGTCTAATCAAACCTTTAGTCAAAGTTCTTGCAAGTTTGTGCCTTAAGCTCGACTAACTCTGTAGTAGTCATCCTATAAGGCACTTTGGAAATAGGTTCTGTTCGGTTTGATTTCGATGGTGAAGTCAAATTCTCTCTTGGGTGGTAACCCTGGTAATTCTTCAGGAAAAACATCCCGGAAACTTTGTAACGTGAGAGAAATTGCTTCATGTTATCACCATCTTCTTCTGAAAATTCAGATATCTTTACTGCATAAAGGGTACATCCTTTATTCTTAGCCTTTTTAAGCTGCATAGCTGACAGTTTTCTAACTGAAATTTCCCGTTTCACACCTTGAATCTCTGTTGTTTCCAGCTGATCATCTAAACACTTTATGTTCTTTTCATAGAAATCTACATTTGCTTTATGGTCAGCTAACCAATTGACACCGATAACAATATCATATGATCCCAAAGGTGTAACATAGAGGTCAACTTCCGTGGAAAAGTTAGGTAAGTCAAGGACGCCCCAAAAAGACACATACTCTTTGTATGAACGAGTTATTACCATCTTTATCACGATCCAAGATTTATCCATTTTTCTAGCTTTTCTTTTAAGTTTAGAAGCAAGTTTATTAGAAATAAAACATTCGGTAGCTCTGTATCAAAAAGAATAGTAGCGGTATGCCAAATAACTTACCGGAACTTCTATAGGTGTTACTTACTTTTCAGCTTTCTTTTCGCTATTGCGGCATGTATCTTATCTTTGCTAATTACGATCATCCTTCTTCAAAGGGCCTTTGATTTGCATAGTGATCTTTGCCACAATTGTGTGAGCCTCCTACGGGTCCCTTTTTAGGCTTAGAATTGCCTCCAGCCTTATAATTGTCACGTTGTCCTCCATAGGGCTTACGCCCATTGTTATAATTTTTGGTAAAATTATCCCTTACATTTCAGTGAGGCTTAATTACTACCGATTTCTTCTGTTATCTCCGGAAACTTACTCTTGTTTCCAAACTTTTTCCATGGTCCTTTTAAGGTGCAAGAGAGGTTGAAGAAGGATTTGCGGTATTCTTCCGCACTTCCTCTTTATGAGCAGAAATAGCCTTTAACCACTCTTTCTTGCCTTATGGCCTTTTCAACAACTCCTTCCATAGTGGTTGGGTGTGAACATCGACCTCTCCCCTATCACGGGATTCAATCCCATGATGAATTTCCGTATTCGAACTTCGTCAATTTGATATCTTTGCGGTACATACTTGAGGAGTTTTGTAAACCGCTCCCGAGAATTCAATTCTGTTAGCTTCCCTTGAGCTAAGTTCTAAAATTCTGTCATTTTCTCGATCATAGAAAAGTTGTGGCAGCCAAGACATTGCCTAAAATAGCCTTTAAATTGATCCCAAGTAATATTGGTCTCATCAATGTTTAGTTTAGCTTTACGGCTATCCCACCACGAAGATGCTTCGTGGGAAAGCTGATAGGCTCCCCAAATAGCTTTTGTTTCTCCGAGAAGTTCCTTATTGCAAAGTACTTCTCCATTTTTTGAGCAGTTCTCAACTCCATCTCCTAATGTGGTGCCATCATACATAGGTGGACTTATCCTTTTATATCATTAGTGAGTTCTGCTTTGCTAATCGGCCTTTTTGTTTTGGTTGGATAGGTGCATTCCAAAGCATTAACATCAACACCCATATTGGGGTTGTCCTCAGGAGGTTGCTGATTGTTATTATCAGCTTCTTCATCCTCCTCATTTCCCATCACCTGCTGTTCAAGTACAGCTAAACGATCTCTTGTGTCTAACAGGGCAGCAAGGATCTCATCAAGTTTTTGGGTTGTTACCACCCCTCCTTTACGGTGGAGCATTATTCACAACGTTCCCCCTTGTTCTAACCATTTTTACATTACAAGAAAATTCAAGTTTTCATCGGATTATGGACACTGATAGGCCTAAGAGCTGCAACCTTGACTCACGATACCAAGATGTAACATCCTCATTTTAGACAATAGAACAAGTCAATTTTTTTTTTTTTTGATAAATGCATCCTGGTTCTAAATACATAATTTAGAACTCACAAATCAAATAACCATTCATTTAACAGATAACCATATGCAACTGTAATGACTCGGAGTACCTCCGATCTATTCATTCCATGACTCGGTAATCTATCGATCTATTCATGAGTAATAAGAGTTGGCGTTTTTATTTAACGCATCACTCTTGCGGTTCTCTTCTATTCTGCGGGATTGAGAATTCTCTGTCAAGGAACCTAAGCTGAATAAGCTGTTACCATTATTCATCGGAATCTCATCCCTTAGACTAGGTGACTTCGGGACAACGCAATCAAGACTTGCGATACTTTGGCCAAAGATTTGAAACATCTTTGCTTATGTCTCGTATTCCTTAACGACATACTCGTCAATGCGGAATACGTCCTTCACCCCATTCTTATGTTATGTAGAATGTCATATACCGACTTTCATCGGTCCCTCCTATCCCAAGTTAATCACTGGGAAGCGGATTAGAAAGGTGACAACATTACATGGATGCTCCCAGAGGACTAGGGATAAGATGACATCTTTGGGTCAATCCTAATTAAACCAATGTGTCAAGATACCCCGAGTCTCCTAGGCAGCCATATAACATGACCACATTCCTAATCGGTCCCAGGAGTAACTTATTCGAGTTAAAGGTGTAAATCTTAACGATCAATGCAAAGGGTGTCGTCATAATTCACTGCATTGTTGTATCTTTGAGAATATCCTAATCTTCGAAGGTACAACCCCGAGTTGACTTGTGTCGTCAACCTTTAAATCCACCTCGGAAAGATATACTTATTAATAAGCGTTACACACATTGAGTTTAAAAATTAAATTAAAGGCGTTACCATAAGGTTAGCCTTTCCCGATCCTAGATTCCTCATCTTAGGATGACCTTTCTCAATAAAACCCATTACACGGAGGATTTATTAAGATTATGGTCTCATCAAGGAGTTCATAGAATATACATAATTCTAAATCAACGAAATTGGACAATATCTCATAAACTTCACATGAGATTGCCCATCGAACCCCATCTAGGTTTATATCAGTTCTCATAACTCGAATTTATTTATATCGTACTTATTAGTATCAAGATATAACAATTAAGAATCTAATTAAATGTTGTCTGGCATAATCAAGACTAGGGATTTGAATTTAATTCAGCTTGTTTAGCGTTACTACTTAGGTTTATTTTAACCCTATCTTTCGGAAAGACAAGTGATCTAAATTTCGGTTTAGCTTCGATAGAACATACAGAGGCTGCTAACAATCATAAGAATTGAGTCTCATATTCTTGCAAGCTTATATTGACAATCACAAAAGTCTCCAAATATATACAATAATAACAATGCTCTCAAGATATTTGAACCGAAGAAGGTCAAACTATCAAGATAAGAATACAAACACATAAGTAACAAATATCAATTTCCATTCCTTTCAGAACTTAATCAAATACATTTTATGCATTCAACATACTTGATACAATACTCAACGGAAGAAGAACATCTTTCCTCTTATAGTACATTTAAAGAAAATGAAACTGAATTCATAATAAACCAAGTTATACAATCGAACATCTGTCGAGATCTGTATGCTTTTACCACTTATGGTGACCATCTCGCAAAATTTGTCAACATGGGTCGGTTCGATGGCCGAGCATGATAAGCACTAACTCTTAAAACAATTGCAATCCACCAACTATTTTCATTAAACAACCTATTTAAATGAGATCAATTCACCAAACAAGTATACATGTTTGGACTATGCTTTTGTAATACAAAAATGACTACAAACGTGTAACTCTATTATCGTTCTGAGAATAGTCCTAAATACTTCTCAAATATTCCATCAAAATATTAGGGATCAAGAAGTACAAAAGTATCCAAATCATCTATCCATCTGAATTCCAAAAACAACAAACTTCAGACAGATCATTTCATTCAACAGTAAAAGGAATATCATAACAAATCATGATTCCATCAATATGTTAAAAACAGTTCCAACGGTTAGATAAAAATATCGACATATATTTTCATAATGAAGAGAAAGAAAACAAGTCATTCATATTTCCCTTCAACAAGTTCATGTTGTACCATCTCCTCAAATGGAAAGCATTCACCTTACATGCCTACGAATAAGTCGGGACGAGCCACAAGAAGAACCACTATTTTGATAAAATCTAAAATAACAAACTCTGTCTGAGTAGCTAACACGCCAATAGTGATGACTATCTACCAAACAGACTCTGCGCATGACCTCCCACACGAAGCGACATACAAGAGGATATTCACTTGCCATTACTGTTGAGGTGCGGCCTACGACTCCTAAGTTCAATCAAGCTCATGAATGGATATACATGCAATGAAGACGTAAACACACCAACAATCCCTTACATCAACCTACATCCCATGCTAGTCCCTACTAAACACAAGTAAGGCTTTTCGACCCAAGGTCAAAATCAAAGAACTTCTATTATACATGATCAACAATAGACTCCATGGCATTAAGCAATTGATGTTTCCCTAAGACTATGCCGAGATAATCACACAAGAATTCCCACAACATGCATGACCTCATCTAACTGGAATAAACAGAAAGGAACCATAACATATCTATCTCTCATCGGACGCATTCGGAGTTAAAGAATGGTATTCATGACTCACTCACAATAGAGCCGGACACATGATAACTATCCATACTCAAGGAACCCCAAAGTGCAAAAACAACAAGTGTACCAATCGGGTTGAATAGAGGCGAGATCTACTATAGTTACTGTCAAGGGTTCAACTAAACACGAGTAATGTGAGTATACAAGATAAATAATAATAATAATTCCCAAAGTGAGCCTCTTCAATATTTTTGTACAAGTTTGCACGAGAAAGGAAAGGAAACGTAAAGAGTCTGTACCAAAAATTCATACAAAATAACATAGGTCCTATACATTACTCCTTCAAGACTCAACAAAATCAAATTACCAATACCCAAATATATATGTATATATATCTTCAACAGTGATGTTCCATAATACACGAATCATTCAATGGATTCCACAGAGTCGTTTGGAACACGATAAATACATATATTACATACTATCAACGGGTTTCATCCCATAACCACAATGCAAGGAAAAACAACTTCAAACATGGTTGCAATGAATTATTGTAACACTGACAAGTTATCCATTCACACATAACTTTAAATAGCAAAGTGAAACCCAATAAGATTCAGTAACCACTACCTTAATAACCTCGACAGAAGTTACAAAGAAGTCCAATTAACTGAACAAAATGTCCATCAGTATTCCTCCCAACGAGTATCAATAACAAGCATCAACAGTAAGCATTAACAACAAGTATCGACTGTAAACATTGACAACAAGTATCAACAGTAAACATTGACAACAAGTATCAACAGTAAACATTTACAACAAGTATCAACGTGACTTTGTACCCATCAAGAGAATAATTCATGGGCTCTCAGAGCAAGCCCAGTACACATTCTTGCATATATATTTCACAAATTAAAGCCGGAATGCAAAACACCAAGAAATATTGCAACAGTTCGAAAAATAAAATACACCCATCAAGGTTTTAATTGAAAAATCGAACCCGCAAGAAGATACAGCAACAAAATCACGCACAACATATCCTAAAACCAAACTGAATCTAACAATCATTTGAACAGAGTTGTTCTAATGAAATCACTTGAAAGAAAGCAATATTTTTAAAGGTTAGGGCCTAACATGCCTGGATATTTGCTTAAAATTTGAAAGCAGGACCACTTTGAAAGAGCTCGAACCTTCTCCTTCTTTTCCAAGTTAGATCTACCAACAAAAATTTGCTTTTTCCATGACTTATAAATTGTCCTTGCCGGAGAAAAGAGCTATTTACACTCATACTTGCCATGCAACACCAAGAAGACTGGTGCGAAGAACTAGAGATCAGACAGAGGGAAAACCAGAGCGAAAGAAAAACCAAACAAACCATTAACTTTCCAGTTTGCATGCCTTCCCGTGAAACCCGAGCTCAAAGATCGAGTTCATAAATGGCATTTACTCCCAATTTCCCACTCAATCCCCACTGCCACCAACCACCATAGTTGGCAATGGACAAATGCACACCAAAGACCATTTCCAACTTTGGCGACCTGCCACGTCGGCTCAAGTTAGCCGTTTTAGAACCTCCACCAAATTACCTGTCTCTCATGCTTATCCACGCATTTAATAACATAGAAACTTCCGCCCATGGTTCGCACCCTTCCAAAGGTCCCCTTAATCCTTGCTCAATAGTTAGGTTAGTAACTTAGGTTAGGATTTAGGATAACACCTAGTCTAACCACTTTGCACATAGATACTTAACTTAGAACATTAGCTCTTAGCCTAGGTCTAGGTTAGATTTACACTAATCTAACCCCTAGGTTAGGTTTAGTTTTAGGTTACTAACATTAATAATTCCAGTCAGGTCTAACATTTCAAATGCTCAGAAAAAGAACCTACAACATACATTCACGAATAGGGTTTACTCCTGCACTGCAAAAAGGCTATTGAATTATATGTAACTGAATTATTACCTGGTCCACAATCAAGACCTTCCAGATATATTACGATATCGGGAACCAATTCATTTAACATGATCAGCCTGAGTTATACTCCGGACTAGCTTATTCAATGCATCCAGACCTTGCAACCTGCTTAAGGTCTGTAATTTTAATTCATCATGAATAACTTAAAGCACCACTTGGATCAATACCACTGATCCAAGGATAGGTCTTATAGATGGATAAATTCATAAATTCATTCCGAGATCAGATTAAACTCGGGCGTAAAATGAAAGAAATAAAAGAGTCAATGATATTCGACTCAATCAAAGATCTGCAATCAGCAAAGAAGATACATTACATATCAAGCATGACTTCTCAATCAAGGAACACATCCTTTTACAAAGAAATCACATATCAACACTTGTATGCTTAGGAGGAAGTAACAACAGTTCAGGGTGTTACAAGCCATTCTATCTTTATATTTTTGTGACTGACCATGCTCTGGGAGCCATGATCTTGTATCGGGATGCTAATGGTAATGAACAAGCTGTTTATTATATCATTCACACTCTTCATGAGTATGAAACACGTTATTCCAAAGCTGAAAAATTGTGTTGTGCTCTCTTCTTCACAACTTCTAAAATTTTCATTACCTCCTTAATCACAAAACCTACATTGTTACAAGTGTTAATCCACTCAAGACAATGCATGCAAAACCTTATCACAATGATCGTATCACTCATTGGCTCATGCTCATGACAGAGTTTGACCTCAAGTTCATCTCATAGAAATCTATCAAGGGTTAGGTCATTGCAGATCAATTAGTTGATACTCCTCTTCCGGACACTCAAGTCCCCCTTGCTCAATTCCCAGATGAGTACATCCAACAAATCAATTTCATTCTATCTCCATTTAAAGTAAAAATCTTCTTTGATGGGTCCAAGTGTTAGCAAGGGGGAGGCGCAGGTTTTGTCATGATTCCTCCTTGGGGTGCACCTATCCCTGTCGCACACAAGCTTAACTTTGAATGTACCAATAATATGGCTGAATATGAAGCTCTCATTTTAGGTCTTCAAAATTCCATTAATCTCGGTGCTCGCCATATCGACATCTTCGGTGACTCTGAACTCATCGTTAATCAAGTCACTAGTGTCTATCAGTGCAAAAATGATATCCTTCAAAAATATCACAATATCATTCTCTTTCAACTTCAATCTTTTGATAAATTTACTATCCAGGCTATTCCTCACACTGCAAACCAATTTATAGATATGATGGCTTCTTTAGCCTCACTTATTCCTCCATTCACTGAAGACTCACAACTTTATGTGGTTTTTTAACGTTTAGACCAACCATCTTATCTCAGGCCGTTGATTTCAATCAATGTTGTCACAACCGACACTCAAGATGAGTGGTATCAACACATTTTTATTATCTATCACGTTCAGGGCTTCCTCTAGATCTAATTTCTAATGGTATAAGATTTTTTATCCAACACTCTAACCGCTATACTATTCTGGGTGGAATCCTCTACAAATGTGGCTTTGATGGTATTTTGCTTTGGTGCCTCAAAACCCTTGAATCATCTAAAGCCATTCAGGAGGTCCATGACGGTGTCTGTGGTGGACACTTTGGTGGTTTTTCCATAGCTAAGTGCATCCTACATTTAGGTTATTACTAGCCTTCTCTTAATAGAGACTGCTGCAACTATGTCAAGAAATGTGTCAAGTGTCAACAACATGCTAATCTCACACATATCCCTAGTTAGGCCTTACTGACCCGCAAAGTGGATTTATGGCCTTTTTCACAATGGGGGCTTGATCTCATTGGTCTCATCAATCAGTGCTCTTCGTAGCAAAATCACTCCATCATCACCACCACGAATACTTCACTAAATGGGTGAAGGTTATTCCTCTTTCATCAACCAAAGCCAAACCTATTGTTGATTTTATCTATTAGCACATCATTTGTCACTTTGGTGTTCATCACAAACTCGTCACAGAGAATGGAAAGTCCTTCAAAAATAAATATTTACAGGAAATTTGTGACACTTTCAATATTAAACTCAACTTTTATTCTCCATACTATCCACAATCTAATGGCCAAGCTAAGGCTTCTAATAAAACTTTGTGTAATATCCTCGCAAAGGTAACTAGTCGAGCTGGTAGGGATTGGCACTTACACATCCCTTTCACTCTCTGGGCTTATTGGACTAGCATTCATACCCCTACTAGTGCTACTCCCTTCTCTCTCATCTATGGGTTTGAGGCTGTCCTTCCTTTGGAAGTTCATATTCCCTCTCTTCGCATCTCTCTCAGAGAGTTTGTCTCTGATGAAGACTATCGTTAGAATCATCTAGAACAGCTTGAGTTGCTAGATGAACATCGTCTCAATGCCCTTGAGCATCATCAATTCTATCTTGAGCATGTCAAGTGTGCTTATAACAAGCATTTTCAGCAGCAGTGTGACTTCCAAGTTGGTGATCTTGTTCTTAAAGAAAACCAAAATGTCACTACTCTGGAATAGAGTCAATGTGGTAAGTTTGCTCCTAACTGGATGGGACCGTACATTATCACTCATAAGTATGGGTCTCAGGGCTTATCACCTATCTTCCATGGATGGTATACCTAAAATGGAGCCTCTTAATGCTTTGCATCTAAGGCCCTTCTACTGTTAAAATCTATCTTACACGATCTTAGTCGCAAAACAGATCTTTCATCCATCTACAACCAGTCATGCATTTCATAGTGATTCGAAACTATGTGGTTCTCCACGTTATGTCTTTTATACCTTAAATATGAGTACCGTGGATCTACTCATGGCATTTTCCTTACGGGTTTGTTCCTTCTCATGGTAGGAATACCTTAATCACTACTTCATCCACCCTAGGTGTTCATCTTGATCAAAATAACTTTGGGGCATGAGTACATGCTTATATACGTTTTCTTCCCCTCTATCTGATCCATTTGGTCTAAACTCAGCTTCTTCCAAAGCTAAAAAAAAAAAAAAGAGAGATGTTATCCTAGTCCCAAAAGATAGTCGATCCCTTGAAGGACAGCTATCCATGCCTTATCAAATAAAATAAAAAATATAGACCATTCCTTGAAGGATGGCTATCATCAAAATAAAAATACAGACCACTCCCTTGAAGGATGGTTTTTGTTTTAGGGCATTTTCAGCCTTTTTAGTAACAAACTTCCTTTATTGGCTAGTTTGTTCACTTTTTAGCATCTCTGAAAGACTTCCCATATCGATCAGTCTTTCTATATCTAGCAAACTTCCCACATCGATCAGTTTACTTTTCTATCAAAAGAAAAAAATCATGAAGCTGTGATATGAGACCTTTTTGATCATATGGAGATCTTGTTTTCCCCATATGGGTGCATATTTAATCCTTCATGTGTTCTGACGAGATATATACTTATCTCTCATCCTTATCTACCTCCTAGATCTGGTTTGTGACTAACTAGTGTCAGGTTTGTTTTATCCACGTCTATGGCCTTGTGTGCATTGTCTTTCGATTTACCATCAAGGTCTCTATTTATGGTTGGTTAGGGGCCTAACTCATCATTCTTTTTCCTATCTAGGTGTAGTGCTTTTTATTTCTAAAGGATAATATCATTACATCACTTTCTTTCACAAAGGACATTTCCCATGATTATTTGTTGTTCATCTAGTTAAATTGACATTTAACATGTTAATTTACTCAATCAAATCTATCATCTATCTGTGCTCATCTTATCTACTTCATCTAAAAACATCAAAGCATGTATTAAAAACACATGTGAATCCATCTATCTATCTCATTTAATTGAATTAACATCTTAAACATGTTTATTTAATCAACCATGAAAAATCAATCAAATCACATCTATTCATCTATCATTTATAACATTCATCTATATCCATCAAAATTACATAACATCCATCTATATCTATCGAAATTAAATGCATGAATCCAATCACATAACACAAAATGATGAATATATATACATATATTTGTCTGTACAAAAGAATGTATGGCTTCCAATCAAGCCGTATACATCATATCCACAAAAACTGCCTTCAACTCGAGGCTACATCAGTATATATCTACAAAATATCACATCTATATGGTAAAGTCAGATAGGTGGAAGACACTATCTCCTCCTCCCTCCTCAGGTCTAGGCTATCTCTCCTAACCACCTCCTACAGAGCTAGGAGATGCCCGCTACCATGGCCCTGCCACCTCCTCAATCTCCTTTGGTGCTCGCACACTTAGAGGCACCACCAATAGTAGCTGTCACTGTCCTCCTCCTTGCTCTATACCGAGGAACATCAAAGGCATGTTGTGTCAGGGTGTCCTTATAATATCTCACCTCAGAAAGGAGAGCCTGATAGGTACTCAGACTCACCATATCGGGTGCTCGCAATGGTACTGCTGATGGTGGTGGTCCTCCTACTACTGCACCCTCTGCTCCTGACTCCAAGGTGGTGCCAGTATCACCATATTTATTCCTAAGGGCCTCCCTATGCCTATGATAGTGATCTCTCTACTGGATCATTGTATTCCACTCCTGACAAGCGGTGTCTCTCTCCTATATCAGGCTATCCCTCTCCTCTATCAAAGCCCTAATCTCCTTGAGGGAATCTTGGTGTGTATGTGTCAAGGCAACATGCTCTCCCTCAAGTCGCTCTAGTGCTACTACTAGATCCTCCTCGCCTGTCTCTGTAACTACTAGGAGATGTCATGGTAGCTCCACATGGTACCACACCTCGTAGCCCTCATCTACTCCTACATCATCATCATCATCTATGGGAGGTGGTGCCTCCCTGAGTGGATCTATGGGAATCAGTATAGGTAGATCTGTCTCTCTGTTATCCCATCTATATGGTGTGTATATGGTCGGGATGATCTGAACCAAACCAAACTACCTCATCACCCGTATAAATGGGACTCACTCTAAGAGCTTTGGCCAACGGCCCCTGACTACCCTGCTATGTCTCAGCTCCACTAGATGGGTGTCTTGTCTGGCCCATATTGGATAGACCCTATAGGGTCTCCATATCACCTATGCTAGTGTCAGAGTCCTAAATCTCTCTGAGTACCACTGTAAATCTCCTTGTATCTCATGGGGCCATGTCTACCCGCTATCGTTGAAATCCATAATCAATGACTCCCCCTATTCCTAGCATCCATGGAATCCCAGATGGCCTGATCATTACTATATGCTCATATTCCTAGCAATGGAGCACAAAACTCAAGTCTATCCCAATCCACCTCCTCGTCGTATACATCGACACCATCATGATATATCTGTGCTAGTAAGCCATCATCAAATAAAAACACCTGCATGAACTCTAGAATGTTGCAGACACAGTCAAGGAGTAATGGGAACCGTCCACCTCTAGAATCTGGTAATGCATAGTACAAGATAGCCATCTAGATCAGGGATATCAATCTACTCGGGAGTCATCCTTCGGGTACTGTGAGGCTATCCTCACAGCCCTAGACACTATCTTTGCATCATCGGCCTTGTCCCCATATAATCATACCAGGGCCCTCCTCTACTACTCTCGTGGGGTGATCTCTATCAGGTCCCCTATAATCGGTAACCTGAGGATCCTATAGATGTCCTCATGGGTGATGGTCATCTCACCCATCCGAAACCAAAATGTGTAGGTCTGGCTATCCCACCGCTGCACCAATGCTCGCATGAGCTCCACATCTCGGGGTACCCACCTATAATAACGAAAACCCCTAATCTAGATAACTCTAGATGATGCCACTCAACATCTATCACATCTGGCAGTATGGTCTCTAGTAGCTCGGGAATAACATCCCGCATGTGTAGGACCTCTCATGCCTACATGATATCAAACATCGTCATTAGTTTCATATTTATCAAAATCCACATCATTAAATTTTCATCAAAATCTTTCTCCAAAAATTAAAAAAATGTCACTTTTTTCAATCGGTGCCAATTCATGCCAATCAGCACTATTTAATTTATGCTCAAAACCGATTGTGTTTTAATCGGTGTCGATCACTTCCTAATCGGTTCCGATTAAGGCAGAGCGCTAAAAAGCCCTCTTACCTCCTACTACAAAAAAACATGAAAAATAATAAAATGCTAAATGTATAAAGCTCAGGAAGGTTCACTTACCCCTGGTCGTGTCCTCTTCCTCTTCTGACCACTTCTAGAGGCTTCCATGTTGCTCAAATTCAATTTTTGACTTTTTCTAAATCAATCGTCGTAGTGTAAATGAATCATTACCGTTCACCTTTTCTATACTTATAGATTTTCAGAGTGGTCAACACTAATTATTTTGATCGGTGCCGATTTTTGTGGTCAATGTCGATTAGGGGTAATTGACGCTGATTGGATCCAATTGGCACCGATCAGGGATATTTCGATATTTTCATCCCTTGGTCCCACCAGGACATGCTTCATCCTCATCTATTCTCTTGTCTTACGCATGTGTCACCCGTAACACATTGCCACCATCTTTATGTCTTTCTTTTCAGTCCTTGTACCTGGTCACCTTGCATAGCCTCACGTGCATCTCACTCGTGGCTCAAATTTGCTTGTTATTCCCCACCTGGGGCATTTCATCATTATATCTTTTACATGTGCCACCCATAGCACACCTGTTCTACCTCGTCTAGCAGTAGTTCTATTACAAAGTCCACTGTAGTGGCCATATGTCGATTTCCATGGTGGCTCTCCACTCAAGGCCGTCACTTCATCCTTCTTGTCTAAGCATTGATGCTTGGCTTGTTTATTTGATCATTGTTCGACCTTATTTTCACCTTTTGGCACATATTTTTGTGTTATCACCCATTCCGAAGTTCTTCCCTGTACATGGGCAACTCATGTTTTTTGCAACCTAAAGATAGCAGGTCCAGTAGGCACTAACGTCATCTCATTCAAAGGCCATCTAGTTGTCCCTACTAATATGCCAATATTTAGTTGTTACTATTTTGCAAGAACCTTTAATTCACTAGTATGTAGCCCCTTATGTTGTCTCATATGAAGATCGTCTAGTCTGCCCTACCAATGTGAGTTCCTTAGGTCACTACCTTTTTTTTTTTATTACGTGCATCATCAATGATCAAATATACCCCAGAAATCTCGTTGGGCATCCTTCTTTCTCATCTACCTTTTTCAAACTTGGGATCAATTGGCCTATTTGGGGCCACCCCATCCCTAGTTTGAGGGGGATCACATCATTATTGTTCTTCATTTCTTCTAACTCCTTGTTTTTGTCTTGTGGCATTTCTTATCACAAGTTACTCGACAAAAAGGGGCAAATGTAGACACCTAAAATTGGTTACCCAATTTAGTGTCCCTGGGTTCATTTATCCTCGGGTAACCTGGGGAACCTTTATATCACCACTTCTCCCTTAGGGTATTACTTAAATATTTAATTTAGAGGCCTATCCTAAGTTTTCTCCACCCCATTATATTTCATCCATGGTTAATTAAACATTAACCATGTAATTCTATCTTCTAAATTTATTCCACTTCTACTTATACACCCCATATCACTTCCTAACCTCCTATGCTATTTTTATCCATCCATCCCACCTATTTCTCCTCCCCTAAAATCGTAGCGGGATTTTTCCGTATTTGAGTTGGAGGGATAATATTCTTATCCTTCTAATTCATTTCCTTTTTGCCACTTTGGGATTCTATTGTCTAATTGGCACCAATTTTTCCGAGCTGCACCGATTTTTCAAAATGGCACCGATTATAAATTTATAACCTGAGATCCTCTCTAGTTAGATTCAGGAGCTAGTTGCCTAGAGATTGCTTTCATCTAAGTGATTAAAGATATTATCAAAGGAAGAGAGTGAGTTTTGTGTAGTTTAATCCCTGAGAGGTGCATTGGTACTCTGTCCATAGATCTACGTACTCTTACGGGTCATCAATCATCAATCAATTGTTTTTCAGAATTATTCTTTTTTAGTTCCTATAATCCCCTTTCAATCAACACCGATCCAATCCGGTCAAATCTGATAAATCTATAGTCAACGCCAATTTATCCAAATTGGTTCTTTCTTTGGTTCCTAGGTTATAATCCATCAATTTCTACCTCGGATCCTCTTTTTCCATCTTCCATCTCTGTTTCCTAATCAATCTTCAGTAATCTTGCTTTACGTCCAATCTATTTTGCTTAGTTTGCTTTCTTCTTTTACTTTTCGGCCTTCGTCTCGCATGTGTGTCAATCAACGCCGATCACCGCCCGATCGACGCCAACCTGAACCAATCGATGCCGATCACTATCCGATCGATGTCGAGAAAAAAATGATGCCGATCACTATCTCGATCGATGTTGATCGGCCATATAAAGATACAAAATTTAGGTAACACAATTTCAGCTTTGTTTTTATAGTTTCCTACTTTCTTTCAGTTTCTGCTGCGGTTTTTACATTTTGTATGCTATTTTTAATCAGGAAACCTAAATATTTTCTTACATATTTTATCATGTATGTCTTTATTCTTGATTGAAAATGTGAACTGACATCCGCCGAGGAAGCTCATTGCTTCCCGAACCCGCTTTCGGCAGTTCACCCATATATCGTCTAACGTCATCTTTTTCTACCAAGGATTTTTGCATTGTAGGTTTCTTGGATCTACTTTTCAGGATTGTTTGTGTGCACCCATCTTGTCTCCATCGAAATTATTTCCATCTACGTCTTTGAATCTAATCCAATCTATCAGGTATCAATTTCATTTGATTTTTTCAAGGTTTTTGTGCTTAGTTTGGTGCATTAACTTGGACAGGTTAAAAGCGTGGAAATTCTTGATCTACATATAGTTCCAAGAGAACTCGACATCAATCAAAGAAACTAACACACTGGTTCTTGTGGAAAATCCCTAGTTTTAGAAAATGAAATAGGGTTAATAGACAATATAAGGAAATGTTTTCTATATGATGGTAATATCAACAAAGTAGAATAGAGTATCAAGAAAATATGTTAGTGCCCAAAGGGCCAAAAACTAGAATAAAATGATGAATGAAGACTATCCTGGCCAAAGTACCCAAAAATTCAGGATCCAATAGTAGTTAGGTTTAACCAACGACGGTCAGATGAAAAATGAGGATGGTCTTTGGACCGATGCCGGTTACTATGAAATTGAGACAGAAATGAAGAAAAATGGGTTGTGATTTAAATCAAGTGAAGAATCAAACTCAGGAATATGAGAATGAGAAGATGGGGCCTTGGAACACTCAGATAAATTTGAAATACTCTAACTATGATGGGGAGTGTGCAAGGAAAAAACAAAAATGTGGAATCGTGTCCTCACACCTCAAAACACAAAGCAAGAAGAATGCTAAGAAAAATACGATCTTAAGAGTGATTTTTATTTATGTGTGTTCAACTTACGCTATTTAGAACTAACTCTGTGTGTTTAGAACATAATTTATTGGTTAGGAAGGTGTCCCACGAAGAAGGATATCCGAAAGGAGAGGTTTCGGGTATGTTATGCTAGGGGTGGGCCATCCTCTAAGATCATGGCTCGAAAGAGGAAACAAGATGGGGAGTACCTGTTAATCTGATCATGTGGTCATAGACAGGTGTTCCCAAGTAAGATGTTTTTTAAGAAATATGTGTATATTCCAATTTTGTGCAAGTTTGGTAAGACACAGAGAGAGAATGTGATTTCTATGATTCTTTATGTCAACCATCAGTTGGGCATGACTTCCAACATATAGGTTTCCCTCATTTTAATGTGATCTAAATATAGCAAATCGAGAATGTAATGTAGCCAATTTTAAGGCCAAATAAATTTTTTTACGTTTTATAAAGAAAACGATTAATAGGAGAGGGTATTCTCTTTCACTAAATGCAGAAATTAAGAAATAAGAATGATTCCTTTTTAAATGCACCAATATAAATGTTTCTTTTAGAGAAATTAGAAAGAAGAGAAGATTACCAGAGAAAAAGATTAGTGTGTAAGCCTTTTAAAGGGAAACAAACACATAACTTTCTCCAAGAAATGAAGAAAATGCAATAGAACCCTTGACGGGTCCCACTGGGTGTGCCAAAATGTTTCACTGTTTTCTTTACTTTTGGAATGACAAAACAGATAGGGTTATGGGCTAAGAGGAATACCTATTAAATGGGTTGGTTGATACTTTTTACATGTTTTGACTTCTTGACCCTATTCCAATTGTGAGAGATTCCTTTTGGCTAGGAGGAACTACCTGTAATATAAAAAAGACCACAAAAGAGAAGTTAAATGATATATGACAGTGGACTAACTAGCGTATGCTAGTTCCTGGAAGTGTGATACTTCCTAGATGGCTGTCAATCCACTGTTTAAAATAAATTAATACAAGAAATAAGTAAAGTCCAGTTGTATTTGACATGATTTAGGTATCTCATTCAAGTACAACAAGAAATCTAATATAATGAGCTCCGCTAAAGTCAGATCTCGAAGGAGGAGATAATTGTCAAGGTACCGGGTCTAGTCGTGAGTCCGATTCGGGTTGTTTAGGTCAATTGGTAAGAGGTTTTTAGCTCTGTCTTTGGATAAGGTATAAAAACATATAGACCAACGTCGGTTGGGTATAAATGATGATGGTTAAGGGAGGTGACAATGGTTATGGGTAACCGGTGTTGGTACAATAGGGTGACAGTAATTCAATGAAAACCTTATTGTAGAGTTTAGGTGAGGTTAGATGGGGCTAAAGAAGGAGATGGCAAGGTCTGTGGGAATACTAAGAACACTCAGAGAGATGGAAGGGAGAGAATAGGTCATCGATAAACGGGTGGGTGAGATTTTTAGGTTTTTCTTAAAGAAGGCTATGGAGGAATGGGAATGTTAATAGAATAATGGTAACAGAAATGATAAAAATTATACGAACAACATAGGCATGGAAATGATTAATGATAAAACACTTACCAATTTTGCAGGTCTAATGGTTAGGTGGTGGTGATAATAATTTGATGGAAAGGAACTTGGTACAATAGTGACACTTCCTGGAATGTTACCGTGAGTGCCAATGTTTCGAATTTATCCTGGTCTTTGGCTATAGACGTCTGGGTGCATGAAAATACTTTTGTTTTGCTTGCATGCAGCTCCTTTCGACCCTCTTCCTCTTAGAATGTGCCAACCCAAAAACAAGGTTTCTTAGGTGAATAAATGGTAACCGACGATGATTAGGGTTCACCAACATCGGTTTAGGGGTGATTGGCATCGATTAAGGTGAGATTCCCTAGGTTTACTAAAATGGGTAGATCTTTCTAATTTCTTGGGCCCAGTTAGTTTTTTCTCATGGATTAGAATGGAAACTTCCCTTCTAATGAGTGGGAATGTGGTTAGAGAAATCTTAGGCATTGATTTTAGGGTTAGACCAAATCTTATCTCATTAAGGAAAGTAAGACTTAGTTATTGTTAGTTATGGAAACATGCCAAGAATAGGTCTAGGGTGAGGTGGTTGGATGAGGTGTCTAGGTGAGGTGGTGGGGTAGAAATTAAGATAATTAGATAATAAATATTGTGAGGATATATATATTAATTTAATTAAATTAATTAAATTAATAATGATGTGGGGTGGAAGGGGCCATGGTTAGGTGAGTGTGTTTGAGTTGGTTATTTGACGAGGGACCAAGGGGAGTGTGACCCAATTTTGGTGTCTACACACTTGCTAGATGGAGTCAAGACTAAAAGAAATGACAGAAAGCATGACATGATCACCATATTAAAAACAAATAATTCGAGGTTGGGTAGATGGTTTTGTTATATGATTCCATGTTTTTACGCCATCCTAGGAAACTGAAATTCCATTGGCTATGACCATATATCATCTCATACATCCTTGATTCAAGAACTTTATAGTTACAAGTGCTTGATTTAATGGGAGTAGTTTGAAGCCCTACTATAAATAATTATTCCTTGTGTTTGTAAATAACGCAGTATTGTCATTTAGCCTAGGATTTCCTTTTATGCATTTATTTTCTTGTGTTTCCCTTTCTCATTACTTGTTCCTTTCTTATTGGGTTGCTTTTTTATGTGCAATGTGCGTTGGTAACCAGTTTTTATTTTCAAATGGTTGTGTATGCGCGAGAGGACTACGAATCTATTTTTTTATGGGGTGGAGTAATGCGAAGAAAAATGGAAGCTAGTAGTGGAAATTGTGTTTCGATGGCACGAATTGCAGTATATAGGCCAAATTGAAGGATAAAAAGAATGTAGTGGGGAAGAGCACAAGTAGAAAAGGTGGAAAAGGAATTTTGGTGTCAAGATAACTTTACAAAGACCTCATACAAATGATGAGAAGTGTAGAAACAACATGAGGTAGGTGAGGGAAAAAATCAGGTTAAGGACAGAAGAAGTTCCTTTGACGCCGCAAACACGCACTTGAAAATATTCAGTCAGTAAATTTTTTTGCATGCCAAAAGGTTGTAGATATTTTTTTGTTAGAATTAAGCATGGGGGTAAGAGCACTTAAGGTTGGGCTTTAGTGGAAAAATACACCTTTATTGTAAAATTACATTGGTAGGTGACATAGCACTTATTGCAGGAGATGAGCAAAAATATATAAATATAATATCAGGATACATTGTTAATACCTTACATTTGTGATAAATAAGAGATCTTGTGAACTAGGGAACCCTTGAGAAGCTGCAAAAAAGGAGATTTTGATTATCCGAGTACATGAATAGTTTGATTTATGAATGAGGCTAGAAAAATAGGTACACATGCATAGAGGAAAGGGTTGTTGGAATTTTTTTATACACATAAGAAATTATGCCGTCTCATGAATGAAGGTTTTTTTCGAGGTTAAGGTTCTACTGACCGAGGGCACGGGAGTAAGGGAATTTTTCACGAAGGAAGCCATAGATTTGAGAAGAGTGAGAAAAAGGAAGAAGGAGGAGTTGTGAGTAACCCGACAAGGAGATGACACTAAAGAAGGAAACCATTTCACAAAAGAAGGGAAAGGGAAAAGGGAAATAAGTGGTTTCCACCAATTTTAATGAGTGGTATGTGGAGATGTAATACCCAGATGGTGTGTTTCTTGGAAAGGAATGGGTATCCCATGTAAGGAAGATGGCAGTGAACGATTACAACCATCACACGCACACCACCGAGAAATAGATGGCATTGGAACTAGTTCACCCGACAAATAAAAGGGAAGCGAAGGGATGTCAATCTATGATGATGAAGTGAAGGTAAAATGGGAGAAGCCTAGTTTATCGCAAATTTATGATTTTTCCCGATTTGGAAAACCCGAGTGACTGTATCTTAGTAGTTCATGTCGCCTATGTAGGAGGACCACTTCTACTTTTCCAGACAAAGGATACACATAACCCCTCAACTAATCTCTAAGTTTACCATCCTTGTCTATGAACGCGAACCACTACATATTGACTTGGAGGAAAAGGAAGAAATTAAGGAGATAGTCCAAGCTTATGATTATAAAAAGGGCTCGTGCTATTTTGATATCTCAGAAATCTCCAACCTAGTGATGAGGATGGCCATGCACTTGGTATCCAAGTTGAATGGATAAGAAATGTGAACATAGATAAATAAATCTTGGTTGAATGTGATCCAAAAGATTGGGCAAGGAACCATCTATAACATTTCTGCCTTCATTATAGAATAAATCATCAGTTTCACACATGAAGGAGAGAAGATCATGTTTGGGAATTTCCTCCTCACCATCATTTTCTCAGAAATTGGAGTGCTTGATGGGCTAGAGAATTTTGTATGGGAATATCCTTCCCCCGCAAAGAGATTTGAAAAATACACTTGTGATACCATGACAGCCACCCACAAGGCGCACCTAGAGAAATGGTAAAAGAGGATGCATGACACATTCAGGGCTGAATGGAGGATACCCAAATAATTACCGGCACTAGCGTAGGGAGAAACCAAGTTTTCTATATACCAACATTTCTACATTGGAAAATTCACATTGACAGATGGAACTAAGAGCCAATAGTGTAAAATACCTTTCTCCTTCACCACACAATATTTCCAAATAGGGGTCAATCTCTTCAAGGAGGAAAAAATACTAATGTTCGACCTCGGTGAGATGGACCAAGACAACAATGATGACCTATGAAGGAAGATGATATACCCTAAGAAGCTTTCTTATGTGGATAAGTATGTCTCAAATGAGGAGCACATGAAAAAACTTGGGACATTTCCAATTGCTACAAGGACCATGCAACAAGGGTATACTTGCGGATTTGGCCCAAGTATGAGAAGGGAACCTACTTTGATAATGATCTCTCCATCTCGAGAAGACCCCACCGGAAGAAGAAGGTCCTGCCAAGGAAGAGGAAAGAGAAGAGGCACCAGAGAAGAAGGCAAAAAATGTGTAAACAACATAATTTGTGGGCGTGTAGGATTCAGGTGCAAAGCCAAGAACATATGCAAGGAGGAAGAAGTCCCACATTAGGGAAAAGGAGAAATCACCTGAGCAAGAAGATCCTCCTACACAAGAAGAATCACCAAGGAAGGAGTTTCATGCTGAAGAATAATAGAAGGAATAGTCTCCTATACTAGAATCACCAGTTAGGAAGAGGAAAAAGGTAGCGGAGAAGGAAAACTTAGAAGGAATGAAGATCCTAGAGGCTCTAGGGGGAGAGAGAGTTGATGAAGAGCATGAAGAGGCTCAAAAGCATCCTGTGTATAATGTGTATGACTTCGAGGATGAGTAAAATGAAAAAAATAATGGAGAAGAGTAAGGTTATCAAGGAAAAGGGGAGAGTGAGGAAGTGAATACAAAGGATCAAAGGACCCCAAGTCTCACCAAGGAGAAAATAGAAGAGGCCGTGGAAAGAGAAGTAGTGGGCATAACAAATTATTTGGTGGAGTAGGAAGTGGAGTGCAACGCTGAAGTGGTGCTTATGGATATAGAGGAGAAAATCATAGGAAAGGAGTATGGGAGCATGGTCTGAAATCCAATCTTAGTTGTAAGATTTCCAAAAGCAGCATGCACATGAAGAAAGAGTGTGGTAGTAGTGCAAGAGAAGGGAATGATTTATATCAATGATTCGAGTAAGGTAATCTGTGTGCATGCTTCTAGAGTATCATGCCCACAGATGAAATCCTTGCATGGTACTCGTTTGAAGAAGAAGGTGCATGCCCATAAATAAGGAAGATGTTATCTTGGGCTTTTAAGTCCCATGTTGATGAGCCCAAGTTCAAAGTCAGCAAAGGGGCATTGATGAAGGTACTAGAGACCAAGGGAGTGAACCCCTAATAAATGCTCAATAGTTATCCAATGAGAAAGTCTATAATTCCCTCAACAAGGTATCGGTTGAGGTTGAGGTGAGACTCTTCGAAAGGAATGACAGGGTAAGGTTCATAGAGGAAGAACTGGAGAAGAAGGAGGAACTCGTTGAGAAGAGAAAGGATCTAAAGTAGGAAGAGTTGATCAAAGCACATAGTTAAGGTGCAAACTAAGGGAGGAGAAGGAGAAGGTGTGTGAGGCATATAGGAAGATTGAAATGATCACGGATTCCATCAATTTGAAACACCCGCACCTATCACCTCCCGAGAATAAATACAAGTTAACCTTGTAATGCTTAGAAGACTTAACCCGCATCCTTACCATGGAGAGACAGTCTCTCACTCTAGAATCAGCTGAAGATGCATTAGCACACCAAAAGGAGGAAGAGAATCTGAATATTGGGGAGATAGTGACATGATATTCCAAGTCCAAGGTTTAAAAGAAGATGGAGTCAATTAAAACCTTACAAGGTCTGATCAAGAATCAAATTAAGGAGTTGTATCCCCAGATCACCGATAAAATGGATGTGTTGGATGACCTTAGCAAGTAGCTCGAAGGAACTATGGATACATTGAAAGCTAAGGTTGGTGAACTAATTTTTTAGGAGGTAAGCACCCTAGTGGATGACCTACTCGAGTAGGCACAGGGTGAAGTGGATGCCTGGGAAAAGATTGAGGAAATAATAAGGAGTTCACACTCCTATTGCAACAGTAGCAAGATATTTGATTCTTTCATTTCTTCTATTCTTCACTCTTCCATTCTTTAGATCTTCATTCAAATTGTCTAGATCCCACCATTTTTTATTTTTTGAAGGTGCAATATGTTTCCAAGGATGGAGAACAAGCCTAATGTGGGGTTATTTTAGGTCTCAAAATATTGTCTAAGTACCAAAGGGTGAGTGAGCGAGTGGGTGTAATAGGAAGAAAGACATGTGGGGAGAAGCATGTAGGACAACAATTTAAGAAGGGTTTGGGAGAAAAAGGGAATGGATGAAAGTTAATACGTGGGGTCTAAAGACTTAGCCATATTCAACATTCTAAAGGTAGTTAAGGAAAAACATGACCTCACCAGCATACCAAGTGGATAAGGTGCCATCCTGGAGACTTGGTGGTCAAGGAAAGAATATTACACACATGGAATATTCCTAGGAAGACATCATTACAGAAAGTGGAGATTTCATAATGTAGAATAAGCATGCACCATCAAGGACCACATAGACACTTGGCATCTGATCTACTCATGATAAAAGGAATGAAAATGGGTGTTGGTGCTATAAAGAGAGATTATTGGAAGCAAAGAAGACACAACGAGAGATACAGAACAAGGAAGACACGAGATGAAGGACATATAGTATGAAGAGAGTGAAGCCCTGCATAAAATACTAAGATGCCCTAGGAGTTTGGGTTCTCATTAGAGGATTGTAGGAATGTTATCATGTCTAAGGGATGGGTCTGTAATTTTTTTGTGATAAGGAAAACATAGCTAGGACCTTTGATATATGGGTTAGATCCCTATCTTGATACATTTGGTCTAATACAACCCTTTTGAATGTAATGTTGTTTCTAAGACTATGATCAATATAAATAAATGTCTCGTGATCTAAATATCTAGTTCGGGGTGAAAATCCTAGTGTTATTTCCTTTTATTTTATGGCAGATTTGTTCTTTGTATTTCATGGCATGATGTTTCTCTTGTTATTAAAGGCTTGGGTATAAGAATATAATAAGCGATATTGTGATTTTACATGAATATTCATTTCTCTCGCAACTAATCCTCTAACAAAGTGGCAAGATATTCTCGTAATGCTCACATAAAAGAGGGGTTTGGTGCCGCGCGTGCGGGTGAGCTCAGGTGCCCCCATTTGGGTGATAGGCCGACACACTTGGGGTTAGAAGTTAGTACATGGATAAAAATGACTGCACTCAATCTATTTTTGTTTATGATACTAGTCTATTAACAAAGATATGGTCTTGACTGTAATGTAAGGTCATTTTAAGTAAAGAGTGTTTCTAGAAGGTTAGTAAAAGGAAAAGGAGATAGTTTTTAGCCGGGTCAAGTATACAAGGCATGTGAAGATGTATTGAAAGATTTTATGGAATTATTTAGTCATGATTTCAAGATATAAAGGTTGTTCTCATGCTCTATGAATGGAAATTTCATTTTTTAATATAGTGTGAGTAGTTAGAACACTAAAATAGGATACTACGGGTCTATAAAGGTTTATTAAAGTAGAGGGATGCATTTTTATCCTCAAAAAAAGTTTAATATATCATATAAAATCAAATGAGGTGGTATAAAAGTCTAAATGTTTGTAGATTTAGCTACAAGATCATGGAGGTAGAGTTTCAGTCTAAACATGCTATTTTTGATGGTTCTATATTGTGCATAAGGTGGAAAGGAATTTTCAAGTTCTCAATCTCAAGGAGAATAAGGGAGAAATATTAAAGGGTCTACACATTTGAATTAATGATTCATAAGAGTAAGACCACTTTCTCAAGTGTACAATAAATATCTATAAAAATATTAATGAGCTATAAGTATGCATTGATTTTTTATTATGAAAGTACTCGAATACACTTTGTGGGACTATATATGGTCTATGTTTCTCAAGGAGAGTCATCATTGAGGTGCTTTGAGTGTGCTCTAAAAGTATAGGTCATTGATAGCATTTTTGTTACATATCATTTAATGTTGCATGGTATAGAAGTTATTAATTTCATGTTATAGGTGAATTAAAGGAGCATGTTTGTTGCCAAAGGCTTGACAAGGTTGTTCACAGATGAACAATAGTATGAACTTGTGTCTTGGAGGTATAAACCTGAATAGGATGAGAATCACTAAGACTGATAGGTCATCTTAAAGAATTAAGAACCAATTTTAGGACCATGAGGGATAAAATGGAATGTTAAAAATGCTAAATTCTAGCTCTAAGTCACTTCTTATGAGATATGTTTGTGCAATAATTCAATAACATCTACATATCCTTATTTTTGAAATTGAAGATCTATCATGATGACTATGAACTATGATTGTATGAATATATCCTTGATGTATTTTTATGATTCATAAGTGTTAGAGATATTGTACACTTTGAACCTCAATGAGGATGAAAATATGAGTGCTTGATAAGGTAAAGTCAAGATATGAGGACGAAAATGATGAATTAATATGAGTGTAGGGTAAGTATGTGATGTGTTTCACCTTGAATAACATGTTAAAAGTATTATAGAAGATGCGAAATATATTTCAAGATGAATGATATTTATAGATTAAGGTACAATTATGATAGCACTCATCAAGAAATGGGGATAAATTTTAACTCTAAATGATGTGAATAATATTCCAAGAGGCTAGAAAGGTAAATTTGGATATAGTTCAAGGTATGATGACATGTAAACCAAGAATATGATGAAGAAAATGTTATGTTTGTGGAGCCTATTTTTATGTTAGAGTTTGGTACACCTTCCATGTGTTATGCTAGGATATTTTTACGGCGGTCCCGCCACCGGTGAGCGGGTCAAGGGGTTCGGGGGTGAAGCTCCTCGATGGGGGCTCAGGGTGAAGCCCTCAAGCAAATTTTTCATGGGTGGTTTATCAACCCATGGGTAATGGGTAACGTTGTAGGTTGTTTTTGGGCCCATGGTTTTCGGTACCCATTCTTTTGTAAAACCACCTCTTGACTACCTATTAATGTACTTATAAATAGATGGACATACAATATGATTGATATGAGTGTGTTTTGTGAAGGTTAATAGTGTGTGTGAATTCGGGAGGGTTTTTTGAGTGCAACTCAAACAAGATCTAATTATTGTAATTGTGAAAGCTGTTGGCTTGTAATAAAATCGAGCAAGTGTTCCTAGTGGATATAGCCCACATTGGGTGAACCACATTAAATATTGTCTTCATGTTGTGCATTTTTTCATTTCGTAATCCTATTCATACTTCTTATTATTACAATTCGAGGAATTATTCTACATTAGATATTATTAATTCCTAAAAATTGGTATCGAGCCTAGTTTGGTTTGCTGAAGTGTTGAATCGTAGGGAAAGTTTTAGCTTGAGTAAGAGCTATGGCAGATGATGGAAGATCTAGGGTTTATAAATTAAATGGGTAGAATTTTAGTCTTTGGAAGATGTAGATGGAAGATTACCTTTATCGAATGATCTTTATACTTTGTTGTATGAGAAGGTGAACAAACCCTCAAGCATGACAGATGCAGAATGGGATTCACTCGATAGGACGACACTTGGGAAAATCCGCCGTGTCTTGCATCTTCGGTATTATTTAATGTTTCAAAGTAAAAGACTACAAAAGATATAATGGATGCATTAGGAAGTTGTATGAAAAACCCACCGCGTCTAACAATATATTTTTAATGAAAAAGTTATTTAATATGAAGATGTCTGAGAATAGTTTATTAGCAGATCATTTAAATGATTTCAATACGGTTGTGAATATGATAGCTTTGGTTATAATAGAATTTGATGAAGAAGTTAGTGCTTTATTAATTCTGTGCTTTTACCCGAAAGTGGGAATATCCCGGTAATGGCAAAGAAGCAACTCGATTCTAGCTAACTTGAAGTTGAAGTTTGAGGATGTTGTAGGGGTGATTCTAAGCAAGGAAATGCAAAGAAAAATCTCCAGGAATCTTCTACTTCAGGGAATGCTTTGATAGTGGAAACTAGAGGGAGACAGAAGAATAGAGGAAATCGTGGAAAATTGAAAGATCGGGAAAGGTCAAAATCCAAGAGCAAGATTGTATGTTGGAATTGTGGAAAGTCCGGGCACGCAAAAAGGACTGGAGATTTGGGATAAGAAGAAACAACATGAAGAAAAAAGGAGGCAAATGTGGCATTGTGTAATGTATGCTAGGATGCTTTGATTCTTTCTTTGCATAATATTATTGAATCTTGGTTTTTAGATTCAGGGCTTCTTTTCATGCTACTCCACATAGGCATTATTTTGTTGATTATGTTCGAGGGATTTTGGGCTTGATTTTCTTGGTGATGATAAGCCTTAAAGTATAGTTGGAAAAGGTTCATTTAGGTTAAGATGCAAAATACAAATACATGGCTATTGAAGGATGTAAGACATGTGTCTATATTAAAGAGGAATTTGATATCGGCGGGGTAATTAGGAAGTAATGGTTGTACTGTGATATTTACAGCTGACTCTTAGAAGGTTACCAAGGGTGCTCTTGTGGTCGTAAGAGGTAAGAAGGTTGGAACCTTGTATTTATCCATTGATAGTACTAATGATTGTAATCTTGTGGCTTCAGATGTAGATACAACATTATGGCACTATAGGCTTGGTCATATGATCCATAAGGGCATGGAAATCATAAAGAATAATTTTCCTAGATATACAAAAACATTTTTGGATTTATGTGAGAACTACATATATGGGAAACAAAAGCGAGTAAGTTTTCTCAAGGTTGGACCTACGAAGAAAGAGAGTAAGAGAGTTGGTACATTCGATGTGTGGCAGCCACTCGGGTATCATCTCTTGGGGGTTCAAGTTATTATGTTACTTTTATTGATGATGTAACAAGGAAAGTTTGGGTTTATTGTATTAAAAAAATCTGATGTACTTGATAATTTTGTTAAATGGAAAGCCTTGGTAGAGAATGAAACAGGTCTTAAGTTAAAATGTCTCAGGTCAGATAATGGAGGAGAGTATTGCAGTAATGAATTTGATGATTATTTTCTAAGAATGGAATCTAAAAGAAAAAGACAGTTCCAGGAACCCCACAGCAGAATGGGGTGTCAGAAAGGATGAATAGAATAATAATGGAATGTGCTAGGAGCATGAGGATACATGCGGGGACTCGCCTCTTTATTTTTGGGTAGAAACGGTGAGCACAATTTGTGTACTTGATAAATAGAGGACCCTCAAGTGCCTTAGATGGAGGCATACCTGAGGAGGCTTGGTACAATAAGAAATTTGATTAATCATTTCTTAGAGTCTTTGGATGTGAGGTGTTTGTTCATATTGACAAGGATGATAGGATCAAGCTAGAGGGAAAATTAGAAAAATGCACTTTTATTGGTTATGGTGGTGATGACTTTGGATTTAAATGTTGGAGTATTAAGGACAAGAAAATAATTTGGTCTAGGGATGTGGTCTTTAATGAGAAATTCATGTATAAGAAACAGTTGCAGGAAAACAGGGAAGAATCCAAGAAATAATATGCACTGATAGAGGATATTCTAGATGGGAAAGTGACCCATGAATCAGTTTAAGAACCTACTCAATAGGAACCCCAAACTCCTACAAAGTGAGGAGGTCTTCTAGGGTAAGAAAATAACTTGAATGTTTTTCTCCTTCTCTTTATTATTTATTACTCACTGATAGTGGAGAGCTAGAGATATTTGATGAAGCAATGTAGGTAGATGCCAATAAGAAGTGGGAGCAAGCCATGGATGAGGAGCATCAGTCTCTCATGGAGAACCAGACTTGGGATTTGGTGAAGCTACCGGAAGGCAAAAGAGAATTATAGAACAAGTGGGTGTACATAGTTAAAGACAAAGAAGAAGGAAAGAAAAGATATAAGTCCCGGTTGGTGGTCAAGGGTTTGCAGAAACAAGGTATAGATTTTGATGAGATTTTTCTCCCGTAGTAAAAATGACTTCTATCGTAATCAGTTCTTGGAATAGTGGCAGAAGAATACTTGCACTTAGAATAGTTATATGTAAAAATGCATTTCTCCATGGTGATTTGGAGGAGGAGCTATATATGTAGCAAGAGCGAAGGATATGAAGTCAAAGGTAAAGAGGAGACGGTGTTCAAACCGAAGAAGATCTTGTATGTCCTAAAACAAGCTCCACGTCAATGGTATAAGAAGTTTGATAACTTCATGATGGAGCAAGGTTATATTATATGGCATTTCGACCATTGCATGTATACAAAGAAATTTGAGGATGGAATTTATATTATTCCGTGTTTGTATGTTGATGACATTATTGGTTACGGTGTAAAAACATGCAGAAATAAAAGTACTTAAGAAACAACTAAGTGAATCCTTTGATATGAAGGATTTGGGGGCAGCCAGAAAAATCCTTGGTATGAGGATAACTCGGGATAGGAAGGAACAAAAGTTGACTTTATCTCAGGAAGAGTACATTAAGAAGGTATTGGATAGGTTTAACATGTAGGATGCTAAACCGGTTGGGACTCCTTTGGCAGGCCATTTTAAGTTATCAAAGGAGCAGTGTCCCAAGATAGAGAAGGAAAGAAACTAGATGTCCAAGGTACCTTACTCATCAGCAGTTGGCAGTTTGATGTATGCTATGGTGTGCACTAGGCTTGATATTGCCCATGCAGTGGGAGTTGTGAGTAGATTTATGAGTTATCTATGTAAAGAGCATTGGAAAGCAGTAAAGTGGATCCTTTAGTATTTGAAAGGGGCCATGGGGATAGTTTTTTTCTACAGTGGATCAGACACCACTTTATGTGGTTATGTAGATTCAGAAATGGCTGGAGATGTAGACAGTAGAAGGAGCACAACAGGTTATATTTACATTGTAGGTGGGACAACGGTGAGCTAGATTTCACGACTACAAAATCCAAAGTGGCTTTGTCAACCACGAGAGGATGAGTATGTTACTGCCATAGAGGTAATCAAAGAGATGATTTGGTTATAATAATTGCTTGAGGAGTTGGGGCATAAGCAGGAGGAATGTAAGATGCATAGTGATAGTTAGAGTGTTATACACCTAGCTAAGAACTCTACTTTCCACTCCAAGATGAAGCATATACAATTGAGATATCACTTCATCAGGATAGCTTTGGAGGAAGATAAGTTGAAGTTGGAGAATATTCATACCAGTCAGAATCCTGTAGACATGATGACCAAGGTGGTCACAAGAGATAAACTAAAGCTATGTTCATCTTTGGTTGGCCTTCACGGATGACAGTGAAGGGTTGAGAGGCTTACTCCATGGAAATCAGTCTCCAAGTGGGATATTGTTATGTTTGTGGAGCCTATTTTTATGTTAGAGTTTCGGAAAAAATTTCATGGGTGGTTTATTAACCCATGGGTAATGGGTAACCATTATGGGCTGTTTTTGGGCCCATGGTTTTTTGGTATCCATTATTTTGTAAAACCACCTCTTCAGCTACCTATTGATGTACTTATAAATAGATGGACATACAATAGGATTGATATGAGTGTGTTTTGTGAAGGTGAATAGTGTGTGTGAATTCAAGTGTGAATTCAGGAGGGTTTGTTAAGCGCACGAAACAAGATCTGATTATTGTAATTGTGAAGACTGTTGGCTTGTAATAAAATCTGAGCAAGTGTACTTGGTAGATGTAGCGCACATTGGGTGAACCACATTAAATATTGTCTTCATGTTGTGCATTTTTCATTTCGTAATTCTATTCATACTTCTTATCATTGTGATTATGAAGAATTATTCGCATTAGATATTATTAATTCCTAATAGAAAAAAATGCAAATACCAAGGTAGAGGTGCTCAAAATGATGAAAAGAAAGGGGTAGATATTAATGGATCTAAAATGAGTGGAAAACATTTTTGACAAGGCATGGTGAAGGAAAATAATGAGGTTTTCTAAGCTTAAACATGCATGGTTGTATGCAAAGAAGGAAAAAGTGGTGTAAAGCAATTGTCAAGTCTATGCAAGAGGTCGAAGAAGATGTTACAAGAAAGGGAAGTTATTTTTGTGTGTCTATCATGTCTATCAAAATATATATATGTAATTGAATTTAGTTTTATATCATGAAGGTGTTAACAAAGTGTTGTAAAGGTAAGGATATAATGCCACAAGTTTGTAGGATTCTCCTAGAATAGGGGGATAAGCATAATCCTCAAATAGAGTTGAAAGGTATATAATTGGTTTAAATGGAAACATTAAGGGTGGTGTACTAGCCTAATTTAAGATAAGAAATTTTTTATTCAAACATGTATAATCTCATCCAAAGAAGATTGAAAATATTGAGGAAGTGCTTCAGAGGGAAGTTATGTTTTGCTTGATGCATTCTCATCATGGAAAAGAAGCAATGTAAGAGATCTAATTTTTAATTTTCCATTAGAGAAGAACAATTTGGTTCCCAACGGAGATCTTGGAGATTGTTTTTATGTGTGTGTTAAGTCTATAGCTTGGAGATGTTTGACTAAATTGACCTGAAAACATGGTTTAGAGAATATGGACCTAAAGGGAGAGATAATGAATCGGAGAAAGAGTTGGTTCTCAAACATGGAATAAACCAAGAGGATGATGTAAAAATTGATTGAAGAAAAATTGGAGAGCATAAACTCAGGGGGATATGTGATTAAGCTCATTATAGGTCCATTGATCATCATATGTTGTTGAAGAAGGAAAGAAGGAGCAACTACGGTCCAAGGGGAAGTCAAATCAATTAAGTAAGTTATTCTTTGTGCATTATTTCCATTGTTTCATGTTATGTGTTATCATTTTCCATGTATTTTTTTAGTATGTCATTTTTCATAAATTTTAGAGGGGTATAAAAGATTCAAAACATGGAAAATAGGTCTAGTAGGTTGTTTGTTCTCGTCGGTTGCCATCAATTTTTCTCAAGGTGGTTTCCATAAATGACAAAGGAGGATATTATTTGACATTATGTATTAGTGTTTTCATTGATGTCAAGTTCATTTATTGGAAATGGGGTCATGGTGTTGATTTATTTTCCATGAGGTGTCAATAAAGGTCAAGTATGAAGCTTGATTGGTAGTCACATGATTTGGTGAGTTGTCATGTTGTCCTAGAGCATGGTTGAGATTGCATAGTCATTATTCAATTTCTCACAAATTGGTGAAATGTTTTAATAAGGTCAATAATTTTCCATATGATTTTTCAAGAGTATTCATGAGTCTTCATGTTGTCAGAAAGGCCAATTCATGTGATGTTCTAGTTGAGTTAGGTCATTATAGGCCTATTCCTAGTCTTAGAACATGAATAATGAGTTCGAGGTATGAGAAATGAATATTATAAATATTGTTAGAGTTTGGTAAAATAATGGTGGTGATGTATATGACATGTATGGTGAGTTTGAGGTTAGTTCTCAGAGGTTTAGTGGTGTTTCATGGTGGTTGGGAAGAAAGAAGGTGAAAACAAGCTAAGTTGGCATAGGTAAGTCTTAATGGATAGATATTTTAAGTCCTATTTGAGATATATGGTAAGTATGGAAAGTTATATTATTTTTTAATTATGCTTCATGAAAATTTTCATGTCATTCTAAAGAATATTTTTCAGGATACATCACTTTTGGTAAAACTAGGTGTTCTTGTTGTGAATTGTATTCTTTACATGGGACCAAGATGTATTAGGGGATTTTTTTCCATAGAAATAAGAAAGTTTATCAAAATAAATGAGGTGGTTTGATAATCACATTTTTATGAATAATCGTTAAGAAGATAAGCTACTTTGAAACCCTAACTAAACCCTAGTTCAAAGTGACTTGGAGAAAATGGAGCATATTGAGCCTGTCTTGATTGGTTTTTCAAAAGTGATGATTTAAGGTTGTATAGTAATCCTCCATATTTCCAAAAAGGTGTACTAAAGCATGCTAGAATATGTGGACCCCACCTAAAAATGCATTTTTTTGAAGAATTTTATTTTATCACAAAGTTATTCATAGAAGGTGATGAATAAATTGACATTAGTATTATCCTTGTAGTTGTACTATATGGCCATCATATTTTTAGATCATGGTTTAAGTCCTAAATGAAAAAGTATGCGATAGTTATGAAGAGTAGTTTTTGGGGTAGTTTGGAGTAGACTGTGGTAAAAATGAAATTGTAGGAGCTACAGGTGGAGTTAAGACTTAATCCATGTTTTTTTGTGATCTTGGTTCATATATATTTTCAATTAAATATAAAACTTTTATTTTTGATAAGGGATAAATAAGTTATGACCTATTATTTGAAGTTCAAATATGGAGGATGCCTAGTTAAGAAAGGTCATGATAATCTTCATGAGGTAAGGTGATTTTTTTGAGTTCTTCATGCTTGTTGAAGTTTTACAAGTTCTTAGAAAAATTTATAAGATTTTTTAATTATTTTGGTTAAGCTTGGAAGTGATTTAGGAAGTGATGGAGCAAGTTGACCTCAAGGCTAGTTCTAGAGGCATATAAGCCTAAAAGAACATTTTCAGAGATGGACTCAGTTAAATGTATTACACTTAGATATGGAAGGAAATGTAATATTTTATGGAAATGAGATCCAAATATGTTTACAATGGTATATGGTTTGTCTCATGATTATGATATTTTATAGGTCATCAAGCTTAGTTTTTGGAGAAGAAGGTTGCTTATTTTTCAGGATACGATTTCTTTTACTGAAAATTTGAGGTATAAGAGGGATGAGATGGATTGGTTGATGATTTATATCAGTTGGAGAGTGAAAAGGGAGGAATTTTTTTCCTATTAAAGCCATTTATATTTATTTAAATTGATAATAAGGGTGCGAGACCAGTTGAGTTCCTAAAACTACTTTCTGGGAAGCTTAGTTTGGTGAAGAGGAAATTTGGTGTAGTTTGCAAGTATGAATGTTTCACAAGATATAAAAAGAATGTATGTGATCCAAAGGTAAAGATTATTCTAAATTATTTGAAACATGTCATAGTTAATTTTTTTGGTGTGGAGTTGAGGGCCATATGTGGAGACTGGTTCTGGAAAAACTAAATTTGTAGAGGATATAATCCTTCTTGGTAGTGTTATAAATAATTTGATTATTAAAATCTTATGTATGACCATGGTTGATGTTTCTATTTAAAATTTTACATGTGTGATGAATTCTGGTTCTTGAATAATCATGGTGATGAGGTTTGTGGTCTTTGATGAACTAGGTGACGTGGTTTTGAGTTTATTTTGAGCTTGTTTGGTGCATTTGAGAACGATTGACCTAAATGGGTCTATTATAAGTGATTTAATGAATTTAATGCTATGTTTTTATGTTTTTTTGTTAGACATAATTTATCTAGACCTACCTAGATTATGTTTGTGAGTTGAGAAGGGTATAAAATTGAAGTTTTATTTCAAATTTGACCTAGTTATGCATTTAGGAAAATCGTGAACCAAGAGAGAGTGTAAAGAAGGTATGAAGGCATAATTTTAGATATTTGGAAGTGTGTGAAATTCTGAATAATTTTAAATATCATGTGTGAAAATTTTTGAGGATAGGTTTTTCCACGAAAGAGGAAGAAAGAGCGAGCTAGGTGAATGAGGCTTTGAAGATGATTGTGTGAGCTGAATTAGCGATCTCCAATAGTTATGGTAATAACAAGATTCATATATTTTTATTTTCATATGGTTTATTTGGTGATTTTTCATCTTATGGGGTTATATTCTCCTTGTGAAGTGGGTGCTTCACAAAATCGGGGTCGCTTATCCTTGTAGTAGGGTCTTGCTATACTAAACTAGGGTTTGGTGTTCCTTGTGAAGTTGGTGCTTCAATAAATCTATTTTATTTGTGTAATATAAGAAGATATTCAATGGGTTTTATTCCCCATGAGGGTTTCCCACTTAATTATGGTTTTCTTGTGTACTCTCTTACTCTTTCTCTTATGTATGGTTGATTCAATGCTTAAGTGAACATGCATATGGTTGATGTTTAATTGAATGGTTATATGAATGTTAATGTATGATAAATGGAAATGGAATAATGTTTTAGTGGAATGATTCATCCACCCCTCTCAATCTCTTATAATTCCAACATCTCATTCAATGAAGACAAATGTTATTTCCTAGTCAAAATAATAGCAATTATATCGAACCTACAAGAGATCATCGGTCTTGGTCTAAATAATGTAAGAACATAAAATCTCTCACTAAATTTTGGATCAAGTACCTTAATTTGGTTCACATATCACAAGATGAAAATGTTACACATACAAAAGTGATGTATGATAAGTAATTAAAAGGAATTGATATTTCTCCTAAAGGGCTTTCCAAAATTCCATCCAACAAGTAGGTCTACATTGGTGGAAGCTTCTTCTACAGTTTGAGTAGCTATATTATTCCCTCTTCACTCCCCTCCCTATATTCCTTCACATTCTAATTCTTCATCATGGGTGGTTACAATTTTTGTTTCTATCTTATTCAATTTCTTGTTATTCATTAATGTGAATATAGTCTAAAATTGTAATAAGTTTCCCTTAATTAATAAAAGGGGAATTAATTTATTTTCCTTGAAATACCAAAATTTACAAGTGGAAAATAAAAATGAAAAGACATGTGGGGGTAGGTGAAGTGTCTGTCTAAAACCTATATATTGTAATGACTTCCCCATTCCAAAGGGTTGTCAAATTTGTAATTTCTAAGTAGGTAGCTACAAAGAATAATAATAGAGATAGAAATTTATTTAATTTCTCTCTACATTTTTGTCTTTCCTCGCATTGTACAACTTTGTGAGAATTCCAATAAAGAAATGATCTTATAATTTTATGGATGAGTGAATAAGAAATAGTTTATGATCATGGTTTTATATTGTCTTTATATTGCTAACGGTTGTTATTCTTCTCAAATTGTGCATGTGATATTTCTTTTTAATTTTTACAATAATTTAATTTTTCTTACTTACAATATTAATCCCTCTCCTAATGTATCACTATCACTTCCCCACCTACCTAGAATATTCCTCGCTTGTACAAGATTGCAAGCATTTTACGTAGGTGTAGTGGAGTCTTCCTATTATCTCCCATAACCCCAAGGCCAACAACATATTTATTTTTGTGTCACACACAATAATGGAGCTACCCCATTCAAGCAAAGGGACTTAGTCCTATAACATTATATGAAATCTATAAATTTTTCCTACCAATTTTTTTCCTTGTGAATAGTTTTTGGTCCCCACTGTAGGGCATATTTCACATATTTTGTACCCAAAATATGAACTAAAAAAATACAAAAAAATCAAACATCCAAGAAAAAAATTCAGAACTTGAAAATTCAGCGAGCGTTGTGTCTTCCACCAATGGTTATTCCTAGTAACCATGTATTCTAGATAGCCAAACTGCTATTCCATATTCAAGAAGACATTGCATCATAATTGAAGGAAATAATCTAGTGTGACAGAGTTAGATCTTTTGACTACTAAGATGCTAAAAGGTCATTAGATTTTGAAGAACAATGTGGAGAATATTTGGAAAGAGTGAGACAAGCCCAAGTTCAACAAAGGAGAGTTTAAGTCAATCCAAAGTCTATAAGTTGGCTGATCATAGATACACTAGGTACGAGAGCTAAAGAGGAAATATTGATCCCATCTTTGAAGTTATCCAAAGGAAGAAATAAAAAGTTAGAAATTAAAGACACTCCTTTAATATTGAGACTCCTCTCATTAACAATCCAAGTGGTGTCAATCCATTAGACATATAATTTCCATACCTTAGAGAATACTTGAAGAATTTGCAAAAGAAGAAGTAAGAAGAAGTAAGAGTAGAAGAATAAAAAAGAGTCGAAGTAGAAGTGAGAGTGGAAGCAAAAGATGAAGTGGAAGAAATAATGGTGAATGAAGGTGAGAGACCCCATCTAAATTTTTATGGGAAAGAAACATGAGTCCACTCACCCTACCTCAACCTATTCATGAATTACCAAGGGATCTAAAAGAGATTTCCAAAATTTAGAGGAGATAATATAAAAACTCCTGGAATAGCATGTTGCATCATTCATCACTTCGTATGGTGTACTAGGATTGGAACACAAATATGTATCACTCATGTTGTTCATAGAGTCTCGTAAGACAAGAAAACAAAATAGTTGTATCTCGTACTAGCTAGATCCATCACTTGATAGAATGACATCAAAACAAGTTTTGAATATATATTCAAAGCCACCGAGAACTGCCAAGACCTTCTAGTGCAACTAGTGAAAATGAAAATGGAATATAATGAGACTATGATGGATTTTTATCCTGATACAATAAGTTGATTAAAAGGATATCCCTATAAACTATTCCCTCTTATGATAATGTAAAGATATTCTTCATCAATTCTCATTTTCCGAGGTAGGATTCATTCTCCAAAGGTTCCTACCTAGGAATCTGAAATAATCTCAATAATATGCTATTGAGATAAAATATGAACTCATTCTTTCCAAAAAGTAAAAATCCAAATGCAAAACAAAAGGTAAAAGTTCTAATTCTTCCTCTACTGACCCCTTTGTTTAGAATTTGGTGAATGATGTAATTACATTAAAGAAAAAAATTTCACAATGTACCCTTAGAAATGCTTAAAAGAAGAAAAATATTTGGAATAGACACATGATTGGATTGCCTCCTTGCAAACTTTATCTTAAGGCACCACCAATAAATGCAGCTTGCAACGCAAAAGAAGAAGAAGAAAAAATTGAGGAACTAAAGGAAGAAAAGGAAGATGGTAACGTTATTGAGATTAAATAAGTTGACGATGATGCAAAGATTGTTTTCCTTGAGCTTTCCTCAAGATAATACAATGATGATGATGAGGAATAAAAAAATTTCTCATGAGAAGTGTTCACTTGCTCTAAATCTATAAAGGGAGTGTCTTCCTCTCTGTAGTTTTCATAAAAATAAAAGGAAATATGATCCTCAGTGATAACCCCACAAAACAAGATAATCAATAGAGGATCTCCACTCCCGCCGTCAATGGAATTAGCAAAGGAGAAACCATACCTAGTAGAAATATTCAAAGTGTAAGGTAAGTCCTCAAGTGTTTCCCCTAGCTCTAATTTAGCATCTAAAGTTAATCTTGCAAAATCATCTAATGCTTAGACAAAATCATCTACTCCTTCTAGGATTACAACTCCACCCACTAAAAGTTACAAAGCATAGAAATTAGCACCACATACACCTTGTAAAACATCCAGTTGATCTAGGTACATAAATTTCATATACCTCGGCTCCATCCGATATAATTAAGCATGTAAACAAGTCCAAAGTTTAAATTTCAGAATATGAATTCTTGAAAATGAACCCCGAACAATTCAAAAGTATTATTAGTTATATAAAGGGTGGTAACCCAAAACCCCATGCTAAAAATTAAAATGCAAAAGGGTTACTTTAAACTAAACCCACTCCTCCATCATAAAACATGCCTGCACTAAGTGCATCCAAAACTAACAAGGTAGAACCCTTCCACCTTTTCCTCTTGATTAAAGTCCACTAAATGAATAATTGGATTATAGACATAGGTTCCTTAAATAATGTAATTCCTAAAAAGTTGATAATTCCCTAGGACTTATCTTAAAATGATAAATTTACTCTTTTACTCTATATAATCTTAAGAGGTGTCGTTAGTAGGAAGAATAAACGACGCTCCATTGGCCCTAGCGGATTTCCTGCATAATAAAGTTTTTCTCACTATTTTGGTAGCAGATAACCCAACATATTTTGGCATGCTACTAAGTAGGATATTTTGTAGAGACTTGGGTGGTGAAATACAAATGGATTTATCCTCGAAAAATATTCCAGTGAAGGGTGAAATGAATAAATTGTTACCCATGCAAAAGATGAAATATATAGTCCAAAAATTAGAAGACTCAAAAGCTGACATATTATTCCAAGATAGTGGATTGGGTAACTACTTATTCACATATATAAGGGATGATAATCTACCTCTACTCATAGAATATGAATAATATCAACTATGAACATGCTATCATGAAAATGTGCTAAATGAAAATTCCCAATTTTCAAGCATGACAATGACCCAAAGTTGTCAAAATTTTGATTGTAAACCTTCCCAAACACTATCCCAAGTCAGTCCCTCTCTAATTCCATGAATATCCCCATCCATTCATTTTTTTCATTGTTATGGCCCCACCCTCACCCATGTGTTGAAAATAGGAAGTCAAGTTCACAAGTTCCTTTCGATATAGTGTCATTCAAGTTGGACCTTTTAGCATGCTTGTGAATGGCTCTTTTTACCTTCTTAAGGAAGGTGCATATTCTACAGAGTAGATTAGAAGTAATAAATTCATCAAGGAGGTGTATTCATGAGACAAGATAATTATGTAAGTGATTTATGAATATTTTGGAAACATCCAAAGGTTTAGGAGCAGTTCAGAAAAGTAGGTTTTTGAGGCCAAAGGAGATTACAATGCGAAAAATAACTTGAGCTTCAAGAGATGATTACAAGAGCTCTAGAATGAGTTGGATGTAAAAATAAATAAATGGAAATTTGATTCAATTCCCTATATGGTGATAATATCATATTTTTCACAACACATGTGTTTTTTAATTCCACAACTCATTGTTTACTTATGTGCATAACTTACTTTCCGAGAAAAAGGATATTTTTGAAGGGTTTCTAAGAAGAAATAGAGAAAATACCCATCCCATCCTTCTAAAATTTTTGTTTCCATTCAAAATCATATAAATAAGTTCCTAGAAATACCTTTGGATGCTCTAGATATGTCGTCATCAAGCTTTTCTCCAAGGTATGATTTAGGACTTCACCAATTTTCATGGTGGGCACATGTCACTCCTAGGATCAAATCACATTTTTTTGCACCAAATGTCACATCCCATTGATATATGAAATTTTATCCTCTTTACACCCTTTCTAAGCTCTCCTCGTCAAATCCCCCAATCCCACTTGTCACCTTTTGGTGAGGTACAATTTTCTTAACATTGTGTCCAAGTACCCTTGAGATAGTTGGGACACAAAAATGTGCCCCATTCCCAACTTGGCCCTTGATTCCTCATGTGGCTGCTAAAGGTGCTCCAAGGCCATTTTAAGCCCCCACTCCTCTTTACCTCTGCAAAGCAACAAGTGACAATTGTCAACAATAGGATGAGGTGTATTTTATTGCACCTTTTTTCCCATCCCCATGGTATATATGATACAATAAAATGTTCCCAAGGCTAGCCATTGTTATGGTCCCCCATGTGACCTAGTGTTAGCCTGCATCGATGCTTATTACACATTGTCTTTCTCTCTCTCTCGCCGGTGAATCCCTATTTGTCACTATTCAAGATGAGGATAAGGCACATTTTATTGTACCATATTTACCATACCATTGGGATATTTGGGACACAAAAATGTTCCCAATCCCAATATGTTTTAAAATCTAAAAAATGTAAAAATTTTAATCGATGTGATGTTTCTTCTTCATGTGTACAAGAAAACTACTGCGTAAGAAAAGCGTAAAAACATTACCCTTATCAATTCATCCATTTTATTCCATTCCTCTATGTTCATAGCTACATAATATCTATTAAACCTGTAAATTATCTAGACAACATGCCCTTTTTTCATACTCGAATTCATGGCCAAAAACGTAAAAAAACTCATATCTCACAATCTAGTGTAGGGATCGAAATGATATTTTTACAGACTTTTTCATTTTCATAGGCCTTAAAGAAGAAATTTTCAGCATTTAAGGTGATACCCCATATTTTTAGTGACAATGAAACACCCATTTTTTCCCTAGATTTCGTTCCTTTGATTTCCCATCACTTTGGTGGATGGATCAAGTTAAAAATTTAAACACAAAATTAATGAGAAAACCTATCCCGATGGAGTTGGTTTCATAAAAATCTAAGGTGGGAAGGAAATTTTTTAAAAATATCAATGAATTAATTAATTTCTACTAGGGTATCTCAATTCCCAAAACTCTCACCAGAAATATTTATTTTTTATTTCCAAACATTACAAAGGCTAAACATAGTGAAATTTGGAGTACAAGATCTTGATGAAGAGCCAAATATAAAAATTATGTTCCCTTCACAAAACAAGGTAATTTTTTTCACTTACTAAAAATAACATATGATATACCCCTCCACATTCTTAAAATAGTAATTTCCCTAAGTTACAAGTTTGGATCACCCAGAACAATCACAAACGGTGTAAAACAAGATAGGGGAAGAATAAAAAATTTCCCAAATATAAATTCAAGAAAAATCAACCGATAAAATAGAAATTTATCATCATCAGAAGAGTAATGAGTGTTCTAGAAGGTTTATAAGGTCATATTGGAGAAAAATGGGTGATATATCCCAAAATACTAAGTCTTGGTCCTACCTACTCAAAATAGAAAGTCTTTATTTTGGATGCCGAAAGTTGTAGATGGCTCCATATTTCCTATTTTTGAACTCTTCACATGGTTATAAGATGATATCATAGCTCAAACAGATAAATGAAGCCTCCATATGGGTCTTCGAAGCATCTTGTTGGTCTCATTTATGCTCGATAACATGGTGAAGCATAACAGAGGAATGTCCAGAGAACTCGAGCAAGTAGAAAATATTCAAAGGTAATCAAGGAATCCATTGATTCATTAGAGTAAGTCATCATGCTTATCATATGGGATTGAAAACATCATCACCTCATTAAGATTAGTTGGTTAAAGTGAGAAGGTTTGGTTGACTGACCTAAGCCCGATGAACTGGCTAAGTTGGTTCTAGCTAGATGCTTGGCTAATTAGGTAAGTTGAGATGATTTGACAAGTAGTGATTTTGAGTTGGGCCAGTTGCAGCGATGAGATATGTCAATAACTCATCCTTTCTCATGAATATGCCTATGCTATTGAGCCAGTCAAACAAGTTGGGTGAGCTAGTTGAATTGTAGTAAGATGAGTTGGTAAGCAAAATGAGTTTTTGCAAGCTCGATGAGATGGTTAGAATGATATGGTTGGAATGAGATCAATGAGCTAAGGGAGATGGTCATTCAAGCATCAAGGGGATCATCATGAGAAATTCATGTTTTCATATTGAGCTCACATCAGGTGTTATGTCAAAAAAATTTAAACACTCATTTGGAAACCCGAGGTTTTTTCTACATCATGCAAAAGGAGGAGATTGTGATCATCATGGACATGTTCATCATAGTAAGGAGCTTATTCATCAGATATGAAAACATCTCTAGTTTTCTCTCTTTCTCCCTCTTCCTTTTCTCCCCTTTCTAATTATTCTTTGGGTATAATCATTGTATTTTTTCTCATTCACTTAAGTGAGTTCATAAAGTTACATTGTAAAAGGACCTTTAATTTATAAAAAGAGAACTTATTTCTCATTTCCTAGGAAGGTAAAAATTAATGTGGGAGGGTAGGTGAAGATTCAATTCACATATCTATAAATTGTGATGACTTATCCATTCCAAAGGATCCTGAAATTTATAAATTCTTGGTAGCAATTGTGAATTGTTGTAGCTTGATTGAAGCTTTGTACTCATCACTACACATGAAATGAAATCTACTTTTCTTCCATTTTCCCTTTCTCATGTTTCCTCTTTTCCCTCTTATATGCACTTTGTAAGCATGGTGATTAAAGAGATATGTGTATCTTTGATGAATAGGCCTTGGATAACTCTATCTATGTTGGTTTTGTTTGTCTCATTGATAGCTTCGATGTTGTTTTATTTATATATCAATGTTGAACTAGTCGGTCACCGGGTGTGAACTATGTGATTGGCCTACTCACAGTAGTAAGCTTCCTTTCTTGATTTCTCCCTTTCCTCCTCATCATTTTTATATCCTCCCATGTACCCTATATAAGAAATTTTCCATAGGTTTATTAGAGTGTCCTTGTGTGATCCCCAACCTATGTGGCCAACCCACAACATTTAGTTTAAGATTAGATTATTTACATTCAATAATGAGAGTTGAACATTGGTGGAGACACCTAATTTTTCCAAATGAAAATTTTACCACCAACATAACAATGGATATTGATGAAAGCCATTGTAGTGTAGGATATAGATCCAAAATTCTCCTAACTTCTCCCCCATGTGAGTTGTTTCCATTCACTTACAAACTACAATTTGATAATAATAATAATATTGTAGAGCATGAGGCCCTTATCCTTGGAATGGGTGTTGTTGAATCCATGAGCATCAAGAAACTAATATGTCTTAGTGATGATGAGGTAATTATAAAATAGGTAAGAAATCAATATCAAGTCAAAAACCCAAGGCTAAAGCACTATAGAACCGGGTATGGGACTACATCGAGTATTTTGATGTTTTCTCAATCCAAGGTTTCTCCGTGAGTAAAATGAAAAAGTTATATCTCTTACGCTTTGAATTCCTTGATGAATCTATACCCATCCTTCAATAAATACAAAATTACTAATGAAATGGTGTTTAAACTAAGTGTACCAGATAATATAAATCATTAACAAGTATTAAATGACAACAATTGGCTTCTCTCTTTCTTTGAGAAAAGCAACAAGTTCAGTAGTCTCTTTAATGAAGGAAGTGATAATCTAAATCGGATTCAAATGGCGATGAATAAAAAGAGGGGATAGATGAAGTAGATTCTAAATGTGTCATCGATTGAAAGGAAATAAGATTCCAAATGGACTCATCTTTCTTTGAAGATTTATTCAAAAAGCATGAAAATTCATCAAAGATAAGGCTAATAAATCCTATTGGAGCCTATCAAACTTTGAGAAAAAGAATATTGGTAGCATAGAGTAGTTGAGAATGGTGAAAATTTGCAAGTGTTGTTCACGTAAGAGAAGAGAAGATTTTTCACATTGTTGAGAAAGTATTTTGCTGTTTTTACATACTATTATGAATATATTAAGTCATTCGAACCCAACGAGATGCATTACTCGATCCCTTTAGTCATTGTTATGCCCTTAAAACAACATTCTAATCCCATGTGTGCCAGCCTATCACCTAGCAGACGCTGGGTGCTCACTCCTAAACATGTGGGCATAGAGCCCCTCCTTTATGTGAGTCTTGTGATAATACATTATTATGGAAAAAAAATTAGGTGCAAAGGATAAAATAACCATGCATTCATTATGAGAGTTTAAGATGATTTATTGTATCATTATACCTATCTTGATAACAAGAGAAACATTATACGAATAACAGATCTGATCCATATCGTAGAGAAAATGCATTGGGTTTTACACCCATGAATAATGAATATTTAAAACAGAACCATATATTTCATATTGATCATAGTTCAACAACCATATTACATTTACCAAATCCATGCCATGCAAATATATCAATGTAGATAAGATTCATACATCAGAAGTCCTAACTATGCTTCCCATATTAAAAATAATTTATCACAACCCCGCCCCTCTAGACAAGCTATCACTCATACAAATGCTTAAATGAGAACCACAAATCTCTGGAACCTTCTACTATTTCTACAAAGATTTTCCTTCCATTCTCTCTAATCATGATCCCTTCCTTTATAGCACCCTACCTTCCTTGATAAATTCTCCTTCTTCTTTTCCTTTACTTGAACATCTCTATATATAGTTATATTACCAACCACCATGCCTTTCTAAAGTAGCAGATTAGTCTCCAAGTTTCAAGGTGGTCCTCTAATGAAGCAGGATTATTCTCATCTAGTATCTCCACTCTCTGTAATGATGTCTTTATGGATCCTTCCATCGCATGGAATATTCCTTTCTTGACCACCAAGTTTCTAGGCTGGTACCTTATCCACTTTGCATGCTTAGTTGGGTCATGATTTTCTCATGTGCTCCCTGGAACGCCAAATATGGATAAGTCCTTAAACCCTTTTCTTTACCTTATGCACACACCATGATTTCTACTAAACATTTCTAAAACCCCTATCATGTGCACCTTTAACTCGCGCGCTTTTCATATTGGTCTCACGCGCACATATACCTTTATGTACTTATCCACTATTCTGAGGTCCAACATCACCCCACACTAAGCTTGTTCTCCATCCTTAGGAACATATTTTCTTCAAAGAATAAATAATGGAGGGACTCTGAAAGGTTGGAATAAATAATTAAGGAATGAATAATGAGGAATGAATGAATTAAAGAATTGAGAGAATGAAGAAGATTTTTTTATTGTTGAAGGAGGAGTGGGAAATCCTTTCTTATATCTACCTCAAGCTTCTCCCAGGAATCTACCTCACTTTGTGCTTGCTGACAGAGGTCACCTACTAGGGAGCTCACCTCCTCAAAACTTAGCTCATCCCCCTTGGCATTCATCATATCAACAATCCCTTCTAGTTGTTTTCCAAAATCATCGAGTGCATCCATTATGTGGGTGATCTAGGGGTATAATTCCCTCATCTGGTTTTTTATCAAGCCCCACAAGGGCTCAATAGCTTCGGTTTCTTATCCACCTCGCCAGGATCTTATCCCACTGTTATGTTCCCTTAGTCTTTCTAGAAACTCCTTCACTCTGTTTAATGTATAGAAACTAGAATGTTTGATACCCTATCTCTATCAATGCAATTATCATAAGAAACTTCAATAATTTACATGATGTCTTTTACATTAGAAAGGAGTTTGGTATACCGAGAAATAATCTCTACAACCTTTATCTTTTCTTCTCTTTCTTGGTGCACTAGCACCTCTTCTCATGGACTCCAAGGTGAGTGGACTCCTTTCCATTGTGAGGATGCGAGTCAAATCCTCTAGGAACTGCAAGGTTGATTCGTGCGTTTGTTTGGGTAGTGCTAGGTTAGGATGCTTTGAGATGATAAAATCTATAATCATCTTGATTTTATTATATACTTTGTGCACCCTTTCCTTTTCCTCTTTCATTTCATGCCTTAATTGTGCACTTATTAGATCTTCTTGCTTCAGGTCCTTTCTCTTCTCGAGGAGCTCCTCCTCCTTCTCCAATTCCCCTTCTAGGAATCTCATCCCGTCATCCCTCTAGAAAAATTTGGATTCAACCTCAACTGAAACCTTGTTGAGTGCATTACATACTTTCTCATCCGACAACTATTGAGCATTCACCAAGGGGTTTATTCCTTTTTCCTCTAGCATCTTCATTAGCACCCCTTGGCTCACTTCAAACTTAGGCTCATCAACGTGGGACTCGAATGCTTGAGATAGCATATTTTTTTGCATGGTTACAAGCCTTCTTCATCAAATGAAGACATTTTAAAGAGTTCTTTTTTATCACTATGGTTTGGAAACACATGTGTAGCACCTTATTAGGATCATCGATATAGCCCATTCCCTCGTCCTTGTGCTACAACCACACACTTTCCTCATGTGCGTCCCTTTAGAAATATTACTACTAGGAAGGGGTTTCACCCATGCTGCCATACAATTTTCCAATGCTCTCCTCTTTTATTTCCAAAAGCACTTAATCCGTGTTGCACTCTATCTCTTGGTCCACTAAAATTCTTATAATTCCTCCCACTTCTTTCTCTATGGCCTCTTTTACTTGTTCCTTAGTGAGGCTTGGGGTCCTTTGATCTTTCATGTTCACCTCTTCTCTCACCTCTATGCCTTAAGCATATTATTCATATTCTTCATCCCTCTCTTTGAGTCATGTACCTCATACATAGGATGGTCTCAAGATTCTTCATGTTCGTCATCATATTTTTTTCCTATATAGGCCTATAGGCTCTCTGTCTCTTCCGAGTCTTCCTTTCCCTGTTATCCTCCGCTTCTTCATAACTTGTGATTTGATTATAGAAGACCCCTAATTTTCTTCCTCTTCAATAGGAAACTCCAACCTTGGGGATTCTTCTAGGGCCTTCTTCCCTAATTGGGGACTTCTTCCTGTGTGCGTAAGTTATTGTCTTAGCACTTGTTTCTAGTGCGTCCATAGATTGTTTTATTTGACGCTTGGTGCCTTATTCTCCTACACTTCTTATCTCTCCCTCTTCTTTGGCACAACCTTATTCCTCCTCGTAGGATCTTCTGGAATAGAGATATCATTCTTCGTAAACACTATTCTCAAACTTTGACCGACGCTTAAGTATAATCTTTTGCAGCTTCTTCTAGTAATTGGTAATTTCAATGGCTTCATCATCTACACTTCTTGGGAGAAATACTTCTCCACACATGCAAACTTCTTTGGTTATACCATTTTTCCTCACAACTCACAAAGTGTTCTTGGTCCACTTCGCTTAGGTCAAACCTTATCCTTTTGGCCTCCTTAAAATAGTTGACCCCTTCTTGGAAATACTGCATGGTGAAAGAGAACAAAAATTTGCATCATGCACTCTTAGTATCATTCATTAGAGTGAATTTTCCAATGCAAAAATGTTGATATACAACAAACTCAACATTTCCATCTACAAGTGTAGGTAGTTGCTGTAGCCTCCACTTTACCTCAAATGTGTCATGCATTTTCTTGTACCATTTGTCCAAAGCGTTCTTGTGGGCGCCTTCATGGTATCGCAAGTATACTTCTCAAATATTTTTACACATGAAGGATATTCATGTGGGTACTCCCATATGAACTTCTCTATCCCATCGAGTACTCCAATATCTGAGAAGATGATGGTGAGGAGAATATTTCATGTATGTTTACTCCAATATCTCGAGAAAATGAAGGTTTATGCACATTTTGAGGCAATCAAAATAGAAGTGGTCTTCATGTATGTATGACATCAATCACTGGTATAACCACTTGGGCTTTCCAAAATAGGGAAACTCATATAGTTGTAGCAACTTGGTCTTACTCAAATTCACTTTCACTTCATCATTATAGATCAATATTCCTTATAGTGTCCTCGTATCAGTTGGATGAACTAGTTCTAATGCCATCTCCTTCTCTGTGGTACTCGTGTGATGATTGTAGTCACTCATGGCCATCTTCCCGATGTGTGATCCCATTCTTTCTCCGAAACACTCCATCCTGGGTACTACATATCCGCATGCCACCGCTCATTAAAACTAGATGTGGTAGGTTGTTTCCCTTTTCCCTTCTTCTTTAGTGAAACTATCACCTTCTTTAGTGTAATTTTTACTTGTCGAGTTACATCCTAAACTCTTTATGCTACTCTTCCTTTCTCCGATCAAACTTGTGGCTCAAATCTGCTAAAGAATCCTTCTACTCCCATGCCCTAATTTTAACCCTAACTTGGAGAAAATATTCCACAAGACAACATACACCTCGAAACTCTCTTCCCTATGCCCTTGTACTCCTACTTTGGTATTTAGATCAACCCTATCTAGGTACTTAAATATCTACAATTATCTATTCACACAACTCTCCTTTCGTGGATGCCCTATTTCGTAAGATCTCTTCAATATCGTAATAGAAAGGTAAATAATAACATGTCTAATTTCATACTTATTACTTTTCCCCATTTCCAAAAATAAATGCTACACAACCTACCAATGTACTTAGCATTAAATGTAGATTTTTCTACTAAATATGAGCTTAAGAGACCTTACCCATGCGCCTAATCCTGTGTAAAACCTTCTACATCCTTGGTGCACAAAAAAATCCTTATCGACCGAAGACTCTTACACACATGTCTGCAGTGATGAAGGCCATTCTTTTGTCCTTTACCTAATTTTTTCCCTTACCTACCTCATGTTGTTCCTGCGCTTCTTATCCTTTATACATGGTCTTTGTTAAGCTATCTTGACACCAAAATTCTTATCCACCATTTCCACACGCATTCTTCTATCTTTCACATCTTTAATCCTTTCATTCGGGCCATACAACTTTTACTACCATCTTGTATTACACTTCACACTACTCCACATTACTCCACCCCACACTAAATCAGATGTGCGGTCCTCTGTGCATACACAACCTTTTAAAAGTAATAAGTGGTTACCGCGCACAAGGTGCAAAATAGAAACAAAGAAAGGAACAAGAAACGAGAAAGGGAAACACAAGGAAAGGAAATGCATAAAGGGAAATCCTAAGCTAACTGGAAATATTACCTTATTTACAAACACAAAAAGAATTATTTATAATAGGGATTCAACCTACTCCCATTGAAATGGCTAGGTAAAATTGTCTCATCCAACTTAAATCGTGGCAGTGCCCTAATCAAGGATGTACAAGATGATGTAAGGGCCCAACCAATGGACTTTCAACTTCCTAGGATGGTGTAGAAACTTGGAATCATACAATAGAACCATCTAACCAACCTCAAACTACTTATTCTTGATATGATGATCATCCCATGCCTTTTTTCTAGCCTTTTCATTCTTCTAACTCCATCTAGCAAGTGATCGCCTTTCATTCAACTGCATTAACTTTTCAATCCTTTCCTTAAGCACTTGTTCATTATCCAATCCTCCGTGTGCGTTATACACAAAGAATGGTAACAAAAATTCAATCTGAAAAAATAGTCTCTACGCTAAACACCAATTCAAATGGTGTGGCCTTATTCAACCTCTTATAGGTTGTCCTATATGCCCATAGAACTGTCGATACCTTGTCATCCTAGTATTATCTTCCAACATCACAAATTTTGGTCAATGTGTGACTTATTATCTTGTTAAACGCCTTAATGGTTCCATTCAGTTGAGGGTGATAAGGGGTAGTCTTGTGATGGGCCACCATAAACTCTACCAATAAGATCCTGATCATTTCATTCAAAAAATGTGTTCCCCTATCACTAGTCAAGCTAAAAGGACATCCATACCTACTGAGTATGTTTTTCCATAAGAATCTATTAGTTGTCACTATAGTGCAATCCTTTATAGGCATTGTCTATGCCCATCTTGTCAAGTAATAAGTGCAAGTGATGATGTAATGTGAGCCACGAGTCCTTTACACGGTAGGTGAAATTGATCCTAGAAAGTCGATTACCCATTTCTCAAATGGTTTAGTGCTGATTATTTTTGTAAGGGCATTTCATCCCTCCTTCTAGGTTTTCCAAGGTGCTAGAAATGGTCACATGCCTTGTAAAACTCAATACAATCCTGGTAAATACTTTCCCACAAAATCCCTATAACGAGAATCTTTCACGTGGTTACATTTCCTACGTAATTTCCTCCTACAATCCCACCATGCGCTTGCTCCATAATTTCAACATGCTCATGTTCTAATACGAATCAACACAGTAACCTCATCATGGTCCGACTTGTACAAATATCCACTACTCAACATGTAGGGCTCGACACGTATAACTAATTGTTTCTTTTCTAAATCCTTCATCCCTTCCGATGCCACAACCATTTTAAGAAATAATACAATATCCTCTAAGTTAGAGGGCACGCACCAAAACCTAAATAGTTGCACATCTAGAATAGTATCCTCAATGCTTTGTGTGTCCTCTCCTGAGTTAATCCTTGATAAGTGGTCATGTTCTGAATTAATTTTTCTCGGTTTTACCACAAATGAAAACTCAAATTCTTGAAACAAAAGGACCCAACGACATACACGCCCTTGAAAAATGGTCTTATTTACCAAATAATTCAGTTCCATGTGATTTTTGTAGAATATAAAAGGTGTTTCCAGTAGATACTTCCTAAACTTATGTAACGTGTAGATCATTGACAATGCCTCATACTCAGTAGTTGTGTAATTTTGTTCAACTGGTGTCAACTTATGAATTATGAAATAAAGGGGTGATCAATGATCCCCTCACTAGGTTGTGCTACTACTACTCCAATGGTTGTCCCTAAGGTATCAACATGAACATGGAAAGGTTTATCCTAGGAAGGGAAACGTAGTATGAGTGCAGTAACAAGCCTATCCTTCAAAGTGTCAAATTCCTTCTATTTCGCTTCCCCCAATATAAGGCAATCTTGTGTTTAATAAATTATTCCAAGGGTGTGGAAATATTGGCATATAATTTGATGAAATTATTGTAGTACCCGTATGCCTAAGAAATATGTGCACTACGCTCTGAATAGTAGGATCTCCCAATCCTATAATAACAATAACTTTGGAGGGATCCACTAACAAGCCTTCCTTACATATAATATGTCCTAATAGGTTTCCAAATGGAGTAGAAAAGACACAATTATTAATGTTAAAGGATATCCTCAACTCACAAAATCTTTTGAACATCAACCTCAAATTGTCACAATGGTCTTTTACCAGCCCATACATAGTCCAGTCATCTAGGTAGGCTTGAAGAAATTTATGGATGAAGTCCTTAAATGCTTGTACTGCAATGCATGGGAATAGAGAAGGCACATTATTTAATCCAAAAGGAATGATTGTGTAGGAAAATATTCCCACTCGTGATGAAAGTTGTCTTTCTCTAGTATTCCTTTGCAATCGTGACCTAGTGATACCCTACAAACCCATCCGTGAAGGAATAGACCTCATGCCTAGCTACTCCTTCTAGAATTTCTTCAATGAATGGGGTTGGAAAATGTTCAATAACACACATTATGTTCAAATCCATGTAGTCAACATAGATCCTTATCCTTCCATCCTTCTTTATATTGATGATCATTGGGCTTATCCACTTTGATTCCTCCACAACTTCAATGATGCCTGAAGCGATCATCTTGTATAAGTCTTCCTTGACTGTATGCACAAGTTCGATTCATCTAATAGGGTATCTTCCAAATCAGGCATGCACCTTCCTTCAGCTTGATCCTTAGCTCCCTAAGGAATCGTGCACACCTTTGAGCTCATACTACCCACATGGGAATAAGTCCCAAATTCACACAACAAATCAATTATCTTTTAAACTTCTTTCTCTGACCAATAATCCCTAACGATAGCTTCCTTAGGTTCTACCTTTGACCCAATGTTAACCTTATATGTTTTTAAGGGCTCATGGTAGGCACGTTCTTGATCATCAGCGCTATCTATGACTTCGCATGTACCCTCAAAATGGTTAACATCCAAACATTCCATTTCTTCACCATCTATTACATGGACCATTTTTCCTTTTTCCCTTTCAATTCACTTGTGCTCAAACTGTATCTCTTATGATTCCTCTTCATCGAAACATGTCTCCAAGAAACTCTAATAACCTATCTTCTTCTATGACACTATCTCCCATTGTAAGGTGCTTGACAACTTACAATGCCTTATTTACTAATGGCTTGGTACTTTGATACTCAAAATATTGAATGAGATCAGTCATTAACTCCTACCAATTCCCTATCTAACGACGTGTCTCTGAGTGTACAGACCATGTGCTTTCACAACCTTGTAGAGTAGAATACAACTTATGTACCCATAATGAAGGTGGTAATGCTTTTGCGCCTCCCATGTAGACTCCCTCGCATGCTTGGATATAAAATGAAGCAGGTTCCTTTCCATGGTAGTCCTATATGTAACGGTGGGCATGTTGCTTCTAGATAACCTACTAGAGAATGTGTTTCTCACCTCACCTCATTCTATGAGATTCTCATGATGTGTAGCCTACCAATGTAGTGTAGTCTCGAGTAAGTTATAGCTTAGTATTCCTCTTCTCTCGTTCTCTTTTTCTATCTATCCTCCATTTCTTGTAAGAAATCACCAGGGTTGGATCCTCCAGAGTAAGTTGACAAAATTTTCCCTCTAAGGAACTTGATTGAGTGCACCTTTGTTACCCTTGTTACAGATCCTCTCAATTATCTCCCAATCAACTCATAAGTCCTGTGCACCCAATTGTCACATGTTATGCTAGTTATATCACTTATTGATTGAGCATCTTCAAATTGGATAACTCCTTCTATAGGATGAATTATCTCAGGGTCTCTGATGGAGCAGACATAGATTTTGTTAAGGAATTCTTCTCCCAAGGGCTCAATATAGGGTGTTGATTTCCCATCTATTAAAGGGATGATGACCTGTTCTTCCTTTTTTTTTGAAACTGATATACCCCTTGTTAAACCGTAGGTCAATGTTGTTTTTGTAACACCGGGGTTGCCAAGTAATGCTAGAAAGTAATCCACCTCATCTAGTGCCAAGAATTCAAAGTCCCCAATGAACTTGACCCCTTGAATAGTGATAATTACATCCTTCAAGACACTAATGGGCATTTCTTTTGTTTTTTTCTATATGCAACACATTCGAGGATGGTTGTAGTGTGGGCCTTCACATTTGATGTCATGCATCCAAGGTGATTACATTGACTTCTGAATTTGTGTCAATCAAAATATTGCTCAAAGAACCATCCATCTACAACAACATTCAAGGTTATTTCTTTGTCATAGTCAAGGCTATGGGGAGGAAGGTTAGCATGTAACACTTTCCTCTTGTGCTCCCTCTCGGCATGTGGTACCTTCTCCCATAACCATTCTCCTAGCAAGGGAATGATATTCTCTTTCCTTAACATTTTACACACTTCCTTGACCTCATCCATATCCTTTTGTGGAGCTTTAACATTCTTCCTCGCTCCAACTACCTTCACCGCTTCTTTAGACACCTGGATCTCCCTTATAAACTCTAAATTACATCCATATTTTCTTAATACACCTCCTTCTAATGAGCAAGGTCTCAATACTTCCCATGTACCAATTCTTTCCTAATAACCAGTTTATGTCTTGGCATCTCCCTTGCGCGCACAACCTTTGCGTGCATTATAACTAGGATAGGTTCTAGTTATGGTTCATGGACCATCCATGGTATCCATTGAGAGTTGGATTTCCTTATGCTTACCATCCCAACACCTTTATCCTTTTGGTGTTGTTGGCTCATGTGTTCAAACAAATCAGGACACTCCTCGTACTTATAATTCCTTTCACACCACAAGAACCTGCAATAGATCGAAAACTCATGTTTATAATCCTCTATCGATCCACAATTATAACAAGTTCTACATGGGAATTCATTTATTCCTCCATTACATTTATTGTGACCACAAAATCCTCCATGAAAACCTCTTCCATGTGCCCCTCCATTTGTGTGCCCTTCATAATGGTGATCATCATCCTTGGAACTACCTGCAAGGATAATCTAACGCACACCAAGATCAATGACATCATGAATCTAGTCAATCAGCCTACAATCCTTAGTGTCATGGTTTTTAGAGGTACAAATCTTATACTAGCAAGTCACATTCTTACAGAGATAGCATGTTTTAGTAGAGGAAACCTACTTGCATCATGATCCCCGTGGAAAATTTCACATTCCATCGCCATGGCACGTACCAATTTTGAGGGAAACTATACTTTGCATGCCCCTCCAATTCACAATATGTGCACCAAAGACCACTACAAACCTCATGGGTTGAGTTTGTAGAAATATTCTCAAATTTCTTAGCCATTGCAGCAATTTATGCCTCCAAGAAAGGGCTCACATCATTATTAACACTCCCAACAACCTTAGTGCACATAGAAGCCTCCAAATACTCACACGGATCTAAGAAAGTCTTGTGTGATAGTGCCCTTCTAAATGGTGTTATAAATCCCCAAAAATAACCATTGAACATGCTAATAGGGGTGCCTGTCATAGGATAGTTTTGACAAGAGAGTTTTGAAGCATGTGCCATAATATCACACACTCTGTCATTATTTGTTAGATCTCCTTTAGAGTGTTTATTATATTTTTCTCGAACTTAGGGATATGGAATTCTTCTAGGAATGTGTTTTTTAACATAGTGTAATCTATAATTGTTTGATGGGGGTCATACTTTTGGTACCAGCTATGCATGCACGCAACCCTACAATGTTGTTGTAAAATGACTTGCCTTTCACTGGGGTAGTGATCCCCTTCATGCGCCATATCAATTCACACTTGTGCACATCTCTCGTAGCATCCTCAATACCTTTTTAGTTTGATAGATGCAAAGACATATAAAAATACTTGCGGGGTGGTTAAGGCCCTTGTCTACCGACCCAAAACCTTGGTTTCCTCCTGTGTTTCGTCCTCCACCAAATCCACTAAACCCACTGAGTCCTGTCCCTCTTGACCCACTATATCCTTCAGATCCGATAGGTCCACCAAATCCTATATCCCCTACACCACCATATCCACCTCCTATAGCTAAAAATTGCTCAAGTAGTCGTGCCTAGTGTTCCCAATAACATCCCATTGAACTATGCGCCGATGGTTTGTGATACTTCCTTGCTACCGATTATGTGTACCTCACCACTCTCGGATGTGATACCCAAAATTTTTGTATTTGAACCTTGTACAAAAATTCCTCCAAGTATGGGAATGGTTTTTGCAACCATATATGTCCCAAATAAGAAATTATATATCATAGGTGTAGATCGGTTACTCCCTCCAATACTAACTAGATTAACAATACTTATCTCTTGATCTAGAAAACTAAGTGCCACGGGTTGGTCACTAGGTGGGTTTAGATGCACGCCAATGGATCTCCTTTCTCCATGTGGAGAAATCTCATCGAAGCTTAAGGGGATTCTCTTCTATAATTTCAAAGATGGGGTAACACAAGCTACTCGGGTTCCATGTCCTCTATGTGAACCTAAACTCCTTCCCGTAACATCTACCTCCATAAATACATCAGTCCTGTAACCTCTTGTTGTTAGCTAACTCCATTTCATGCACCTCACTACACTTGATTCATCTTTCCTCCCTTTCCTTTTTAGCATAATATCTGCAATATTCATCCACCCTAGCTTCCTCGTCTAGTGCTTGGAGAATCTTATCTATCCATATGGAATTCCTCCAAACTTAATGTAATGATTAATATCTTCATAGACAATAGGATATCTCATAAGAACGATCCTCTAGGTTCTTTGAAGAACTCAAACTCATTAACCTATGGACAAGAATACATATAAATGGCATATTCTAGCATGTAACTAGTCAAGATCCTTTCCACTAATGATTGATAACATGTGTCCAAGTCGATCCACATCCTGTGGCCTTCGGTAAATCATTTTGGGTCCACATGCATGATCTATATTACTATCTTGATCCAGATGCATATCTTTGAAAGCCATTCATATAATTCCATTGGAAAGTAGTAGAAGAATGTTTCATATAACTCATGGTATAGGTGTTCTTCTACCCATTTGTGTGTATTAAACTCGGGTCCAAGACTCAATCTTTAAGTAAAATCATCCTCTTTACTTTTGAACCACGCTTCAACACTTTCCAAGGTAAAGTGCTTTGTCATCAATGAAACCAAGATGTATTCATTTCTCACAACAAATTTGAAAAGAGGTCCCAAGCAACGGAACCAAGATGTAGTCATTTTTATTCCCTTAGAATAACATTCTAATCCCATGTGCACCGACCTATCACCCGGTGGGCATTGGTCGATCACCCAAGGCACACACAGGTGCCAAGCCCCTCCTTTATGTGAGTCTTGTGAGAATCCATTTCTTTGGATAGAAATTTATATGCAAAGGATAAAAGAACCATGCATTCATTCTAAGAGCTTAAGCTGAGTTATTATATCATTATACCTATCTTGATAATAGGAAAAACATTATATGAATAAAAAATCTGATCCATACCATAAATGAAATGCATTGGGTTTTACATCCATTAATAATATATATTTAGAACATAACCATATATTTCATATTGATCATAGTTCAGCAACCATATTACATTCACCAAGGAGATGACAGGCCAATATATTAATGTAGATAAGATTCATGCATTAGAATTCCTAACTATGCTTCCCATATTACAAAGAATTTATCACAACCCCATCCCTCTAGACAAGATATCACTCCTACAATCCTCTAAATGAGAACCACAACTCTCTAGAACCTCCTACTATTTATGCAGAGATTATCCCTTCAATTATCTCTAATCATGCTCCCTTCCTTGATAGCGCCCCCTCTTCTTTAATATCTTCTCCTTCTTCTTTTCCTTTACATGAGAATCTCTATATATAGTTGCATTACACACCATCATGCCTTTATGAAGTAGTAGATTGGTTGCCAAGTTTCAAGGTGGTCCTCTAATAGAGCATACATATTCCTATCCGGGCTCTCCACTCTCTACAATGATGTCTTTCTGGATCCTTCCATCACATATAATACTCATTTCTTGACCACCAAATTTCCAAGATGCCACCTTATCCACTCTACATGCTTAGTCGGGTCACACTTTTCTTGTGTTCTCCCTACAATGTTGAATATGAATAAGTCCTAAAATCCTTTACTTTGCCTTATGCATGTGTTGTGGGTTCTACTAAACCCTTCTAAAACCCCTGTCTTACACACCTTTACCCTACACACCCTTCTTCATGTTGGTATCACATGCACACACATATTTTTGTACTTAGCCACTATTCTGAGGCCCAACAATCCCAATGAAGCCCAATGTAAAGCATTTTAGGAAAAAGGAATGGCCATACAATCCAAGAAATGAATATACCATCAAGGAGTAAGTCTTGAAGATGTTGAATACAAGGATCCTCTTCCCTATCCACCACTCCACATGGGTAGAAAACATCAGTCGAGTGTGGAAGAAGAATGGAGAAATAATTTTTTTTGTATACTTCCACAATTTGAATCAATCCTCATTGAAGGAAAATTACCCATTGTCTATCATGGATCACATCCTACAGAAGTAATAGGATCATAAATGATCTCATTTCTTTATGGATTCTCTGGGTACAACCAGATTGAGGTAGCTAAAGAGGATAGAGCCAAAACATCCTTGAAAAATCCATGGGGAACATTTACCTACAACAAAATGCCTTTTGGTATTATCAACGCTGGGAAACATTTCAATGAGTAACACATTTGGCCTTTAAATACCTCAATCATTACATCATCATATATCTTGATGAACTCGTGTTATTTTTCAAAGAGATGAAGAGATCATATCAAACATCTCGAGAAAGTACTCATCCAGTGCCAAAATATGTAATCTCTCTTTACCCAAAAAGTGCATCTTTTGTGTTATTGAAGGTAAACTCCTTTGACACATCATGAATAAGGAGGGGGTAGAATTTATCCAAAAATGATAATAACAATCCAAGCCTTTTCCCTGGCAAGAAACAAGAAGGGAGTCCACTCCTTCGGTAAATTCAAATTTCTCCAACACTTTGTTCCATATTTCACTAAATTGACATAGCATATCACCACCATGATGAATCCCCAAGATAACTTCAAGTAAAAAAATGAGGGGAAAACAACATTTGAGGAAATCAAAGAAGTAACAAAAAAATCTCCCACTCGGTATCTTATATTGTTATGCTTTGGAACACACACTTTCACCCATCCTAGTCCAAAAGAATTAAGAAGGAATTAAAGATTATATCACTTTCATTAGTTTTCCATTCAAGAACCATGATTTTAGGTACAATTAAATGGAAAACACATTCTTATGTTTTATTCAAAGTAGTGAAAATATTTAGATTATACATTCTTGACTCCCACACCATGATGATAGTCTTAGGCTCTCCAATCAAGTCAATCCTAAAAAAGTAGGATTTAGATACCAAAAGAGGAAATTAGGTGGAAAGAATTACAGAGTATGACTTGGAAATATGACCTTGAAATATAGTTAAGAGGAAAAAAACTATTCCATATTATAGTCGAAGATGAATCTCTCTCGACTCATAATGATATAAAATAATGCTCATGTTATGAAAGTGTAAGAACGAACTTCGTTACGTGAATTTCGTAAACAAAACCAACGAATGGTATATTGACATTTCCTACAATTTTCTAACTTATGCTGAATGCCTAACTCATATTAATTACAAGAAAATATGAACTCTTAAGCTCAAATCAGCCCAAGTACACCATTTGGGATCATGTTTGATATAAGATGGGACTTAATGGATGGTTCCTAAGGTATGTATACAAAGACAAAAAAATAAGTTTATAAAATCATATCATGATCATGATTGTGGTGGTCACTTCTTTGCAACATTCATAGAATGCAAGAACATCAACTCTCTTGCTAAAAATTGGATCAAGCCCGAGTTTTGTTCACATCCCACAAGCTGAGAAAGTTGCACCTACGGTGGAAAGGTACAGTAAGTAGTTCAAAGGCATTGAGATTTCTCTTGAATGGATTTAAAAATTCCATTTGTAATCAGGTCTCCATCGAGGGAAAATTATTTTGTAGTTTGAGTATCTATCTTCTTCCCCTCTTCACTCCCCCTCCCTCTCTTCCTTCACGTTCTAATTCTTCATTGGGAGGTTGCACTTTTTTTCATCTTATTCACTTTCGTCTTATTCATTAATGTGACTATAGTCTAAAATTGTAATAAGTTTCCCTTAATTAATAAAAGGGGACTTAATTTATTTTCCTACAAATACCAAAATCGCAAGTGGAAAAGAAACATGAAAAACATGTGGGGAAGTGAAGAGTATTTCTAAAATATATATTGTAATGACTTCTCCATTTCAAAGGGTTTTTAATTTTGTAATTAGATAGTTCTGAGAATAAGTAAAGAGATAACAAGTTATTCTATTTCTCTCTATGTTTTCCTCTTTCCTTGCATTACAATTTTTTTGATAATTCTAATAAAAATGGAGTTTCTAATTTTTTGGATGAGTGAATAAGTAATAATTTGTTTTCATGTTTAAATATTGTCTTGATATTACTAATAAATTTTCTATTCTTCTCAAATTGTGTGAGTGATAAATCCTATTAATATTTGTAAGAATCTAAGTTTTTCTACTTGCAATATTAATCCCTCTCCTAATTTCTCACTCCCACTTTCTCGACTACCTAGAAAATTCCTCCCTTGCACAAAATTGCAAGAATTTTCCAGAAGTGTAGTGGAGTGTGCCTATTAGATCCCCATTCCTAGAGGCCAACAATATATTTAAATTTTTTTCAAACACAATAACGAAGCTGGCCCATTCAACTAGAGGAACAAAGTCCCAGAGTGTTGGCGAGAAAATCCACCAATTTTTCCTACCAAATTTTTTTCTTTGCCAATCGATAGTAAGTCATGTTTATAAATGTAAATTGATATTAGAATAATATTCATAAAAATTAAGAGGTAAGGGTAGATACGTGTTGGGAAGCACTTTATATATAATAATCTAAACCTAATTGATAATAAATGAGTGATATTAATGGAATACATAAATGGTAATTGTACTTGAGAAATAAATAAAATATGCACTTAAGAGGATTTTCCTCTTAGGATATGTTGGAGATCAAATTTTTGTTCACATCGAATCAAAAGGATCTAGAGATTTGAGGAAACATGATTCCATCTCCAAGTTGTGGTACTTGTGCTTGGGGTAAACCTCTAGATAAGGTTGGTTTCCTCTACGAATTCTTAATGCTAAAACTAATCATAATGCAAGGAAAACAAATATCTAATCCTAAAATACACATTCCAAGGAACCGGGGTGAGAAGGAGATGTATAAAAATGAAACATTAAACTAAGGGGAGGTGATGGTACTAGAAATAAGGAGAAAGACACTCTCGGATGAATGAAAATAAGAGGAAAATGAAGGAGGAAAGAGTATAAATGAGTGCCACAATCTAATATAGCATTAAAACTCCCACTTTCATGAAGCATAATAGAAATGAAACCTTGTAAAAGAGAAAACATGGACAACACACCAAAACTACAATTGAGAGGAAATAAAATGTAATAAATACAAGATATGGTACAAAAGATCCACAAAACACATATTTTATTGCTTCAAAATGATAAAAAGTCCATTACAATGGAGGAGGGAGGAAAAATTGCCTTGCAATGATCCAGATCTAAGGCATGTAACTCAAAACACTAGTGCACTACTCTGAATAATGCCCTTGCATTCCAAGAGGGTCAAACCTTTACAAATGGGTATATTTTACATTATATAAAAGATAGGAGAGAGAATGCGGAGGGAAACTCAAATTCAAGGCTGTAACCACCAACAAGATGCAATAAATTCGTATAAACAACGTTAAACTCTATAAAATCCATTCCCCGCATTAGTTTTCTTACGTAAGAAGGAAAAAGGCCATGCTTGATTCATTTTGGGTGGTTGAGGTGCCTAAAACTACATATTAATGGGCCAAATGATGTTTACCTATTTTCACCTACCAAATCCCACCAAAACCTTATTTTGATATCCTAGATTATAACACATGTCAAGATATTTCCAATGGGACCAATTGCACATTATTTAAAGCTATGCATCAAAAGACATGGTCATTTGAAGATTTTTAGTGCAAGAGAAACATAACACACATGTGGAAACATGTGAGTAGTCATGGGGATCTATGAATTGACTATATGTACCTAGGTATTTTCCATATGTCATATTTCCATTGTCTACAAGGATTAAACCAAAAATTAAAAATTCTATTCACCATGTCATAATGAAATTTTATTTCCATGTCCCCCGAGTTAGAGATGTGGCACATAAAGATTGGCATGATATTGAAATACTAAGGTACATGCATGGGAGTCGGGGGAAGAAGAGAAAGTTTTCAAGGATGCAAAGGAATCCTGGAAGCGTGTGCAAGAAGGTACATGAGGTTTAGGAAAGGGATGCATATTTTCATAGGTATGAAAATGTGAAAAAAAAATCTGAAGGCCCGCTAATGAAATCCTAGAATCTTAGGGGTAAGTGGCATGTGAGGAAGCATGCAAAAAGGAAAAAATGGAGAAGCACATGAGGAAGAGAACATAAGCAAATGTATAAGGAAATAATGTGTGCGAGGATCCAAGAGTTCTCTATAATGTGTTATGTGTGAATCAATAAGGAAATGAAATGCACACAAGAGGCATGTTAGGGACTTGTGAAGACATAAGAAAAGCCCACACGCACTCACGATAAGGTGCATAACATACGTGATATAATAATTTACACAAAACAGAGTGCACATGAATGGAAAGAGATGAAGACTGGAAAATAAGAAAGGGAGTAATGCTTGCACGTGAAGCATGCATATAAGAAAGAAAATGAATGGGAAATAATTAAAGAGAGTGTGCACTAGTGTGCAGTAGAACTGCAACAATAAGAAATACACCAAAGGAGAAGACCAACAATGTGTGCATTTTCAAAACATGATGTCAGAGCCAGAATGGTACTCCAAGTTTCCAAAATAACCAAGGGGTTATTTTGGATAATAGTTTAGAGACTTTTGGGGATATTTTCTTGCTAAATATGAAGATCAGTGGCCTTGAGTATCCATTGGGCATGGAGTTCACCTGAATATATCATAATATTATTTGTGACTTGAACTCAACCTTGAAGATGAATGAAATAATTATTAGACTCTACATTGACTTGATTATTTCCAATAATGAGAAATATTATTATTTGAAGATTAATGATATTTTAAAATTATCATACAATATACTTTACACTAGAACCCTAAGAAAACATGAGAGAAACTATTGGATTCTTATGAGCTAGCTGGACTTTTGATTGAAACATATCCTCTTTTGAAGACCCTCAAAACTATGTGTGAGAGAGATATCCACCCTAAAGAAATAAAATATAATGTGTGGAAAAAATAAATCTACACTACAAAAAAAACAATGTGCGTGAGGCACACTTGGAGGAATTGATACTACTCTAATATGTACAAGATGCAAGAGAACAACTTAATAGAATTGGTTGAGATAAATCCTATTTACTAGGATATGTAATGCATTTCCATCAAGGTCAGAAATATCAAAAGATTTGGACTCTTTTAAAGCACTAATAATATATGGCCCACCCCAGATTACATCAAACTTAGAGTTTCACCCTGGTTTATCTTTGTCAGCATCCCATTTTAAGACCAGATTGGTCAATTTGAAATTATCAGCTCAACCTTCTTATCAAACCACTACTTGGTTGATCTCTAATGTCATTCCAATCTGATCATGGTAGAAATTATTCTTTAATTTCAACAAGATATTCCATTCTAATTTCTCTTTGATATGTGCCCTCGAATTCTAGGTGTTATGCCAACTCTAATGAAGTCAATTCAAGTAATAAAGGAATTTTTTTGTTTACCATAGAAAAGTTTATAAGGATTAGTGCAAATGGCCTTCTTGACTATTATTCTATCATCCCAAATCACATTTATTACCTTTTTGTGTCACTTTCTCTAGTTGACATCCATTGTTCATTTCATGATTCTAATCAAGTTCTTGTTTGTATATTCTACCAAACCATTACCTTAAGGGTAGTAATTAAAAGAAATATTCAAATAAATACCAAGTATATGAACTCAATCAAAAAAATTATATCCTAGGAAGGACTTTTCATTATCAGAGAGAATGGTTTGAGGAATGCCAAACATTTTCACAATATCCTCAAAGAATTCAAGGATGATAGATTCAGTTACTTCCATGAGTGCCACAACCTCTCTCCACTTGGTGAAGCAATCCATTGATGTTAAAACCCATTTATGACTAGCACGTGATGGAGGTTTAATAATTACAATGAATTCAAGACCCCATTGCAGTAAAGGATGATATATTTGAATTACATGATAAACACAATCTTATTTTTCCCTACAAAGAAAGCACACTCCTTACATCATTTTACCCATTGATGAGCATCAGTAAATAGTATGGGCCAAAAGTATCATGCCTTTAAAATTTTCATTACACTCGGCTTTGGAAGAGAAGTGTCCTCCATAGAATCCATCATGTAATTCTTCTTGTATCTTGTTAGCTTGTGTGCATGAGGGAATATATCTAAAAATAGTCCATTAATTTTTCTTTTGAAAAGAGTTCCATCAACCAATGCATAAGTAATGGACTGTAGCCTGAAATCTATTCTTTTTCTTTAGTTAAACCAAGAGGTTATGCACCAATGGATAGAAATGTTACCATATCATCAAAGCAGCTATGCACATTGATAAAAGTTCCTTCATCTTGTTGAGTTTTAGTGTTGTATGAAATTCCTTCATATATGAATAAAGACGTTTCTTGATCATTAAACGCATCCAAAGAAATTTTCTCGTAAAGTGATCTTCCTCTTACCATTTTTTTGTCCTTAACGGTCACATCGTACCTCCATGATTTTTTTCTCCCATAAAAATCTTTTCTCACTGATTTCTTACCCCATGATGAAGTCCCTCACATTAGAGTGTGAAAATAGGAATTTGACATGATTAGTTGCAAGTATACTTGTGAACTTATTTAGTGCACACATGATGGAAAACACTTGTTTTCATGTGACTATATTTTAATTTGTAATCCTTCAATGTTTGATGAAGAATGACACTGGATGCTCCAATATTTTGTCATTTTTTTGTGTCAAAACTGCAACAACACTAATATCAGCTCCATATGCATAAAATATGAAATCCTTATAATAATTAGGGTTGATAAGTGTAGGATCCTAAGAACTATCATGTTGGATATTAGTAAATATTTCCATTAATTCTTCTATAAATTTGAACGATGAATCCTTCTTCAACATTAGAGTGATTGGTCAAACCAATCCTACAAAATTAGGAATAAATCACCTAACACGGTTTATCTTGCCAAGGAATGATTACAAGACCTTCTTGTGGGTTAGTAAATAAAGAGAGGATGGATGAAATTCTTTTAGGTTCAATGGTAATACCATATTTTGAAACATGCCCCAAGATCTTACCCCTAGGGACTACAGAGTTACATTTCTTGGGCTTAAGAGACACTCCAAATTCTCTACATCTCTCAAAGAATTTCTCAAGGTGGTTGATATGATCTTTACTCTAATTCAAGAAAATGGAAATATCATCCAAATGGATAAGGATGGATTCTTGATATACCCTTTAAAAGTAATGTCCATTTCTCTTTGAAATGTAATAATTGCATTTGATAAACTAGAAGGAATTGTTTGATAAGCATATGTTCCGCATTTGGTTATAAATGTAGTTTTCGATTGATCTTTTTGTTACCATGATCTAATTGAACCTTGAATAGCCATCAAGTATAGAAAACCTCTCAACACCTGCCATGGTTTGAAAAATATGCTCCATAGAAGGAAAATAATAATGATACTTTAATGAAGATCTGTTTCAAATCTCTCGAAATCAACACAAAGTCTCGATTTTTGAATTTTTCATTCTCACCAAAACACGATTTATCACCCAAGTAGAGTATTTTATGGGAACTATTATTTTTAGCTCAATTATCTTGTAAAACTCCTTCCTCGTAAGGGGATCTATCTTCAAAGTGAAAGGTCTTTTATTTTATCTTATTGGCTTGACATTAGGATCAAAATCAATGGAATGTTGGGAAATGCGTGGATAAAACCATTTGATATATTCATAATCCCTTGAAAATACATCACTATTGAGACAAAGATATGAAAGGTTGTTTTTCACCTTTTTCATATACCTTCTAAGAAAAAATCCTTTCCTTGCGCTAATAGTGACTGGTTAGTGCTTCTCTTGCATTATTGTTATATTATTTTCTTCTCCTCTAAATTCAACATCAAGGATGAAAAAATGTGTTGTAAGGTGACCAATCCTTTTGGAAAATTATTTGTATTCATCTAAATAACTTGATCACTATATTTGTTATGAAAATCATTTTACATTTTTGAAGAAACCTCATCCTCATTTTAGATGAACAAAGACAATTTATTGATCACTATCAAATACTGTTAGCTGGTTTCATTATATGGAAATGATGCTCGATTACTAACTTGATGTACTGCTGATTTCCTTGGATGAATTCCTCATCTAGTGATAATTTTAATCTAAGGGTTTCCGTTTTGTTTTCTCATTTGTTAATTTTTCTTCGTACCACTTGCTAATTGAGAGCATAAAAACTCTCCAAAGCATGTCCCAAACATTATGTTTATTAGATTTAAAAAGATTAATCTTTGGCCCTCAAACTAAGGAATTGAAATATCCTCAAGGTTAATTAATTTCCCAATTAGATGCACACCATAAAAACCTAGCCCTTGGTATTCCAAATTTTTACAACTCCAAAGTTTTTAACTTGGATGATGCACAAAGGAGTTTGATTTAACTCCAAATAAGTATCATAAAATAATTGCAATGTCTTTGTTAAAATCAAATAAAGGACCTTAAAACTCCCAAATAATTTTTACACAAGCGAATTCATTAAAAAATTGTCAAAAATCATAACCCTTATAGAAAGAGTAAAGGGCCTCCCTTTAACCTAGGAGTTTCAAAATTGGATGTGCATATTAATCAATATAATTTTGAAGGAAAAAAATTGAATTAGGGAGAAATATATTATGAGAAACTATCCTAGAAACGAATTTAGTTTCATCAAACCAAATATTTTTACATGACTTCTTATTTGATCTATATTATTAATAGATATATAGAATATGGATTAGCTTGTTAAGTCAAGGTGGAAGGAAAAATTTCCCAATTTATGAATTTTACACCTTGTTAATATTTTATAACAACAAAATCCATTATAGGAGGGTCAATTATTCCTTCACCATGTTCCTTGAAGTAGATGTTACCAACATAAATTATTAGGAATCTAAGAAATTTGTGGCTATATATGGAAACCTTCTCATCCAATTTAAGAAATTGTAATACATCAAGACAACAAGATTTGAAGGAATTCGATACAAGATCCCCATTTATTATAGTGATAAGCTAATAATTATTGATTTCTACAAGAATCTTTATATTATTAATAGAAGCTGTTAGGGATAAGAATGTATATGGAATCCAATTCCTAATATCCCTAAGAAACTATATTTGCAGTATATTATTGATGTACAAAACACTTGAGATAACTATCTCTCCTTCCCACATGAATTCATTTCAAAAGAAAACATCCTTTGATAATAAACACTTCATCAACAATAATATTCATATTTCATACCTTCATATACATACCAATGAATATTATTGGGATGATTATGATGATTAATTTGAGGTAAGATAAATTATTTATGGAATGATGAATCTCTAGAATATTTGAGATTTAAAATCATATAAAGTAATTGAGGGCATGATTGAAGATAATTATGAGCTATTTGACTATGTATTTTTAACTCTATTCAATACTCTCCTCTCCCCACCATTGATTGGTCATATAAGGATAAGGATAACCTTGATGATCTTACTGTTCATGTTCTCTCAAGAACTAATAAATGGTTCAACAAGAAATTATTTGAGTTCAATTCTCCCAAATACATGATCTCTCCTTAGAAAAATATTTCTTCCCCTACTAATAAAGAATATAGAGCCAACTTATATGCACAAAATGCTAAATTAGAGAGATAAAGTGATAAGAAAGATGATATACAATAATAAGAAGAAAAAAATTAAAGAAGTTAAATAAGGAGAAGACAAGAGTGAAAAGAAATGAGATGAATAAGGGAAAGAGGAAGAACGTGAAGAATACGGGGAAGATGTTGTTGAAGTATCTACTCAAGATTTGGCAAAAAGAAAGTCCTTCTAGACCTCGTTGAATATAATAAGAACCTATCCTCCTAAAAATAATATAAAAATCTACACATCTCAATATTTCCTTCATCCCTCGTGGTTGGAATGGATTATTCAAGAACATATTTGTGTGAAATTTCAAACACTTATTTCTCTTAGTTCCATCCCATGATTGACAATAAGAAAATGAAAAATCAATAAAAAATTGAGGTATTTAATTATGAAGTTATGACTACACTTATTGGCACTCATCCTCCCACCAAAAATATAAAACAACTTCTCATCTTGTCACTAATACTTCAGGACAAAATTTCATTGAAATTCAAAAAAACCCATAGTCAAAAAAAATTGAGTAGGATATTTATGCAATTGACATTGAGTTAACAAGAATATATTTTGGAGATTAACATATGGAGGGGATGTGCACAACCTCAAGGAAATAGCTTTTAAATTAATGAAGAGTGGATAAGGGGAAACAAACCCAATAGTATCGGGAGGAACAAGTACATATACTTTCCACCTTAATAAAATATTTTCTCTATTATGACACTATTCCTTTAGATTCTACTACCTTCGGTTATTTCCTAGCCTTTTTTTGCAACAACCGACAATGATACGAAGGAAATTACGGATGTATATAAACATACCATTCAAGGGAAATATACTGAACCATGGGTTTAAAATATTCTCATCACTTGTATTTAATTCATTGATGGAGGGTTCAGGAATTATGATAACATCATTTCTACAAAAAAATAGATAAGCTCGAGAATTGAATATATTGAGAAGGAGGAAAGTATTTGGGTTGATGTAATATAATATCTTCACATCATGGATCTCACATATGATTAAATTATTCTTTCAGAGAAAATATTTGATGATTCCAAAAACAATATGTCTCGTACATGGTCCTACAATGTAGAATGGAGAATTAAAGTTCTTGAGGAAGCTTCTTATGATCTACATAATATCATACGAAGGGAGAATCCTTCAATTCTGAAATATTTTATGGTCTCAACGATCTCCATTATTATATTTCAATAAAAATATTACCAAAATAACTCAATAGATAAAATCAAAGAGAACTTCAAGAATTTGATCAAGGAGGACATGTACAAGAACAAAAATCTAAATAAGAATAAGATAGAGAAACTATGTAAGTTGAACAAGGTAATATTTGGATCTTCTAAGGGCCTACCTCAGTATGAAGGAATGAGTTATGATATGGAGAATTATCTAGGAATTTGGATGACAAACCTTACCAACACAATTGTGCCAAAGGATGCAAAGTGAAAAGTTTTGAATGTACCCCTTGAAACTCAAAGTCCCAACTTCTTCTATTTCCTCTCTTCCTTCTTCTAGTGCTAGAAAAATATAATTATTATGTTTTATCATTGAATTTTATTTTTGAAATGAAATATTAATGTAAAATTCATTTAAAAATTTACTTAACTAATTAAGTGATTAGTCACTTAATTAACAATTAGTTAGTTTAGGTAGTTATTTTCCCCTCCCGCTTATAAGAGACTTCTCTTTCAATCATAAAGGGGTTGGATTTTATTCAATTGATGTAAAGAATATATATTTTTAATACATAAGATATTTATCTTTTCCTGTATTCCTATATATTTCTCTTATCTCTTTGTTCATTTTCTACACCATGCATATGTTACGGATTATGAATCTTTTAGTTTGACTTTGTTTATCAAGAGTTGTTGGACTTTGGGTCAATGTATATCTAGTTTAGAACAAATAATCTCAATTATATGTGAATGTGTGTTATTTGAAGATTTAATGACACACAAGAGTAGAATAATATCTTGTTTCTTCTTCTTTGCAAGTGTTTTTCTACCCTTTTTTCCTTCAGTAATTCATTGAAATTTACCGTTGTCCTAACTTAATAACTTATATTTCTCTGTCTTCAACTTTATTTGATTATAAAATGGAACTAACATCCTTAATGGAGATTTCATAAAGTATAAATTTTGAAAATATTTTAGGATTAATTTTTCTCTCGAATAAGGGAGCCTCCCATCAAAGAGGGAAGGATTGTTATCTCCTGAACTGCTAACTTCATGCTCACATGTAGATTTTTCAGCCAATAGATAATCAAAAAATAATTACTGAGGTTGTGGTCACCTTGTACACTACCAATGTGGGATTTAATTTGAAGAGGCTTCAACCCACATGTCATTCTCCACCTAATATATGATATTTGAATGAATGCAACTAGATTTGTCAATTGATAACTCTTTGAAAATGCTCAAATTGATTTTGTCTCTTGTTAATTAATTAGAATGGAAAGGTTTGAGTTCTTAAAAAAGAGACAGATTAATCCTTTATCTGGTAGGATGCTTTATTATTTTGTGGGGTTGATACCTTAATGAGTGTGCATATTATTTAGAAATATTTAGGGATCTTGTGGTGCCTTTTGAAAGTGTTTAAAGTTATTAAATCAATAAAGTGTCATATGATTTCCCAATTATTAAATGAGGTGAGTTCAACTTACTTATATAAGGTTTATAAGGTGAATTATAGAGGAAAGGCCAAAACTAGAGAAGTAAATGATCCAAATAAGAATGTGAAATTTAAAGAAAATATGGAAGTTATGTAAGTTCTATTGGTTCCCAATCTAACACCCCAAATAAAGTCTTGAAATGAATGAGGGGAAATGAGGAAGGATAGACCTGATTTATTTTTCATTTGATGCCAGGGATGGTTCTATCTCTCTTAATTGACCAAGTGTTTTTGTAATTATAGGGAAGTATATTACTGAGGGTGTGGTTATTCACCTACTACTTCTAGCTCTACCTGAACCAGGGTAAGATGACCTAAGGTGTAACCTAAAAGATAGAGGGAGATGTTATGATTAAATCCCTAAAAACTTGTATGGAGGTCAATCTAGGACCAAGTGTAGAAAATAAATGTAGTTCTTGATCGAGATAATGGTCATAAAAGAGATACAAATACTTAGAAACTTAGAAAAATACTACAAAAGATAGATAAAACGTGATCGAAAACATAATTTTGAAGGCATATTTTGAAAAATTGGAATGGAATGACACTTGGGATTATAATATTCAAAAATAGGAGAAAATACACTCAAAATATGCAAGGTAAATGTGATTTTTAGCATATAACATGTTGGGTATGCAATGATGATGAAATTTATAGAGGGGTAGGAAAAAAGGATAGTGAAAATGAAAGGGGAGATGGAGATGGATGGAAATGGGGGAATAAAGGGAGAAGGTAACTACATTAGGCATTGTGTTATAATATCATTATTGTATCCATACCTAAAATGAAAAAAACTCTCCCTCCAAAGGTTACTTTCCTTCATGGACACCCAAGCAAGGAAAACAATGCAAAATAATTCCTAAAACCTTAGCATGGAAACCAAAGAAATATTTTTTCAATTGTTGATCATGTCAAATCCCTAAAACCAAAGGATACCCTAAGATAACATATGTTCATTCCTAAAAAATTACAAAAATGAATTTATAACTAAAGCAAATGCTGCAAAGTATGCACTACAAAAAACATTCCTCCAATACCCAAATCAAACAATCACTGAAAAATGCTTCCCTCTAGTTTTTTAACATGATAAACACAAGATTACAAAGGAGAATTTTTTTCATCATTTAAAATATGTTATCAATACAAAATAACAAACTTTTATATGGTATTTTGATCCTATGTATTTATTTTCATAAGGAGACAAGGGAGACATATACATATGCCCTTAAAGCCTGTTAATGGTTGTATAAATACAACTACCTTATAATAAACCCTAAATAGAACCAAAATGAACCAATACTTTGCAGTAATTTAACCCAAAAAGAAAAATCCATCTCATATAGTAGGGAAACCATAATAACTAGCCATAGAGAGAATAAGTGAGGAAACACCCTCACTTTTATACAATAATAACCAAAACCTTGAAGAATTTTCTTTGTAGATGGCCAATTAATGATCACAAAAATGATCCATGTGAACCTAGGGAAAATAAATGAAGGAACATGCAATCAGGGAGATGAATTAAGGAAACAATGCCAAATGTCCACTCCACAATGCATTGATCATCCATTTTTCATTTTGTGGGGTCGGGAAGAGAATATTCCATTTCTAGAAACAACCTAGGAGACAAAATCTGATCAAGAGAGAAACTTCAGTTGCTAAATATTCCATTGCATTCAAAAAAATGATGTTTTCCATAAAAAAATTACAACTACAATATCCTCTCCAAAATTTATATTTGTAGAAATCCATTTCCATCATGGTCCGAATGAAAATGGTTTCACTAAAAATGGATTCCGTAACAAAATTTATGAGAAAAATTGTGAACTTGCTTAGTCACGAACGCAATCATGGTCTCCTTGGACACATGCTATCATATAATTAGATGTTCAATTAAAGTAAAAATCATATGATTGATGGAACCTTGGAACTATTCATTCTATGCCCGATAATCCTAAATTAACCGATTACACCCATGGAATAGATTAACTAGAGGTCAAATAAGTCAATGACTTGAGGAAATTAGGGAACAATGGAAAATTTCCAAGTGTTGCTTTGGGGCCCAAATTAACCAATTAATGAAGGGGTCAGGTATGTGGGGAACATAGGGAATAGAGAGCGAGGAAAAATTTGAGTTCCTTGGGGCCCAACATAACCTATGAAAGGGCCATTGAAGCGGTAAATTAGAATTAGTAGCAAACAAAGGGAATAGATGAAAATTTCCTTGAGGTCCCTTAGGGATCGAATTAGTCGATGTAAGGAGGGAGGAGTAGAAAATTAGAGTAAATTGGGAATCAGAGAATAAGGTGAAGATAGAAACTATTCCCGAGTGCTTTTAAGTCTTTGACATGTCCAATTTGCAAGGATTTTGGGGATGTAGAGAAACCATTGAGCAAACAAATTGTTCCAAAAGTGTAATGAAAATCCACCTTATATAATTTTAAATATATTAAGGATTCATTGGAATGGATGAAACTTAGAATAGTGTTAAATGTTCTAAAAACACGACTTAACCAATCAAAGTGTATTGAAGGGGTGATCCATACCAGAAATGGAAGTGTTGAAGTAGAGTAGAGAAGAAATAATTGAAATGTTCCAAAGTTTATCCAAAATCCCAAGTTCACTGACCAAAGAGCAGAAATATGAAAAAAATCTAAGTCCTAATAATAAAACCTTTAAAATTCATAAATAAATGAATAAATGAAAAAATACTCCAAGGAACATAAGCATGAAATTTCAAATTTACAAATGCCTATAATTATTTCAAAATTCACTTGAACAATTGCACAAAATAACTTATAACCCTTCAAACCCTATTAAACTACAATTCACCCTTTAAAACATCCACAATCCTATAAATTAGCCTTCAAAAAGTTATTCAATGCATGAAACTACAAGATCATTATAGGAACCTCTTCAAGCTACAAATTAACCTTAGGATCCCTTAAATCCTTCTTGAAATAATGTTCATTAATAAGGGAACAAAATTAAGGTTATGAAAAGGTTTATATCAATGTGATAATGATCAATTCTATAAAGAATAGGCACAATGATGAAAAATACTGAAATGGAAGGGTTGAACCAAGAAAAAATGGGGAATTATATAAAGGTGATACTATTTCCATGAAATTTTATGAGCCCAAATATTCAAAACTTAAGCCATGAGAACCAAGCCACAATGTGAAATCTTTCTTCCAAATCTTCTTGTATCCCTCTCCTAGTCAACCTCCCTCCTGTGTGATGGTCACATTTTCCTTAAAATTATTCCTGATGAATTTTTTGAACATGTATAAGTGTACAAGTATATGTATTAATGTCCATTGTTCCATTCAATGAAGTGCAATGAAAGATTAGTTCTCCAGAAAGATGAGAAAGGCCATTTTTGGCCATTTCAGAGCCTATGTGCATCTTCCAGGAGAGTTATGATAATGTATTAAACATATGGAAATATTATTGGATAACATTTTATATTTTGGAAGAATTTTATGAATATTTAGGAAATGTTTTCTCATTCAGAATAGTTTTTTCAAAAATGGTTTTTTAGGTGCAATGAATGAGCAGTCAAATGGAAAATCTAAAATTCTCCAAATGATTCTAGGATCTCTGTAAGGATTTAGAAGGAAATAAATTAGGAATTGAAATATTTAATAATCCTCTATATGTTTTATCATCCATTTTTATCTCGAGGTGTGAATATTTCTCGAGACATTCCAAACAGTGAAACTATATCTCATTTTTCCGAATAAAAAGGGGCTAATTTTTAGAGTTTCATGCATATTAAAGACATAAAACCTGTTCCATTTGTCTTATAATGTGTTTTTAATTCAAATTCATATAAAATTTTACCCTAAAACATTATCCTAAGCCTCTAGGGTGAAAAACATAGGTTCTCATGCTATTTTTGGACAACTAATATGAAATATGGCTTTCTAAACAAGTACATGTGTAATTGTGTGTCCCTATTGCCCCTTTTTTCCCCTTGGGAACATGGGGGACATGAGAAACACAAAATTTCACCCTCATACACCTCCCATAGTCACACTTTGTAGCACTTGTAGTTTGTGTTTTTTATGTTCTCCTTGTTATACCTATTGGACTTGTTTTCCTTGTTGTCCATGTTGTCATTGTTATTCCTTATGTACCATTTATCCTCATTTACAAAGGGAAAAATAGGGATAATAAATTTCACTCCATGAAATTTTTAACTCTCAAAACATCCATATGTAGTCATGTTAACCCTAGATGAGTCTCGATCATAATCAAGATGAGCGTGAGTGATAGAGAAGTTGTAAATCCATACTTAGTTAATTTTTCACCATGCCATATTTCACCACCTTACTTGAAGGTAAGATTTGTTTCCCTTTTGTCCTTTATGTACCCAAGGGGACATAGGGGATATAAAATTTTTCCCATTATCAAACCTATCCCCTAAACTTCCATATTAGCTTCTCCTATCTTCGTAGGTGATTTTTCATCCCCTCCATCTCATCCTCACATGCTCATGTTATTCCACTTGTATAAATATTTCTCGTAGGCACACTTTATTTTCCCTATTTTTCATTTTTTCTCATTTTCCCATTTCATTATTAAACCTATTTTTTTAAACCTCACATTGACTCTCATCTAACAGGGTTTGATATGTTGTTTACATGGAAGTATAAAAGTGAAATATAACTTAGTTTTAAAGAATTTATTGACCTTAGTTCGACCTCCCACCATTGATTCTTATATAAAAATTTAAAAATATCAATATTTACAATAAATATTGTCAATTTTTGTCTATAATAGCCATATAATTGAAAATGAACATTTCTTCATATCTCGCTAACCGAAACCGATTTCAATGAAACATTTCCATATTGTTCTTCACAAAAACACTTTTGGGAAGATTAAAACTACATATCATATGATATCCTAGTTTTTTATACATAATTTTAAAATCCAAACCCTAGGAGTTTCCTTTTTATTTCCAAGAGTTGCAACAAATGAAAAATAATTAAAATTAGAGCATGGGATCCTATTATAAAATAGAATAAAATAATGGGGGTTTCATTACAATTTGACATCACTAAGTTAAGTGAATAAAATTATCATATGATCTGAAAAATGACATTATAAAAATACTAAGTTTCATGAAACAATAAACTTTCAACATTTAGAACATCTGAAAATAATGAAAAACTCCATAAAAAGGTCAATTGGGAAACTTTCTAAAAACAACACGGGAAAAATTAGATGTTCGAAAATAGAAAATCATGTTCATTGTAAGTATCCTAAGTGGATTAGGAGCTTTAGGTAACAATGATTATATAAAATTTCCAAAAAAAAATCTAAAAATAACAGCTCTTGATCCCACTTACAAAAAATAGAAAGTTTCATTTTTGAGTATAAAAAGTTGTGGTGCCTTTGTTTTCAATCATATTGTGAATTTTTCCTTCACCATGAGGTAAAGAAGACACTTAATATATAAAAAAATAAAATTTACCATCTGAAATATTTCAAAGGGTCCTAAAGCATCATTCTAATCATATTTTTGTAAAGGAGCATATCAAGGAACATCAAGGTGTAAGCGGGTGAAACCAGAACATTTTAAGGTCAAAAAGTGTTTGAAAAGAGTCAAGAGATCCATTGAAATTCATAGTCATTAAGAGGGTGATTGGAATAATCATGATGAGAGAATCTCACTATGATTGAGGAAGGAATTCATCTTAAGCAATACATACCTCGTAAAGTGTTTCTAAATACTTGATCCATACTTGATGACAAGAACACATCTTTCAAAGTTAGAGTAGGTAGATTTTCTTATGTCTTAGTGTAATTTTGAGGTAAAAACATGTAACTTATCATCAAGCTCCATTCAAAGGTCAATAATTCCATCTGTAGAAAGATTTCCATTCCCATAGGAAGAAATTTAATCAAAAGTTTATCCAGATGTCATATGCATGTTTCCACTCAAGTGGCATCTCGGTCGAGGAAGTGAATTATGAAGATAAAAATGGTTTCATCTTGTTCAATATTAAAATTCAAAGATCATGAAATAGGTCGAGAGTCATCATGTCTTGAATCTACCATCATTTCTTCGAGGATAAAGTTGAAGTGAGATAATTAAGCTATCAAGGCACTCAAGACCACCATGTGTGAAAAATCAAGAAATCATCTCATGAGAATCATATGAGCAATAAGGTATGTAAGAATCCAAAATATTATTCATTTAAGAAGTAATTTAGAGTTGAGAATATTAAATAGGAGTTCTTCATGTGGGGAACCATGTATACAAGAATGATAAATCATCTTTAACTCTATGTCATGTCATTAAAAATAATGTACTTAAAAACTCCATCAAAAACATGGTAGTGTGATCATTCCTGAAAGGAAGAGATTTTATAACCAAACCTTGCTTTAGTACAAATGATAACTAGTGAATAAGAATCTCTAAAAATAAATATATTAAAAGAGGGCACACGAAGTTTCACTATTCTAGTTATCTTCATAAGAATGTGAGTTTCATCGAAAATACCATAGAGCCTCTTGATATAAGTAAGATTGATCCATTGCATCCTTCCGTCCTTCATTGACATTAAATTATGTTTTCCTTGGTGGCAGAACCTTCCCATAATGAGAAAAATGTGATCCCTCATCAAGCTCATGAAGATGTCCCTGTGGCTAACATGACATCCAATCTAGATGATACATTCCCATGGATCCAAGAATTACTCGTAAGTGAACCAAGGACAACTCAACAAGTTGCAATACCTTACCTTGGTGCAACCATAATGATTATGAAGACTAAACAAGGTAGGAAGGGGAAATTGAATTTTCAATTTTCCAATGGAGGTTTTGATAATCAGTATGTAGAGGTTTCCCACCCCAAACTTACAAACCCTATAGAGAAAATGATACATGAGGACTATGAGGTGACTCAAATCTCATTGGGTCAAGCTACGCATGAAGGATATGCTCATTTATTCAAGGAATCCTCTATCCACATAGTTTCTAGAAAAGAGGAGTTCAAATGAACAATTGAGCAATTGGAGGATAATGTGAGAATTCTCACTGCATATATTCAACATTATTTAGAGACCAATTCATTACTTCCTCTTCCTATGCAAGACATTTATACAATCATTAGATTTGACCATGAGATGATCAAGAAGGAATAAGGGCATATGATGCAAGAAAAGGCTATTGAAAAATCGATTGAGAAGATTCTTGAAAAAAGAAAGGATTTTCTTTGTGAGGTTATTTTATCCAAAACTCAAGGGGATTTTATAATTAAAGGATAGAAAAATAATTATACCAGAAAAACATGAAATATATCTCGTAGAAGAGATGTATATTACTTAAAATTATCTCTAGAAAGAGATTTATATAATGTTCAAAGATTGTAATTACAATATCTACCTCTGTGAGGAGATGTATCTTTTCGCTTGTGGGTTACATATGATTATATACTATTTCAGAAATAAAAAGAGACACCTAGAAGAATTTGAAAGGTCACCAGTCTTGAGGGAGACAAAGTGTTTTATCTTTTGAGAATTATGTATGAAATAATTTTGTAAATTTACTTTTTCTAGAATTTAATATTTTTAGACAACATTACAAAAACTACCTTTTTGAGGCCTTTAGACATGCATTTCGGGGTTAAAATTTTCCAGACAAAGTTACACACCCTTCCATCATTTTATATACATTCCAAGGTTTCATTTGCATTTTAAAAAGATTCAATAAGAGCTATAGTACATAATTTATGGTTCCCATAAGTTGTTCCACTATAATTGCCACCTGTGTCATTGTCTGGATCATTCCTCCCTCCTTCAAAATATCATTTTTTATGCTCTTAATTCATGTAATTGTTTATTCTTATGGAATTGATCATGATGTTGTTTAAGCTCTTAATTCACTTCCTATAGGATATCATGGGCCTGTTGCTGGGAATACTAAAATAAATAATCATAATCGCCACGATTTGGTCCATCTACTTCTTTTTCTACAATAAATTTATGTATGAGGTTTCTGTAACAACCTCCTAGGTAGTTTTTGTCTTGATCATTAGATTAAGGAACTTCTTCATTTTATTCTCCATCTCCTTACATTTATTAACATAAAGAAGGGAAAAAGAGTTAGAGGGAATTACCTATGGTATTTGATAGCACCGATTTCTAATAGTAATGGTGACCCTTCAAGGAAGAAACTCATAGATGTCGTGTCACTCCATTATAAAAGGCTGTCCTAGGAGTACATCATAAACATCCAATAGAAAAACATCAGATAACACTTCATCTTAGAAGGGTTTGATTATATATGGGAGGAGGAGGCGCTGCTATGTGACAAGGAGATCACTTTACAATTTCAACCACCGACACTATATAGATGGGGATGTAGATTTACAAGAAGGTTCAAATATTTCATAACATCAAGTACAAATTAAATTATTTTTACTTCCACTCTCAAGGAAAAAAGTTAGAGGCTTACCCTTTACCAAAATATTAGAGTCAAATAACATCTCCTTATTATCCATTTTCTTGACTTATGAGGTGGTAATGATCAAATCTATTTTATCATCTAGAATTTCATCTTCTTCATTTCTAACCTTGAGGTGTGTCATTGGTAGAGCAGTTGGTGTTGTAGATGACAACTTGGTAAGTAAACACTTGATGTTTCAACATTCTTCCTTATAATGTAGATTATTCTTTTGGAGGTCACACCACATCCCTATCTTCTCTTTTGTGTCCAACCTTGACCTCGTGTTTGGCCTTCATTATTTTTCCCTTTAAATTTTGGTTCTTTTTATCTCTCTTTCGATGTTTTTGCTCAATATTTACCACAAAATTATATGACTCACCAAAGGTGTGGACTTAAAATAGGTCCATGTCCTCCCATATTCACCATTTCAGGCCACTATGATATTTGAGGATCTTTTTTTGATCTTTGTCTTGAATTCCTAAACTTGAAGAAAGAGAACAGATTTATTAGGATAATCTTGAATTAATTGGTCTTTACCTTGGTGATGTTTCTTCCACCATATATACACATTTTCATAGGCTCCAATAGTGTATTATTCCTCCTTTATGGAATCCCTAAAATCTCCCATGTGGGATCCTCTACAATGCCCATTCCATCCCCATTTATTCTATTCTTGTATATTCCCCACCAATTTTTGACACTAAGTGCTGATTCCAAGAGAGAAAATGTTATCTTTTCTTTATTAGTGAATTTATTGACAGAAAATAGGAGGATAATTGGTCCAACCAATTTTATACTGCATCGGCATTTATTTTACCCTAAAAAATAAGAATATCAAAATTTACTTGAACCATGAAGGGTTTGGGGAATTGAAGGGTTGGATTGCAGAGGAGGATGTAGAATTTCCCATTTATAGTTATTGAAGAATCTGGTTGAATCATTGTAACATATTCTCCTTTTTCTCCATGAGAGATTCATCCACCATTTTATTGAAAGGCTAACTTTTCCTCTTGTTTTCCACCATCCGAGGTCTCCTACAATTAATGTCGAGTATTTAAAAGGATCGTTTATGAACCACCCAAGATTCTAATATCCTAACCTTGTCCTAGGAATAATACACTCTCAAGAAAACCTTGCTTTAATACCATTGATCTAGGACTCAAAATGGTTTCGTAACTATAGGAAAGGATTAAAATCATGAGAGATGAAAATATAAAATATATCTCGAGAAGAGATGTATAATTCTTAAATTTATCTCTCGAGAAGAGATTTATATATTTTTCAAAGAATGTGATTACAATAACTACCTCCATGAGGATATGTATATTTTCCTCATGGGTTACATATTCTTATATACTATTTTTAGAGATATAAAGAGATACCTAGAAGAATGTGGACGGTCGTCAATATCAAAGCGATACAGGTGTTTCATCTTCTAAGAATTAGGTATGTGATAATTTCATGAATTTACTAATTTTAGAATTTTTTTTTTGGACAACATTACAAATATTACATTTTTAGGCCTTTATACATGGATTTTAGGGGTAAAATTTGACCAAAAAAGTTCAAAAAATTTCCATCATGTTCTACGTGTTCCAATCTTTCTATTACATTTTGAACGGAGTCAAATACAGCTATAGTGCAGAAGTTATGGTTCCCATAAGTTTCTCTAATATAATTTCCACCCGCGTTATGCTGGATCATTCATCCCTCCTTCAAAAGCAATGGTCCCCATTGCACCAGGTGGTCCCATAAAATATGGAAATTATTTTTGTATCTCAGAACTTAAATGGATCATGGGATTTTTAATCTCTCCATTCACTTTGTGTAGAATATTATAGATATGTTGCTAAGTATACTAAGATAAATAATCATACTAAGTTATGGTTTAGTCCATCTTCTTTTTATTGTGAATTTAATGTGTGTCTCGAGGTGGCCACTACAACTTCCAAGGTAGTTTTTGGGCTTATCATCAGAATGAGGGACTACTTTTTTTCTTCACTAGCTCCTTACATTTATTGACACTAAGGAGAGAAAAATAGTTACATGGAATGGCCTTTGGTATTCAATAACACCAATTCCTAATGGTAATGGTGACCCTTTGAGGTTGTTACTTATATATGTTGTGTTTATCCCACATAATGGTTGGACACCATGAGTACATCACAAACATCCAATGGAAAAAAATCACATAAGATTTCATCCTGGAAGGGTTTGATTTCATATGAGAGGAGGAAATGTTGTGTGATAGGGATATCTCTTCTTGGGTTCAACCACCCAACACTATATATATGTGGATGTGGCTTTATAGGAAAGTAAAAAAATTCACAACATTAGTATAAATTAAATTCTTTTAAATTCTACTATCAAGAATAAAGTTTAGAGGCTTTCCCTTTACCCAAAGATGAGAGTGAAATAACATCCCCTTCTCATAAATTTTCTTTAATTTCAAGGTGGCAATGATCCCATCCACTTCAACATCTATAATTTCTTCTTCTTCATGTCTAACCTTAAGGTATGTCTCCCATGGAGTAGTGGGTGTTGGAGAAGATGAATCAGTGACCAAAGACTTGATGGCTTGAAATTATTCCTTGGAATGTTGATTATTCTTTTGGAGGTCACACCACTTGCTATGTATTCTCCTTTTTTCTCCAACCTTGACCTTTTTCTAGCCTTCTTAATCACTTTTCCCCTTCATAGGTCGGCTCTTTTTATTTCTATTTCAATTATTTTATTCAATATTAATCACACACATGTATGCCTCACTAAGGGTATGGAATTTAAAGATGTCCATGTCCTCTCATATGTACCATTATAGGTCACTAGGATATTTTAGTATTGTGTGTTATTCTGTATCTGGAATTCCCAATATTGTAGAAAGAGAATGAAAAATATAATTTTAATATTGCGTCGAATGGTCCTTAATTTGGCAGAGTTATTGCCACCTTATATATAGATTGTCATAGGATCCAATAGGGTAGTATTCCTCCTTTATGGCATCCAAAAATCATCCCATGTGGGATCCTTTATAATGCCTATTTCATCCCCATTTAGTTTGTTCTTGTACACTCCCCACCAATTTTTGATAGAAAGTGATGATTTCAAGAGAGAAAATGTTATCTTTTCTTTATCAGTGAATTTATTGATAGAAAATAGGAGGATAATTGCTCCAAATAATTTTCTACTTCACTATCATTTATTTTACCTCAAAAAGAGGAATATAAATATTTACTCGAAACTTGAAGGGTTTTGGGACACTGAAGGGATTGATTGCAAATGAGGATGTAGGATTTCCCATTTGTATCTATTGAAGAATATCAAAGAATCGTTATAACATTTTATTTTTTTACTCCATGAGATATTCATCCACCATATTATTGAGAGGATCATTTGTCCCAATGTTTTCTACCATTTGCAATCTCCTTTAATGAGAAACCAAGTATTCTAAAGGATCTTGTGTGGACTGCCTAAGATTTTTATATCCTAACCTTGTCCTAAGAATCATACACTCTTAAGAAAACCTCACTCTCATACCAAAGATCCAAAAATTAAGGGGGTTTGATAAGTAGAGAATAGAATAAACATTGTTCCAGACGAAAACAAAAAATTTATCACTAAGGAGATATGTATAATGCTTAAAATTATTTCTGAGAATATATTTATATATTGTTTACAGACTTTTATTATAATACCTACCTCGGTGAGGAGATTTATCTTTTCCCTTGCAGGTTACATATGATTATATACTTTAGGTTTTGTTTATACCAAACAAGAGCTACGCACACTATCACCTCATCTAGAAAATTATGGAAGCTCACCCAAAGTGCACACAACCATAAGGTCCCTCTTTTTTTAATACTATCAGAGGTTAACGTGTATTTTTATCGTATTGATAATCAATAACAACAAATTATGCCAAGATATCATTCTAAAATTGGCAACACAGATAATAAGGAAAAAAATTATCCTTTAAAATGAACAATAATATTCATTTTTCCAATCCTCCTTCATAATCATAATTGTATTATATAATAGAAATTGATTACATCATAGTTAAATAAATACACATGACCCGTGATCCGTATGCAGGCCCATAGACAACCATAATATCCATATCTTAATAAAAGGATCATAAGCTAAGGTACTCACCAAATCGACCCCCAAAACAAGGATACACTTCACATATAGATAAGGGTGGGGACTTTCACTTCACCGCTTAATGCACTCACCAATAATAGGCGTGTTTACATAAACATGTTATGAAAATGATTTTAATAAATCTTGCTAATAATAAATTATCCTTAATATTTAACATGATTTAATCCTATTATTAGCTTGATATGTGCATGATCCTTTTCTTTCCCTTCATGTGATTTTTCTAATTTTATTTCCTTTGTATGTGTTCTAAGATATCCTACTTTCTTCCAGTTATAGACCTTCTTTAGATGCCACTCCATCATTGCTTTCCTATTTTTAGCCATGTCCTTGGAAAATTGGCTAAGTCCCAAACTATGTCTTATCATGCACTAATCTTCACTCATTAATCCCTTTACATGTGAATTCCCATTTGTGCACCCATTTTACATCATTCCAAACCTCCTCACATGAATAGTAATTATCCATTTCCCCACTCAACATTACCCCAACCTAAATTCTTTAATTTTCCTCAAAAAGGTTCTCCCATCTCATCCCTTCAATTAATGAATGAATTCATGAATGTTGAAGAATAAATAATAAGGCTACATCACCATGAATCAAAGAATAAATAATCCTAGCCATGTGCACAACTAATCTAAAGCTTTATGCTACTGGAGGAGATCTAGAAACTTTGTGATCAGTGCATCTTCTAAATTATTCCATTCTGTGAGCTCCTTCCGGCGCTGCATCTACAATTACCACAATTTGGGAATCACTTCATCCACTTTCTCCCTTATTTCCTTAATAACACAATTAAACTCTATAATAACTCCCCCATCATATCCATACATTCCATGACTAAGAGTTAGATATTCTTGATTCGAACTCCATTTTCTCCTTCACGGCCTTTATCAAATCTCTCTACATTAATATCTCTTTCATGACCTTTGTTCACTCAATTTTACTATTTGGTGTCTTTTCCAAAATTCCCTTGAGATTTTCTTATTCTTTAGCAACATGCACACTAATGATATGGTCACTCTTCTAGCACCTATTAAAATCCAACTCGTCCTTTCTATTGGCCTCCTTAAACTATGTTAATAGATCCTCAAGCTCAGCTATATTCGCCTCTAAATTTTTTTATTCCTTTTCTTCTCCTCATCTAGTTCTTTAGATGATGGCCCCACACCACTCTTAATTCTTAAAAGAGACATCCCAACCAATTCCTCAAGGTACTTCATCTCATCATTATGAGTTGTTTGAGCTTGGCTTACCAAAGTGGGGCATGCACCTATGATATATTTCACCAATTATCCTACCCTGTCATAGGATTACTTCATGCATTTATGCTCCCCTTAATATCATCTATAAATCTATTAATTTCAAACTCATTATTTTTATCTTCTACCATGAGTCTAAAGGTAGCCCCCTTGTTTGTATTTCGCACCTAATCTCAATGTTATCTTATTCAAGGTGTTACATGCCTGCTCATCGACCAGCCTCGTGGGGTCAACAATCTTCTATTATTTTCCTAGCTCCTTTGTCAACATCAAGGTAGATTAGGACCTGTTACTTATTTAAAATTTTAGCTCCTCTCGCATACGTATGCATGCTTGAAGATAAAATATTCTTCATGTATGATATTCCTCCCTTTCATCCAATAGGTTCTAGCCAAATAAATTCTCTATGGTAACCGTACTCTAGAACTTGGCTTGAAACACCTTCATTTGATCATAAATTTAAGTCATGTGGGGTGACTACAAAGGTCCTCATCTCCTTACTACTTTTTCGTATTTCACTACTTCCATGGAGTAAAAGGTGTTTTTCTTGTCTCACCACCAGCGCCCTTTTCCTCCTCAATGACAAAAGTTTCACCACCTTCTCCGTTATTTTACTTATGGTCTTCTTATGTGTTATGCGTCACCTCTTTACACAATGATACTTCCTCCTGTGCAAGCTTTCATTTTGCACACCCTTTTCTTGGCTCACCCCTATGTCTATCTATTGCCCTTTATCTACTTCTTGGGTGTACTTATCACATGCTAACTCTTCCATCACCTTCTCCTCTATTTCTTCCTCATTCTTAGATATAACATGAGTTCTCTTGGGATCCCTTCTCGTCTGAAGTGGATTTATCTTGACTAGTTGAGAATTTCCTATACCCTTGCTTAATTTCCTTCTCTTGTACTACATTTCTTTCATGAGGCTTTTTTCAAGTGCAACTTCCTCTTCTTTATTTTCTTCTATAGGGGTTTATTCCTAACTTCTCTTCGGGATCTCTAATTTACACTTGTTTACTTGAGGCGTGTGAGAGTCAAAAACCTCCACTTCTCTTCCATCTTGCATATTTTTCCATAGGGTGATGAAGATCCTAAAAATATTACCTTCAAGTGTTATGTTCATGATGGGGCTTAGATCCAGGGTGTATGGCTTGAAAGTATCTAAGTAAGATGACATGGAAGCATATCCAAAAGTTTTACGCATAGTGTACCATTATGAGTCCACATTCTCTACCTCAAATTTAAATCATTGCACGTCCTTTACCATCTTTACTACACATTTAAAATATTTGGTTGTGAATGTAAATCAAAATTTTCACCATGGCCCCATATCTCCATTGTTTATCATGAACCACCTAAAGCTAAAGTGTTACATCACCGTAAAAATTCTTGGTAGCCTACTTCCTCTAGAAGCACCCTTGGCACTCACCATTCATTCTCAAAGGTTGTGTGCATCCTATTGTATCAATTATACACTCATACCTTATATTGATTGTTCAATTCCCCCTCACATTTGATGTCTACAAATTGAAACGCAGAGGAATTATTCTATGTTGGGTGGATCCATATGGTATCCCTTGTTCTATAGGGAACACCAATTTCATAGAAGATAACCAATAGGAAGATGGAGCCCCATGTGATATTCCCTCCTTCCTCATTCTGTGCATTGGATTCCTTGATAATTCCATCAACAATATATTGTGCAATTTTGTATTGTGTCTTGTGTGCCATCTTATGTGTGATGTAGAGGAATTTAGTATTTACTCCCCCATCTATCCAAAGGGCTAAGATTATAGATGAAAAATTGGGCCAATTCCTTGGTTATAGGGTATAAAATATTCTCCATGTTCATGTCTCGACTCCTGTCATATTATAGTTTGTCTTCAAACTCATAAATTTTCATCTCATTGTATAGATCTAGATCTAGGTCTTCGTCGGGGTTTGTAGCCCTCTTACTTTCCTAATGACACAAGTTGTAATTATAATCCTTTGGCTACTGAAGTATAAGTAATCCTTATCTACCCTCAAAATAAACCATTAGAAGAGGTGTGTAGGCCTCCGAAAGAATGGTAACACAAACAATTTCAGAACCCCTACATTATCGAGACTCTCTCTCATTGATTTATCCATTAGTATTTGATCTTTTGCAATCCTCATAGGTAGTTCTCATAGCATATCCTTGTTGAGAGTGGCCTCATTCCCGACACTATATGCTTATACTCACTGATTTATCATTTCATGAGCCATAAGGTATGTTGTGCTATAATGACCTTCTATAGGTATTGAATTTCTTAAAATAGTTTTTCAGCTTTCCCTTCTTCATCAAGTTTCCTTCCTTTTCGCTTACCCTTACATTTTATTTTGGCAAATCTGTGGTAAATTTCTTCAATTTCATTGATTATATTCACCTTTTCATTATAACTTGTTCCCTAGGTATTCTTACTCCTCAAACCCCTATTCCATGCATTAAATCCTTAACTCCGCCTTCAAGGCGTCCCCTACTTTTTCACTTCCAAGCTCTATCTCTATAGTTTCCAATCTCTTGTGTACCCTAGTTGATCCATATCCAACTCTACAAACCTTACTTCACTTTTTCCATGTATCTCTATTCAATATTTTATTTCCCTAACCAAAGGAGCTCTACACTAAAATCCTTTACACAATACCCTTGTTTTCTAACTACTTGATTCAATTTGTCACAACCTGGTCACTCGAATTCTTAGCCGCTTCAAAAGAAAGGTATAAAATGACTTTGTTTTCCTATTTTATATCTTTTTGCACTTAATTAGTCCACTAAATTATTTTTTAGCTTTAAATCTCCTTTTTCTTGCTTTAAAGAACTTCATTGTTTTTAAAACACTTTTTGTAACTTTAGGGTAGTTTTCTTTCCTCCACAACTTTCCTCCACATGCGAAATTGTAACCTTCTGGTGTTCCACTACTTATAAGACTACAATCATCCTTACATGCACTTCTTTGCATCATAAACCATCTTCCTCTGCATTATATACAAAGGAGTCCCTCCTATTGTTACCTCTCGCATGTTACATTGCACGAAACTTTACTCACATGCCTTGACAATTCAAAACCCCTTTCAAGCACCATCAATCCTAATCACCTAAAACATGTTCCTTTTTATTATGCACATAACCCGCTCGTGTCCATAGAGTACATTGATTTCATGTTTTTGTGCAACCGCATAGTGCTAAACTAAATAAAAGGTAATTACCATCATCAAATATTTCATGTTTACATAGTCACAACTACTTCCACCCCACAATAAAGGTATGTGTGGTCCTCTCACACATCAACTCCATTAGTAGTAATCATCTCTTGCACACAAATGCACTTATTAAAACAAAATAAACAAAGAAAAAAACATGAAAAGGGAAATCTAATCTAGGTATCAACACTACCTTATTACAAAAATAAAAATATTAATTATAGTAGGGATTTAACCTACTCCCATTGAATCAACCACGTAACATGGTGCCATCTAGCACTTGTAATTTACATGCACTTGATTCTACTATCTTTGTCCCATTTACAAAGGGTCCCAACCAACGTACTTTCAACTTTCTTGGGTGCTATGTAAACTTGGATTCATACAAAAGGACCATTTTTCCAAATGCAAAGGAATTGTTCTTGACGTTCCTATCATGTCAAACCTTCTTCCTTTCCTTCTTTTCATTATAGCCTAAACATGCAATGACACATCTCTCATCCAATTGCATCAATTTATCAATGCACTCCTCTTAAGTCTTTTCATCAGCCAATCCTCCTACATGCACAATACGTAGGGATGGTAACATAAACTCCCATGAAGTACAACCTATATAAAAAAAAACACCAACCTGGAAGGGTGTGGCCTTATTTAAATGTTTATAGGTTGTTCTATATGGCCAAAGAATGAATGATATCTTTGCATCCTAATCATTTCTTCCAACATCACATATCTTTGTTAATGTCTATACTAAGATCTTGTTGAAAGTTTTAGAAGTACCATTTTATTGAGGGTGATAAGGATTAGTCTTATGGTGTTCCACCATAAACATTTCCTATAAAATTATAAGAATCTCATTTAAAAAATGAGTCCCTCTATCACTTTTCAAGCTTAAATGTAATCCATACCTTTTGATTATGTTTTACCAAATAAACCTCACCGATGTTTCTTCCGTAAAATATATTCTAGGTGCAAACTCTTCCCACCTTATCAAGTAGTCCATACATGTGATGATGTAGCACACCATTGTATTGAGCATGGGGTAGTACAATAGGCCCTAAAAATTAATAACCTATTTCTCAAAAGCTTTTGTGCTTTCTATAGGCCTAAATCTCTATTTATAGGCTTTCCAAATATTTAGCATTCATCGCATGCTTTTAAAAGGCCTTAGTTTCCTTGTAAAATGTCTCCCACCATAGACTAGCAAAAATAATCTTGCACATAGTGGCCTCTCCCGCATAATGACCTCCTGTTATCCCTCCATGAGACTCCTCCATGATGGTTGTGCACTCATGCTCAAGAACATATCTATGCAAGACCCGAACCTTTCCCATGTTATACAAGTCTTCTCTTATAAGTTGATATGGGGCTTCTTAAATAGCAAGTTGATTCCTTTCCAACATTTTCATTTCTTCGGAACCAAACCAATGCATAAGAATATTTCTATGTCCTCCAAGTCTATTGGCACAAAGTTCAACTTGAATAGTTGAGCATCGGCATAGTATCCTCAATGTTTTTCATGTCCGATATAGATATTATCCTTGATATATGATTAGGTCCCAATTCACTCTTTCTTGGCTTCAATACAATTATAAAATCAAATTCCTTGAAAAGGAGTATCCACCTATAGATGTGGCCTTGTAAAAATATTTATTAACCAATTATTTTAGTGTCATACGATTATATATAAATTTATTCCTATGTTTTTGCAAGAGAAAAGTTCACTTGAAAACATGAAAACTATACCCTAGTGTGAAAACGTTTCATTTTCAACCTTCCCCGACACCCCTCCAAGTAAGTACATTCCCTATACAAGGCCTATCATACCTTGTCAAGTTTTTTTGTGTCATGTAAATATTATTCATAGGTTATTTAGGAAATCATGTTCATTCAAATGCTTTTGAGATGATAAATTTCAAGACAAGATTTTTAAGAAGCTTAGGAATGGTTATTTCTAGCCTTTCTAAGACATGGTTCACACCCCACGTAAAAAATATGTAGGTAAAACTTCATCAAAGAGAATTTTTATAGAGAAAAAAATGTTTCAAAACTCATTTTTGAAGATTATGGGAAGTTTCATAGGTTTAGGGACAAATTCAACGAAAGTGGGTCTTGGAGGGTGAAGTAGTTTGTAATGCAAAAACAACCCCTGAGCTTCAGGAAGTGATTCTAGGAGCTCTATAAGAATTTCGAGGTAAAAGAGACACCATTGGAAAGGTATTTTAGAGGCATAAGTGATGGTTATTTCATAACTCTCACAAGACATATGAAATTATTCCCATAATATGATTTCAACATGCACATTCTATGATCCCAAAATAAAAGCCTCTTTTAGGAGGTTGAAGGAAGAATAAAGGAATGAGACCCATAACATTGTTATAAAATGTCCATTTATAGTAAATTTAATATAAATAAGTACATGAAAATAACTTTGGAAGATCAAGTTATGCTTCCATAAAGATGTTCCCAAGATACGATCAAGGAGTTAGTCAATTTTCAGGGTGGACACACGTCACTCCAGTGTCCGAGCAGAATTTATTGCACCAAATATCCCAAAAATTTGGGACAAAATTTTTTCCCATCCCCAGATATCCCCATGGATCATGATATGAACCCATTTTATCCCAAGCAAACCATTTTATCCCTCATGGACTAATTACTTGTACCCTTCACCATCGAACCATGGAGCACCACTTTTCGTCACAAGATGAGGAAAAATTTTCTTACACCATATGTACCAATTTTTTTTTAAAAATGAAATACAAAAATGCACCTAACTCTCACTCGATCCCTGGTCCTCCCCATGAACTGGAAAGGTTCTCTATAGGCTCATTCCCAACTACCTCCCTCTCCTCCTCGACTTTTGACCATCGACCACTTTTCAAGCCCAGGTGATGATGAATTTTCTTGCACCAACCATCCCAAATGTTTTGTATGGTTTGGACACAAAATTACACCCAAGCCTATCCTATTCCCTGGTCACCCATATGACCCAATTTTAACCCCTAGGTGTTTAAAAGTGATTTTTTGCTATATCTCATTGGACAATCATAGGGAGCCACTTATTAGAAAAAGGTTGAGGTGAATTTTTGTGAACCATATGTCCCAAAAAATTGGGAAATTTTTTTTCTTGCAAGCCAAGGAAGAAATTAAAAACCATTTTAAAAAAAAAGGTGTGTTGCTTCTTGTCTGTGCGTGTAAAAACCTAACTGCTGGAAACTTCATTCAACCTCCATTTATATTACTTCCATCACTTCATCCCTTCATCCCTTAATTTCAAATACATTCCCATTCATCCACTACTTCTGTAGCTTCAAACCCTTTATTTTTCAGCTACTACCATGGTCGTGTTTTACCGGAAGATTTGATGACCAAGAAACGATGAAATATTCATAACTCATGATTCGTAAATTGAATGTTCTTGAAGCTTTTGCGATATATTCCTCTCCTAGGGACATTAAAGCTATAGAAAATAGATAATTAAAAATTTCCCACATATATTTACAAAAGAAAAACTCTAATTTTTTTTCCTTAATTCTTCTTCTTCAATTTCTCATTGATCTGACAAGTGGGTGAGGCCAAAATTTTGAATAGAGCATCTAGATGAAAAAACCATATCAAAAATACTTAATTTTTTTCAAACCAAGGAGGTTAAAACCAGATTATAAAAATAATAATTTCCTCTATTTGAAACTTACTATAAATATAAATTTCTCAGAATATCAAAACCATTCAAAGAAACAAACTCTAAAAATGGAAAACTAGGGAACACAAGTCAAAAAAGCAAAAATGGAAAAAAAAAAACTTGGTAAAATTAAAATGTTCTCAAAATGGAAAATAAAACTCTTTAATCATTCTAAACATGATAAGGATTGCACCAAACTAATTTGCCCAAAAAGAAACATTTCCCAAAATAGTAGCCCCTTGATCCCAAGGTCTAAAAATAGAAAGTATTAGATTTAAGTGTAAAAGGTTTTATCTTCCTAGTTTCATCTTATATTGTTGCTTTTATTCACCATGAAGTTAAAATTAACTATCATTGAGCCCATTTCAACTCTCACATCATATTTCTAGAGTGTGGGTGACGTTAATGTTACTCACATGGATGTAGAGGCTCTCAAGGATAGAATGTTGCGCGGACCAAGAGAACCTCGTTAAGGAAAATATCTTTGTAATTGGATTATATGTATTGGGTGGCCACCCCGTGTACTAGTAAAACATTGAGTTATGGTTTGCATTCACCTATCACTATGAACCATAAACAATAACAATAAGAGTTGATGAAAAATCAGTCTTAGAAATACTCACCCAAAAATCTATATCTCAAGGAATGAAAATCACCATTGAGAACAAGATGGTAGTGATCACCAATGAATTTTCATCCAAAGATTAGTTCAAGACTGACTCCTATCTTTAAGTCATATCTCTTTCCTCCTCATTGAATAAAGGTAGGAATCTTTCTCATGTTTTGAATAATGTTTCTTATAATTAATTCCATGAGGATTTCTTTTATGCTTTAAGACAAATAGTGGGAGAATAGAACACAACATAATTCCATGAATAGATGGCACTCTTCATTATCACAATCCTTGAAGGAAAACTAGTGATTGATTGGGAGCATCTCATTAGTGACAACTTGCACAACCAATTTCTCCAAATTCTCACTTTTAATAAGTTCTTGATGACTTTGTACTTTGTCTACACCTTGGAGAACTCATCCATTTAGGGCCACGACACCCACTCAATTTTTTTCTCAAAGAGCTCCTACATTTGAGAAGTATCAACACTTGGTATTTAAAGAGAGTAATTATCAATTTTCTAAGGTGAATCATATATTCATAATGTACATTGTCAAGATAATGGAGGGAAACCCGCATTTGAGTATGCATTCGAAGCCACTACCGTGGTCAAGAAGTATGGATTATACTTCATTCAATTTTCAACATTCTCTTATATCGAGTTTTGGGATTTAAACTTTCTCCATGAACGTTTCCTCACTACCCGAGTGACATGATACTTTTTATCTAATTATGTAGATATTTGGTGCACATTAATGTTAAGTTGAGTAATCGGAGGAGGAAGTTGATTTATTTCCCTATCTCTATAGGATTTTTAACTTGCAAGAGTGCCCAAAATGTTTCCAATATGGAATATTCCCTTTCCCATATAAAAATACATTCTTACACTCCAAGGGAATATTTTTACATCCGGAGTGATCGCGACACCTTTCACCTACCTAATTTGTGTCATAACCCATAGGTAGAGGACTATTGGGAAAACTATGTTGATGATTTTGAAGTCTAAGAGCGTGATCAAAAAAGGATGACAATTGATCAAATGAGGAAATTCATATTTGAATGATATGAAGATGTTATTCTAGAAGATAACTTAGAAATGTATTATCCCTGAATATACGGTTGTGAAGGCATCTCCCCTTCTTTAGGTTATTTGGAATGTTTGTGAGTTTGGAGACATCAAGGAATGCATAGAGGAAGTGATCAACATGTAAAATGAATGGTATAAGAGAAATATGGATGCCCTCATCTCATCCAGAAACTTTCCTTACCTCCAGAGATAGGAATCCTACAACTCCTCCTCTAGGGACCAGAAAATATCTCTCATATCAGCTCATTCAAGATAAAGCTCAAAGAGGAAAGTAGTGGAATCAAAGGCACCTCACTAAAAAAGACTGCATAAGAAAGAGAGAATGGTCGAATAACCTATAATTAATCTTATACAAGGGGAAATTTACCTAGATCACCTCTTTACACCACAACAATCTCCAATTTTCTCATCTCCTGTAGCTTCACACACCTCACTTGCATGGGATATTCCTTCCCATTTGGAAAAAGAAGTTGTGTTCTTTCCAAGTTCCGAGCCAAAATATAATGAGATATTTCCTTGGGTAAAGGATATGATCACAAAAATATTTCATATGGTATAATGGGTGACCATTTTTATTTCTCAGCTATCTCCTTGATGGTGAAATATAATAAAGGAATATTTCCTCAAGCATCTTCTTAATTTTTAGTGGCACCTTGGGAAAATAGTATATAGAGGTTGTCGAGTTAAAGGTCATCAAGCCAATTGAGAAAATAACCATAGATGATTATAATATGAGTAAAATTCCCATGGGACTTGTGATAGATGAGGGTGATGTTCACTTGGTCTAAGAGTCTTTCACTCACCTCAATATGAGAATTCAAGAATATAATGAGAAACTAGAACAAGAGGAAGACCATATCTAGAATCTCACATAATATGTGTAAGTTCTCTTAGACCCGAATGCTACAAATGATTTCCCATCTAAGGAAGTTACTCTAATAAGTATATTTAACCATAATTCCATCAATAAAATATAAGGATTCACCATATAGGGAAAGGAAAATGAAAATTGGGTGAGAATGATCTTGGAGAAAGAGAAGGTGTTTCTACAAATATGATGACATTGTACAAGTACATGGATGCCACGATCATGAAAATAATCATGACACAATAAGGGATTGATTCATATAAATATAAATGGGATTAGGTGTATCCATTGGTAATGGAGATGAGAAATGTTAAATAATCCATCCTGATAGGTAAAGGTGTATTCTCTTTAGCATCAGATGACTTGTCTCATGTTTGGGTTCAAGTTTTGGTTACTTGTTAAAAAATGATAAAACATTTTATCAATGAGATTGGTTCATATGAGGAGTAAGCCGGAAAAATGTAGAAGGATGTCAATGTTCAAGTAAAAAATATTGGAGTGCTATCCATAAATGTAGACAATTCAATAGATGATCTGTTGAAGTCTTTTGAAGATCTAGTAAAAAGAGAGGCTAGATATCCATTCTCATTCAATGAATACACATTGGAATATTTGAGATAGATAAGGACGGTAATTTCTAACACCACTAAAGATCATGAATCTTAATAATTAGAGTGTAATAACATCAACTCTATCATAACTCAATCAAATCATTTATTTTTTTCATATCCCTAAAGCTAGGAAAGTGGAAACCCACACTAAAAAAATTCAACAAAATAATTGAAAGGCATTGAAATTAAACATGTGGATCTTTCCAGGAGTTCATCAGTGGTAGGATGTTCATTAGAATAGCCCTTTTTCTCTTCTTCCTTATTTATCTCTTCTCTCCCACCCCCTTATTATTTCACATTCTAATTCTTCATTGGGGGTTGCACTTTTTTTCATCTTATTCACTTTCATCTTATTCATTAATGTGACTATAGTCTAAAAATGTAATAATTCACCCTTATTTTATAAAATGGGACTTAATGTTATTTCCTAGGAATATCAAGAGTCACAAGTGGAAAAGGAAAGTGAAAAGACACATGGGGGTAGGCGAAGAGTCATTTATTAGTCTATATAATGTAATGACACCCTCATTCTTAAGGGTTGTCAATTTTGTAAGCTCAAGAGAGGTTATCACTTGGATTAAAGTAAATAAGATATCTATTTCTTCCATTATTTCATTCTATGTTCTTCCATTATCACACTATATGAAACTTTGTTAAAACTTCAATAAAATAGAAAGGATTTGCTTTCCTTTGTTGATAAGGATATTAATGAAACTTTTTGTTCTTAATATTTTCTTGTATTCTTGTTAATAACAAATTTGTGTTATTTCTATATATGTGTATAAAAGAAAACCAAATAAGAGTTGTAGGAATATGATTTTGTACCTACAATACTAATCCCCCACCTTATTTTCCCACTCCCTTTCCTAACCTCTCATCAAATTCCTTCCTTATAAGTAATTGCTGGATTTTTCTACAGGTATAGTGGAGTGTTCTGTAAGATCCCCATCCTCTAAGGCCACCAAATAGTTTTTATTTCATTAACACATAATAACATGGAGTTACACCATTAAATTAGAAGGAATTAGATTCCCATATCGTTGGAGGATACCCACCAATTTTTCCACACGACAATTTTACGGCTAATAGTTTTTGACACCCATAGTGGGGAAAACTTGGTAGCAATCCGTACCCTAAATACAAACCGCAAAAATACAAAAAAATCAATAAAACAGAAAACTAATAGTTAGAATTTGAAGCAGTCACATATCCTTATGTCTCATATTCATGTCTATTATGGGTAACCCTTCTATTCAATGGCACGAGTTACTTTTCCATATCCAAGAAGATATTGTATCTAACTTGAGGGAAGTCGTTTGACATAATAAAGATAATTTTTCTCATTACTTATTTTCTAGCAAGGGTTTAACATTAAATAACAATGTGATAAATAACAAGAAAGAGTGAGAAAATTTCAATCACAACAAAGAAGAGCATGAGTTAACCTCAATTTTACATGCTAGCTGATAGAAGATATACCAAGTCACAAAGGCAAGGATAGACTCCTACCCAATCTCGGAGAAGTTTAGAGAAGGAAATAGCTAATTAGAAATTCAAGTCCCACATATATCTCATTGGTGTTCCAAGAATTTTCAACCCATTGGACATAGAGTTTCCAAATTTGAGTGAAGATTTTGAAAAATTTATTGACATAGAAAGCGAAGAAGAAGCTGAAGCAAGAGAAGAAGCAAAAGTCATAGATGAAGTAGAAGAAATTATACAACTCTAAGTAAAATAAATAGATCAAGCTACGAAGAAGCAAGAGATACATCTAAAGCGAGAAGACAAAGTGATAATTGAAGTGGAATCTAAAGACATAATGGGTTACAATTATATAATGCAACCTATTATACCATGGGATAGGAATAAAGGACCACTTGCACTACCAAAACCTCTGCATGTTTTACCATGAGGTTCAAGAAAAATATTTCCAAAGTTTAGGGGAGGAGACTCATAATTCCAAGAGGAACGTGTAGTAACCTTCATCACTACCTATGGTGTGTTGGGTTTTGAACATGAAAATGTATATGTCATAATATTTGTGGAATCTTTGTGATAAAAAATGGCCGAATGATTCTACCTTCTAATAAAAAGATCTATCATTTTTGGGATGAAAAAAATGATTTGAGGATAGATTCAAGTCTACTTGAGGAATTTTAAGACTTCTTGGTACTGGTGCATATGAATAATGAATCTACTAAAGGCATGAGGGACTTCATGCCAAGATACAACAAAGCTGCTCAAGAGGATTCCTATCGAATCCATGCCCTCGAATAATATATTTTAAATATGTTTTATAAGTGATCAACTACATGAATTTGGATCTATCCTTAAGATATCTCCACCTAGAACTTTAAAGGAAGCTCAAGACTATGCCATTTAGATGGAGGATGATCTAATTTTACCTTGTAAAGTGAATAATCCCAATGGAAAATAGAAGGGATAAAGTTTTGGCTCTACTCCCATAGATTCTATGATTCAAAAATGGCCAATCACATAATTTCTATCAAGAAATAAATCTCTCAAACCACCATGAGGAAAGTGTCAAAGAAGAATAATTTGTTGAACAAGCCAAGGATAACACCACCTCTCTATATAATTTCTCTTAAGGCAACAACATTCATTGTAGCCTATGATACAAAAGAACTAGAAGAAGAACCGGAAGTGGAAGAGATGGAAGAGGAAGAATAAAATGGAGATGACAATGTTATTGAGATTGAAGTGGTTGATGGTGATGATAAAAATGGTCTCATTAAATATCACTCAGTAAGTGAGGATGATGATTATGATGAAGCACCAAGCTTCTCATGCTCTATGTTCACATGTTCCCAGTCCAAAATAGGATCACCTCTCCCGATAATTGTTGTAAAGAAGGAGGATCCTCTAGTAGAACTGCCATATAGAAAAAATCCATCAACAGAGGGTCTTTAGTTATTTCGTCAATAGACTCAATAAAGGAGAAACTAGACCTAATAGCAAGCAAGAAGACAACTTCTATAACAATTCCTTTGGTGTGTCTCCTAATTTAAAATATTCTTCTAAATATAATCCTTCATCTAATTCTAGTCTTTTAAATTCCCTAAGGATCAACCAAATTTTTGAGCCCAAAAAAATGACTAAGTTGTAGAGTAGAGGATCAACACGCATAGAAGTAGGTGTAGGAAGAAGGTGCATGACAAAGAGCACGCAAGGATAACTAGGTTTACATGTGGAAGAAGAAAAGGGTTTTGAGACATAGACACATTTTGGAGTTATGGTGTTACATGGAAAACATATGAGGATATGGTTACGCATGATAATGGGAAAGATTAGAACATGGAGACTTACAACCCAAGGAAGGAATATTCTAGGATATAATAATTGTGTTTAGGAGCTAAAAATTATAGTTAGTTATGGGATAGCTGGAACTTACATGTCTATAATACTTGAGTATGTAAGGGTATGATGAAATTTGGCATATGGTTTGCTCTTGAGTAATTTTGAGGTGGTTATTGAGAGCCCCCGCTATATTTAATAATGCATTTAGATTTGAAGCAGAGCATGGATAAGGATGGGTATGGAGGATAAGAAGAGGTAGGATGTGATGTAAGAGATACAAGATATAATTTAGATACATGAGGGAGAGCATGGCTACAAATCTTTGAATAAAGTCATTTTATTCGATTAGAATGTTATTTCTTGATGTATTCGGTCTGCTATGACCCTTTTGATGTAATTTAGCTCATGTAGACATTTGTGAATCAATATATGTGGTGGATTGTTTTGAATATATATGTTCATGGGTCCAAACCATTGTGGTATTCTTATTTCTCATTGTTGAGATCTGATTCCTCTGTATTTTTATAATGATTACGTCCACATTAAGGTGCATCATGTGCTTAGATCTAGTTTATTTACCTATGTGCTTTGGAATGGATGTATGTGTTTGTGTCTATATATTATTTTGTTATAATAATGAATATTCTTGCAAGGATCACATAAAAGAGGGGTGTGAAACCTTCACATGCCTTGAGTGAGCACCTAGTTCAGGATGGGTGATATGCTAACATGCTTGGGGTTTAAAAGGAGTTGGTAAAAGTGACTACATTTTAATTCTGTTGTCGGGACCTCATTTTAAGTTGTAAGAATGGTGTGAGATGGAAAAATTCTTGACTTTTGCCAGCATGGAGACTTGGCTTAAGAACATGGAGGATGAGTTTGCACAAAGATTTAACATTGGACTTGAGTTTGATGAGCACACATGGGTAGAGGAGCATCTGTATCATGATATCTATGAAACTTTATTTTTTTGTTTTCAAATAGAAACATATGAATGGTTGTCAGCGTATGCATCAAGGAAGACTTAGTACTATCGATGTCATGTGTGGACCCAAGAAGATTATCAACAACTTCATGACATCGATCTGATTTGGACTCGTGTTGTTGATCATTAGTGGAGTGGTGTGTTGACTAGCTACATGTTGGAGTACATAGTTTATACATATTCTTTCCTAGAGGTTGTTGAGTTCAATTTCTTGTGAGAACCAAGAGGATCCTTCTTGTGTGTTATACCATTAGCCATCAAGATCTTGATCATCACTCGATTTTAGAAATGTTTTATATGGCTAGCTAAACTTTGACTAGTTAAGGGGCATAGAAGTGGGTGTGGCGAGAATTAGAAGATCTTATGGAAGAGGAAGAGAAAGAGGAGAGGTGGCTCAAGTATAATGAAACTCGGGGGAGAGAATTAGTGAGATAATGTGAGATTATAGAAATGATGGATATTTGGAGGCAGACATTGCAGGAAGGATTTGAGGTTCACATAGAGGATGTATAACATGAGTAGTCTATGCTAACCCATCTTGGAAAATGTGTAAGGGTAATCCCCTTTGCTTATGATGAGAGCTCATCATATGGAGATATGAGATGGACTGTAGGCATGCATTTGAACCCACCTAGTGACCAAGCCCTTAAACTATTTTTTCTTATTTACGAGACAAGTATTTATAGTTCAGTTGACATTGGTAAGAAAATAGCATCAAGTATATATAATTTTACATTACATCCATCTATGGCCACTCAAACATTTCTTGTATTTGGTGGTATCCTATCATATGTGTCGAGTTGGACAAGTAATGGGATTGTATAACATGGGTATCATGTCTAGAAGTAGTTCAACTTCACAGACTATTAGAGACAATTTTAGTACAATAGTGGGAACACAGAGTAACACTAATTTAGGCCTTGTACCTATTACAAGAGGAGGATCTAGAGGATCTATTGGATCTAGAGGGTTAGGGGTTAGTGGAACTAGTGGATCTAGTGGTGGAGGCAACACAAGAGGAAATCAAAGTTCTGGATCTAGTGGAAAAGGACCACAACCCCATCAATAGGTATTTTATGAGATGTCTCTTCATTTTCCTAATTATAAAGGTGTTGAGGATGTTGCAGAGCATGTACATAAGTGTGAATTGCTATGGTGTGCTAAGGGGATCACTACCCCAAAGTGGAAGGAAATCTAGTTCGTAACTATGTTGTAGGGGAGCGCGCATATATGGTATCAAAGACACGACCCACATCAGACATTAGTGGATTATATTTCTTTGCGTGATTCCTTCTTGGTATAATTTCATTTTCCTAAGTTTAAGAAAAAGATCATCAACACACTCAAAGAGATTCAAAAGGGTATGGAAGAGAGTGTGTGGGAGTATGATGCACATTTTAAGACTCTTTTGTATAATTTATCTAATGATATCCATACTTCTTAGCATGATTAGTGGTTTGTTAGAGGCCTGATAGCATCTTTCTGATGAGTGCTTTTGCATAATACTTTCACAGATCCACGTGAGGCCTTGGAGGATAATTTACACACTGAGGTTGTAGGGAGTGTTGATACTGGGGTAATTCCCTTTTTGGAGGCACAAATTACTTCCATGGTGAAGCAAATTGATAAATTATTTGAGAATTAAGTACATGAGACTCACAGTGGACTTTGGTGTATGGATAATGAAGTAGAAGGACACACCAAGGATAGTTTCCCTCAAAATTTGGTGCACACCATGATGGTACATTGTGAAATTTGTCACGGGGATCATGATCTATGTATATGTCCCTTGTTACGACACGTGCTCCATAAGAATGTCTCTTGTTATTGTAAGATTTTTACATCTACCACTCATGATACTAAGGACTACCAATTGATAGACCAAATTCATGATGTAATTAATACTAGTGTGTAAAAGGCTAGTATTTAGAATAGTTATAAGAATGAGGGGTGTTAGCATGAAGGGCATAAAGATGGTGAACAAAGGGGATTATGATTTTGTAGAGGATTGAGAGGTCATTTTTGTTGCAGTGGAGGAAGGAGTGAATTTCCCCATCAAAATTGTTTGAATTATGGAGCTACAGATCACTACAAGCGTGAGTTTCTAGATTTATTGCAATGCTCATGGTGTGGAAAGAAATATAAGTATGAGATGTTCCTTGACTTTTATAATCAAATGATCCAAAACCAAAAGAAGGAAAATGGTGTGGGAATGGTTAGTCTAAAACACGTTGACATTTTTTAATCCTCGTGGTAACGTCTAACCCGAGTTCAAGCCTGTATTAGTAACTACACACATAAGAGAAATAAAAAGGTAGAGGAATATCATTACAATATAATATGTATTACATGGTAAGTACCGTGTTCCAACATATCGAGAAGGAGGTTTAACACAAGACTATAAAGGTGATTAGGAGTTTGCAAGGAGAGATCTAGTGCTTGAAAGATTAGTCATGGAAGTTGGAATAGGTGAAGAATACTGAGATCCCTTAGAATAATTTTGATGATGTCAGAGAAGTATGTAAGATGTTGCACTAAGAAAATATCATTCCTGTGTTAGGATAATGGTTGATAGGAAATGTACTATGTGCTAGATGTGAGCGCGAGAGGAAGATCTTGCATGCTAATTTTCCCCCTCATAGTCTTGATTATGAAAAGGATATCATGTTGAATGTATTAGTTTATGGATGGATTTTGAGTAACATACTAATTGAAATAGGTGCAGAGGTTAATGTTATTACTTTGGATGCATGGAATCAAATGGGGAGACCACCATTATAGCCATCTTCAAATGTGTTGTATATGGAAAATAGAACTAAAGCTACACCCATCAGAGTCTTGAAGGATGCTTCCATAACCATTCAAGGGGCCAAGTTCATTGGGGAATTTAAATTCTTAGCACTTGCCGAGGAAGATAATTTCCCAGCATTACTCAAACACCCTTGGTGTTATGCAAATAATGTTGATTTGTGCTTTAATAAGGGATACATCAACTTTGAGAATAAGAAGGATCACATTATTATTCCACTAACAGATGGTAGTTCTGTGCCTTATGTCAAGCCTTTAGGGAAGAAGACATCAATATAATTTATGTATGCACCATTAGAGACCCAGAGGTTATCAAGCCATCATGAGAAGGAGTCATTCAATGGGATGATTCTCAGTCCTTGAGTGATATGACTAGCATTACATATGATTATTAGTTGTATGGACCTTATGAGTTGGTTAGGAGAGAATTGAAGGGAAATGTGACTCACTTTGTTAAGGCATGTCCGGTTAGGCATCTACAAGGAAGACAGTTTCCAAGTTACAATCGAGAAGGTCACCCGATGTCTTTTTCATGCTATCAAAGTTTAGCAGACCTTTGAAGTAGAGTGAAGGAATTCACTTATGTATACCCTGTGTGGGAAAACTTTGCATTGGTGGATGTATGCAGGTTAATCTTATAGAGGTGCGAGGTAAGAATCATTTTCTCTATTAGATTCTAATAGACCAATGCACCTTTGAGGATATGTGACAATCATGGGAAGGAATCCACCTTGTACCATGTTCAAGAATGTGAAAATTCTTGTATGGAAGGCCCAAAAGCTTTACCTCCTTCACTTTAGGTGCATAATTTCTATTCCAATTTATAGGGTTATGCACGTGCTTGGTATATCCATTTGGAGTTATGTTGTTAGATGGGAAATTGGAAAGAGTTGACAACATGTATTATTCAGACTTTTGAGTATCTATCTTCTAAACCATTAGTGAATGAGGTGTTGTAGGTAGTTAAGCGCCTTACTCTAGGAGATAGTGCCAAAGCTAAGGACATCATCCTAGATTTTCTAGGGGATCTTGATTTAGAGGCACACTTTGAGGAAGGAGAAGAAATGGATGAAGTACATTTTGAGCGTGCCTTCCTAAAAAAAGAGAAAGGAAAAATGGTGTACCTTATAGAAGATGAAGAGATAAAGAACCTCAATGTTGATCATACAGAGGGTACGCGTGATGTATTGGATAGTGCAGATGAGAAGGTGTGCACTTACTATGAACCTGTTTAAAATAAAGAAGGTCAACAATGGCACATAAGAAAAAACAAAAGAAGTAATCATTGGTTATTCCTGGATGGACTAGGAGGTTTCAAACATAATTGAACTCTATGCAGATGTAACATTCCCATTTTAAGACTTTAGAAACAAGGGAATTTTTTTACATAGTGTTCTTTGTTCTAAATAAAACATCATTTAGAAAACACATTTCATGCTAATTAATCTCATAAGAGATAACCATATGCAACTCATTTCATGACTCGGTAAACTACCGATATCTCATTTCATGACTCGGTTTGTAACCGATCTCTCATGTTTGTCTTTAAGTATTGAATACTTTATGTATAATACATATACTTGGTTTTCTTACCCTATTTTGGGTACTGAGTGACCTATTTAAAGAACCTATCTAAATATTTGTTACCAATATTCATCTGAAATCATGTTCCTCAAACTAGATGACATAGGACAACCCAACCAGAGCTTGTGATACTTTGGCCAAATATTTCCAACATACTGTTCATGTTACTATTCCTAGATGGAATATTCATCAAATCAGAATACGTCCTTCACCTCACTCTATTATTATCTAGAATGGTCTTTACTGACTTTTGTCAATCCACTTGCCCAAGGTTTGACCCTAACCCTGAGTTAGCGACATTATTTTTATAGGCGAGATGCTCTCAATGGCTTAGGTTATAGGGGCATACTGACTAACCTAAGTCAATCGAATGTGCCAAGGTACTCTGATTCATAGAAAGATACTTCCTATTCAAATCACGCTACTAACTTGACCTAGAGAGAAACTAAGTTTAAGTACAGATGTGTGTAGATCTAGATGAACAAATGTGGAAGGGTGAAGCAAAATGTCAACTGCCACATCTTTGTATCCTCGAGAAGTCCTTAGTCTTCTCAAAGGTACAGTCCTACAATTAGCATGTGCCAACATCCATCAGAACTACTTCATCATGATATACATACCCCTAGGGCATCATTAACACTTAATTAAACTTGGATTAAGATTCAAATTACAACAACCTTGCTAAACCCTAAATCCTACATTCCTTAAGTTCTTCTTCCATATTTGATGTTATTAATATAAATAACTTCATTAACTCATGATTTCTTTTAAGTTCATTAACTTTGGCATAACAAGCAGTTATCCAAAAATAGGAAAACAAACATCATAAGGTTAATTTAATGTAACTTAAGTATTCAAAGAAGGTGTAACATCCACATAGGTTCAACTAGAGTAGACTTCATAGAAAATGAAGTACACTGATCAATGATCATAAACACCATTTCTTTTGTTTTACATTCTTTAGAGAGAGTAAGAGTCTTCCTCTACGATTAAGTGCTAGGGCTATCATAACCCTTTTATATTTCACAATTCCTATAGTTTAATTGCATGTCTATTTCACATTCCATTATTATACTATAATTATTTAGATAGAGAACGACATCTTCGCAACTCAACAAGTTGCATCTTAGTAAGGGATATTGAACTATTCCCTTCATCCAACTTATTAAATGATAACAAATATAGGTATAGAAACATATATGAAGAATATAAACAAGATATATTCCAATTTCCTTAATAAAAGTACAAGAGAATTTACACAAGTAATTTGAAGTCATTCTCCAAACTTTTCAATCCATCATGATAAAAAAATATACACAGTTTACAAATCAATGCATTTGAGGCATACTTCATGCCAATCAGCATTAAGATCATAACAAAATACAAAAAAATCTTTTTCTTTTAATATAATTCAAGAATGAATCTGAATTCATTACATAAGAGCCATACTTTAAATCAGCCAACACATCATAAAATTTATTGCTTTCTTTTATCACTTATGAAGTCCATCTGCAAAAATTGTTGGCATGGGTCAGTTCATTGAACTGAGCATGATAAGCATTGAGCATTAAAACAAATTGCATTAAACTAATTATTCCATTAAAACAACTCTGCTTTAATGAAACAATTAATGTAATCATATAAATAAGCATAAGTAATAACAACCCTAAAAGAAGTACAATAATAAATTAGAATTCACTTTTAAGAAAAGATCATAATAAAATCAGTAACTACTACATTATATCAGATAATTATTGTCCCAAACAATTAGTTATTTATATCAAACTACAGCTCTTGACAATAATTTATTTCATAATTTTTTTTGAGTTTGAATTACAAAATTAACTTTACTACATAAACGAAAAGAGTTATTTCTAGAATCAAAGACCTTATTTTCATTTTACCAAGTTCCTAGAAATCATGTACAGACAAGTTCATTTCAGCATAGTACATATTTAGGATGATTCATCCAACAACTTAAATAAATAAGAAGTATCACTACGGACTATCCACAACTCACCATTCTTCTAAGAGATAGAAATCGGGCTCGAGAAAGTATATATAAATGAATACCTACATAATTGTATTAGTTAAGGAAACCAATAAAAATATTCATTGTTTAAGAGACAATAACTATTAACAATAATCCCAATCCAATCTGAGAAGGGAGAGAAACAAAACAGTCATCATCTTACTTGCAACCCTTATGTATTATTCTACATTATTGGAGATATCAATCAGTGATCTAAAACCATACGTTCCATTAAAAAAGTAAGACTTACAAAGGATTATTTCTTACTTGTGCCTATCCGAGAGAAGGATCATATTCACTATTGAGTGCATAGAGAGAAGTCCCTCAGAAAACAATTTCCTAATAATGCATGACTCAGCCATTAAAAATAGTCAGACAAGAAATGATTACGTTTTCCTTTCTACAAGACAGGCTCGGTTGTACACTGTCTTGAATTGAAAAACCAATTGATTCTTTATAAAATAGCCGAGATCAAGAAAGATCAAATAGGAAGCAGTTTGGTTTTCTCTTGTACCAAAAATGATAGTCCCAAAAGTTTCTTAAACATTCTACTATTTCCATGAACTTTCCATAGTCAACTAGCAAAAATTACGTTTAAACAACTACAAAGAATTTTACGGTTACGGAGAGTGAGTTCTCATTACGATCCAAGATCAAAAAGGATAGAGAATCAAACTAAATAAGTCAAACATACCTAAGATGGTAAATTCCCTAACAACTTGAGAGAGAGAGAGAGAGAGAGAGATTCGATCTATATATTAGTTCAAGCAAACATAACTTCAACCATTCAACAAAACTTAACTTTCCAAAATTTCAAGGGAACTTCAATAGAAAGGATCTGAACCAAGAACTTAATCACCACTGTTTTAACAATTGAATTCCAAATCCCTTTTTAAAACCCATAAGTTCTTTCAAAATTTCCAATAGAGAATACAAAACCAAATGTGAAGTTTAATGTCAAACATTACTTCTATTTTCCTTACGAGCTCAAACCGTATCAGTAACATCAAATACCAATACTAACCTAGTTCTTATACAAGTAGAAATTTAGGATGCATACAATGCCATAATCCACATTCATCCATTCATCTTTGTTTTAACACAAGTTCAAGTTCATACTGTAGAGTAAAGTATACAATACAGTCCCGAAACATAAGTACTAAATCTTCACAAAACAAGATATAATTTAAAAGATTATTTAACTCCCTTTTAAAACCCAAAATCCATTCAAAAGGTTCTGATAGAGAATACAAAAACCCAACACGAAGTTTAAAGTCAAACATTGTTTCTATATTCCTCACGAATTCAAACTGTAGCAGTGATTCCAACTACAATAAATTACACAGCTCCATCAAAAACATAAAGTTCGAGGCAGAGAAGTTTAGTGCAGAGAAAGGGTAATTATTCCTTCCAGATTTAACACAAGTTAAAGTACGGAACACAACACTTTAAAATACTTCAAATACCTAATAACGATTTATTTCAAATGAGTTTGAGTTCATAATGAAGAACAAAGTATACAATACAATCCCGAAACAGAGGTATTGTATCTTCACAAAACAAGTAACAATTTTATAAAAGGATATTCACCTATCTTTCAAAACAATCAAAGACAGTCGAGTTAAAATAATGCGAGTTACCCCAAGCGGGGAAACAATATATCCTTAACACATTTCCATGAAATTTCAAGTTCTTGGAATCCATTAAAGATATATCCATACTGAGGCCAGAAAGAGAAATAATACAACTTTTCAAACTCAAAGACGCATCAAATATAAGTATCCCCTTTTCTTTTCTTTTAATTTCTAAAGAGACTTCTAGTTCAAAATTCAAACCAAAAACCATCTACTCAAGCTATTTTTGAAAAGAAAGTTTAGAATGCATGTTCTAATCAAAACACTAAAGTCTCGAAAGTTCTATATACATTTCACCATTAAACTTACTCAAAGAGTAATCATCCAAAACCAACATTATCATGCAAAGGTTTCCATAACTAAAAGAACGGAGATTATTTTCATACGAAGCAAGTAAGAAAACAAATAAAAACCCAAGAGTAGAGTTATTTTAATAAAACATTTAGAGAAAAGAAAGAAATCTTAATGGGTAGAGCCTATCAAGCTAGATAGTGCTTCTTCGATTTGAAGAATACTTCTAGTCGAGATTTCAAAAATTCTTCTTCTCCAAGCAAGATCAACAACTAAAAATATCTTTCCCTAATACCTCATATACTTCCCTTGAATCGAAAATAGACCAGGGAAACCAAAAATAGCCATAAAGTGAAAATCAAACTGCTGGTTCAAAGAACCAGATAGCTCCATGTAGAGTAAAAATCGCAAAGCATGCAAGACCAAACAACCCCAAAAATCTACCTACATTGTTTCTCGGATGGTTTACTCTCAAAAGCGAGACTCATTAATGAAATATACTCTCAAATTCCCACCTATCTCTCCTTGCCACCACCATCCAAAATTTGTGAAGCCTATTTGAAATTTTGCATGCATCACTAAACCTTAGTGATGCCTCCATGTAGGCTTCCTCCAAATTTCATGCCTCTGCCTAATCTGGCAGTACACTGTCACTTAATTCCCAAGATCAAATCACATTAATAGCTTAGGAACTACCACCTAGCTTCCCATTTTCCATACGACCCTTAGGTCCCCTTTCCACACTTCATTAGTTTAGGATAGGTACCATTAGCTTAGGATAAGACCTTAGGCTAGTTTAAAAATATTTACCTTAGGCTATAAACATTACAATAGGTAAATAGTCATCTTAGGTTAGATCATAATTCATAACCAATTAGTATTAAGTATTAGGTTAGAAATAACCTAACATCACCTTAGGTTATTTCCCCCTTATTCCAACTTAGTATACACAACTTAGGTTAGGATGCCATCCTAATAAAATAGACATAGGTAGCAGATAGGTATAAATACCTTAGTTTAGAATCCCGCTAGGATAGATCTCATAGGTCTAGGACTTAGTTTTTATTTCTCAATAGTCCTGACATAGGCCTCTTTTCACTTAATGACATTAAGTGTCCTGCTAAGATCAATCAAGAAGATCCAAGCACAAAACATACAATAGAATGCAAACATGATCTTACAAGACAATAAAGAATTTGTAAACATACAAAAGTTTAGTCTGTTATGTCTCTCAGCCTCTGAATGTCAGTTTACCATTCAGACCAAGTAAGGAGATTTGAAACATACCTTGGATCAATGGAATTGATCCAAGGATGAGTCAATTAATAGAGATAAGTTTGCAACAATCATTACTAGATGTGAAAATGGATTATTTGCAAACAAAAACATTTCATTCTAATGAATCCAAGAGCATAAATGAGTTAACCATGGAAAGCATGATCTTTAGAGATCAAAGGAATGCACCTCATCAAGAATATCATATGTCAACTATTGCAATGAAAAAGAGGAATATAAGAGTTTGTCAAAGGTGTTACATAGCAAGATGTAACATTCACATTTTAATACTTTAGAAACAAGGGAAAAAAAAATTAACACGTGTGTTCTATTCTAAATAAAATATCATTTAGAACACACATTCCATGCCAACCAATCTCATAATAGATAACAATATGCAGCTATAAATGACTCAATAAACTATAGATCTCTCATTTCATGACTCGGTTTCTAACCGATCTCTCATGTTTGTCTTTAAGTATGGAATACTTTATGTATACTACATATACTTGGTTTTCTTACCCTATTAGGAGTCTTGAGTGATCTATTTAAAGAACCTATCCGAATAGTTTCTTTAACTTCTAAGATTTTTTTCTATGTGGGTATCATGAGTAAAAAGGAGTTCATCACTCTTTGGTAGAGATATGGATTAAGTTAAAGGAATGTATGCACTGATTAGGAAGATACCTTATAAGAGGAATCCTAATCGTGTGAAAAGGTGAAAGAAGAAATTGACAAAATGTTGGAATCTCGGATCATCAAAGCTATTGAATAATATAAATGTGTTATTCCAATGGTGATTAGTATAAATAAATATAGAAGGATACAGATCTATGTAGACTATAGAGACTTGAATATTGCATGTGTGATAGATCCTTTTCCAACGCCTTTTACTGAGGAAATATTGGAAGGTGTAGCTGGGCATGAGATCTACTCTTTTACTAGATGGATTCTCAGGGTATCACCAGGTAAGGATTACAAAAGAATACCAGGAGAAGACTACTTTCACCAATACATAGGGAAGCTTTGACTATGCGGTTATGCCATTTGGGCTTAATAATGAGCTTCTTGTATTTTTTTGTATTGTGGTGCAAGCATTCCAAGACTTTATTCATAATTTTCTACAAGTCTACCTGGATGATTAGAAAATGTATGGATTAGTGAAAGATCATTGCGATAACTTGAGATTGATGTTTGAAAGATGTAGATAATTAAGTATCTCTCTAAACATTAATAAATGTGTTTTTGCTACTCCTTTTGGTACATTGCTAGGGCATATTATTTTCAAGGAAGGTTTATTGGTGGATCCTACCAAAGTTGTTATTATTTGGGTTTGGAGGAGCCTGCCAATCAAAGTGTAGTGCACAATTTTTGGGGCATACGGGTTACTACAGAAAATTCATCAAAGGTTATGTCAAGATCTTCATGCCCTTGGAAGAAATATTGAGGCATAAAGGAATATTTCATTGGGATGAGGCACAATAAGTGGATTTTGATACTACTGAAGGAGAAGCTTACTACTGTGCCCATTTTTTGATTTGCCTCTTGGGAATAGGCCATTCATGTTCATGTGGATGCATTAGGTATGGAAATTAGAGTAGTGTTAGTACAACCTAGACAAGGTATTTTTGATCACCCTTTATGTTTTATAAGCATAAAGTTAACCCTAGCTAAGAAAAATTACACAACAACGGAGCATGAAGCATTTTCTATGATTTATGCATTGCATAAGTTTAGGAAGTACTTGTTGGATACTCTGTTTATCTTTTACACATATCACATGGCACTTAAGTATTTAGTAAACAAGCCTATTTTGCAAGGATACATATGCCGGTGGATGTTGTTATTTTAGGAGGTTGACATTTCGGTGGTATTCAAGAAAGGAAAGTGAAATTCAATCCCTTACCATCTTTCCATAATTAATTTAGGTGAGGACACGTAGAGCATTTAAGACACAATGAAAGATGCACAGTTGTTCAGATTACAATGTGTGCCCACTGATTTGGAGTATATTGTTATCTTTTAATGAGCAGATGTGGCACCTCACGAGAATAAATAATATAGAGAGGAAACAACTTACCATTCACATCATGCCTTATATGTTGATTGGTGGATATCTATACAAACTTGGTTAGGATGATGTTTTATGTCGGTGTGTACTAGAGCATGAGCGTGTGGGTATTATGGAGGAAGCTCATGGAGGGATTTTTGGTGGACATTATCTAGGTTGAGACACCGCACATAATATTTTGATGGCTTGTTTGTGGTGGGAGACATTATACAAGGATTATCAAGAATATGCCAGGGGTTGTGATCATTTCCAGTGCCTTGGGAAGCCTGGGCATAAAGATGAAATGTCATTGAGGCCTATAGCAAGTGTGGAACCCTTTGAAAAATGGGAAATTGACTTCATGGGCCCGATTTCTTGTCTGATGTGTAGGACATGATTGTGCTATATCATTACTTGTACAAACTATCTTACATGGTGGGTAAAAGCATCACCCACGAAGGATTGCACTACAACTACTATAGCAAGGTTCCTTTGGGAGAATATCATAAGTAGGTATGGATTTCCATTGATTTTAACAAGTGATAGGGGTACTCATTTCTTGAATGAGACTATTAGGATATTATTGGTGGAATTTATGGTAGCCCATCATAATACTACACCCTATCACCCACAAGCTAATGGAACTATTGAAGCTTTCAAAAATATTTTGAGCCACACATTGAAAATGAGATATGATATTGGAAGGAAGGATTCAAATGATAAATTCCATGTTTTTCTTGTCTTATTGAACAACCTACAATAGATTCAACCAAGAAACACCCTTTTAGTTTTTTTTTGGTGCTAATGATGTTTTAATGGTTGAATTTATGTTACCCTCCTAAATATTACACACACAAGAGGATTTGTTGATGACCAAGCACTTGAAGAGAATGATGAAAAACTGATGTAGTTGGATGAGAGGTGTGTCATAACCTGATGGATCCAGAAAATAGAGAAAGAAAAATAGAAGGTTTGACATGATCGGAACATTAAAAATAAGAAGCTAGAGGTTGGACAGATCATACTTTTGTTTGATTCCAAGTTTTTTCACCACCCCTGGGAAATTCCAAGTCCATTGGTTTGGACGGTATGTCATGACTTAAATACTTGACTCAGGCACTTTTCGGTTAGAAAATTTGGATAGCACATGGTTTCCTAGTTTCTTTAATGGGATTAGGTTGAAGCCTTACTATAAATAATTCTTCTTTTTGTTTGTAATAAGGTAGTATTTCCATTTAGCTTAGGTTTCCCTTTAATAAAATTTCCTTTATATGTGTTTCCTTTCATCATTGATATGCTTTGACTTTTGTCCTGTGTTGTGTTGCATGTTTGCATGACAGTAGCCAATTACTTTGTAAAAAGGTTTCATGCATAGAGGACCACGCATAATTTTAGTGTGGGGTGGAGAGCACAAATAGGAGGTGCGTGATTGGAATGATGTTGATTGGTGGCCCAAGAAAGAAAAACAAAAGCACGTGGTATTTGAGGAACATGCATAATAGAGGTGATAATGGTCGGACATAAAATGGTATCAAGAAATAGTTTTATGAAATCCATGTACATTGATGAACATGCTAAACAACATGAGGTAGGCAGTAGTAGAAAGAACTACTTGGTATAAGATGCAAAGATAGATGTACTTCAATGCTTTGGGAGTGTGCATAAGGAAGTTTTCGGTCAATGTATTTTTGTGCACTAGGAGGTTGAGGAGGTTATGCGTGAGTGGGAAAATGAGTGAAATGTATTTGACATAACACACAGGAGGAAATCACTCAAAAATCTAAATTTAATGTGGTAGTACGGTGGTAGGTGGCATGGAAATAAATGTAGTAAAAAGTGGAAAACTATAAATAGGGATTCGGGGTAAGTTATTTTCACCTTGCATTTACTTGTGGAAGAGATCTTACGAACTAGGGCATCTTTGTGTGAAATTTGTAAATATTTTGTGTGTAGTGAAAGATTTGAGAACCAAATTAGAATGGAGTACACATGCATGCACAAAATTGGTTGTTTAGAAGGATTTATGTGGGTTTTAATGTTGTCTTGTGGAAGAAGGGGTTTCTAGGTTAGGGTTTGAGAAACTAGGGAACGTGTTTGACGAATTTTCTCTAGGAAAGATTGAGGCCAAGGGATTGAGTTGTAATAAAGAAATATATAAGGAGGATAAAAAATACCCGACAAGGATAATGAAACTAAGGAAAGGATCAAATGTTTCACCCAAGAGGAAGGGCAAGGGCAAGGGAAAACTAGTCACATCAAAAATTTCAACAAAGAATGGTATACGAAGATGCAATACCCAGATGGGGTATTATTGGGGATGGATTGGGTATCTCACATGCGAAAAATGGTTATAATTTATTATAACCATAAGATAGATACAACCAAGAAAGAGATGGCATTGGAGATTGTTTGCCCTACAGGAGAAATAATAATAGATGAAAAACTAGTGTATGATGACTCTATGAAGAAGACATTGGAGAAGGTTGGGATTTTACAACTATATGACTTGCCATTTTTAGAAAGCCTATGAGATTATACCAGTGGATTATGGCATGTGTGCACGAGGATTACTTTTACTTCACAGGAAGGAGGATGCACATAACTCCATAGTTGATCTCCAAGTACACTAGACTTATCTGGGAGAGTCATTGGATGATGACTTGGGTGACAATGAGGCTATCAAGGAAACAAATAAGGAATTTGAGTACAAGAAGGGAAGTTGAGCCTTGAAATCGGAAAGATCAAGGACCCAATCATGAATATGGTCATGCGCTTGTTTACCAAGTTGAATGAACAAGAATGATGGACAAAAGTGAACAAGAGATGGTTAAATGTTTGCAGGAAGGTTTTAGAGGGGACCATCTACAACATCTTGGCCTTCATTGTAGAGGATATCATTGACATTGTGCAAGATGGAGATAAAATTTCATATGTTAATATTCTTCTTACCATTTTGTTTTTAGATATTAGAGTGCCCGATGGGCTGAATAACAACATTTGGGAGTACCCTGATGAGAACCCCTCCCCAGCTAAGAGGTTTCAAACATATACTTGTGAAAGTATGACACCTACATACAAGGCACACTTGGATAAGTGGTACAAGTGGATGTGCATTAAATTCGCACGCAGTGGAGGATTCCTGAGTAAGTGTCAACCTTGGTGAAGGATGAGGCTGAATTTGTAGTATACCAGTAGTTTTGTATTAGAAAGTTCATAATGATTGATGGCACCAAGAGCCCATAGTGTAGATTTCATTTCATCTTTACGGTGTAGTATTTTAAGAGCATGGTTAGAAATTTTAAAGAGGCTAAGAAACTGAGGTTTGATCTAAGTGAAGTAGATCAGGAGCATCGTGCACTATGCAGGACACTTGTATATCCTCATAAGTGAGCGTATGTGGAGAAGTATGTCTCTCATGACATACATATGCTAAGGCCCATAACATTACCACTTGCTAGGAACAATAACAACAAGGGTGTACATAAACCTAAGGCCTAAGTTTGAGAAAGGTGCATATGTTGAGGATGATGTCTCCATCCTTGAAGACCTTGTAGGAAGGAAGAAGGTAGTGACAAAGAAGAGAGATAGGGAGGAAAATCAAACAAGCAGGGCACCGAGAACACATGTGGTTCATACCCTAGGGGCATAATAATCAGGAGTGGGCATGAGCACTTATACTCATAGGAATAATTATCTAGTAAAGGAAAAGTCCCCAGTGGAGGAGAAGTCTCCGGTGAAGAATAAGTAGAGGGTAGTGCAAAGTTCGGACTCTTCTAGAATAGAGAGTATGGAGGGTGATGAAACTGGATAAGAAGACAAGGGGCATGAGTTAGAGAAGATCCCCTTGTGTACAATATACATGAATCTGATGAAGAGAATAATGAATCTGTAAAGGACACTCGAGAAGGAGAAATAAGTGAAAAATAAGTGGGAACAAAGGTGTAAGATACCCCACACCTATCTAGTAACTAGTTATAGGACATGGTGGAGAATGAGGTGGAAGATATCATTAAGGATGTGATAGAGTACGAGGTGGAGCACGAGTGTGGTACAAATGGAAAAGAGAAGTGTGGAAGCATAAGTGGGAGAAACATTTAGAATTTGGTTTCCTAAAGGGAGAACACATCAATAGCAAGGGTACATTGACATCACAAGGACCTATAATGAATTATGATGTTGATCTAAAAATTCCTATGCACACATTTCTAGAGCATAATGCCTATATACCACCTCTTGTTGGTCATCAATTGATGAATACGATGTATACTCACAAATAGGAAGATGTTGTCATGTAATTTTGAATCCAATGTTGATGAGCCAAAATTTGAAGTCAATGCAGGTGCACTACTAGACACATCGAGCTCTACAGAGGTAAATCCTATTATGGATTATCATTAGTGGTCGATGAGCGGGCATGTAATGCATTGAATAAAGTGTTGGTGGAGGTCAAAGTAAGGTTATTTGGGAGGAATAAAAGGATTAAAGCATTGGAGAAGGAATTAGAGGAAAAGAACAAGGAGATTATAGAGAGGGACAAGGAGATAAAGGGAAAAGAGTCTATAATTGTGTAGTTGAGGACTGAGTTGAGAGAAGAAAAGGGGAAGGTGTGCGAAGCCTACAAGAAAGTGGATATTGAGACCCCTTATATAGAAGTATGAGTCAAACTTCCAATGCCTAAAGGATTTGACACACTTAATCATGATGGAGAAGCAACCACTTGCATTGGAGTCGGCGGAGGAAGTTATGGTGCAACAGAGAGAGCAGGAGAGATCAAAAATTGAGGAGACCATAACTCGGTACTCTAAGCTCCTTGCTTTAGTGAAGGCCATGAAACACGGGGAAAAAGTTGTCTATGAAAATTGTGAAGGAAATGATAGAGTGGAAAGTTTTTGGTCACTACACACAAAGTAGATCTCGAAGGAATTCTAGGCCAAGAATAAAGGCAATAGGGTGGAACGTGACAAAATCTTGGTGGAGGTTGAGAAGAAATCCAAGGAAATTGAAATTTTAAGGGCCTCTATTAAAAATAAGGTAAAGGAAGTATATCCCTAGGTTATACATAAGATGGATGCGCTAAATTACCTTATAAAAAAATGGATAATATCGTTGGTACATTGAAGGCTAAGGGTGAAGAGTTGACATTTGATGAGGTCAATGCACTAATAGGGGATTTGTTTAAACAGGTGCAGAAGGAGGTGGATGCTTGGAATGAGATTGAAGCATCCTTGAATAAAAATTTCCCAATCCTTGTACAAAGTAGTAATGATATTCATTTGTTCTTTGGCATAAGCTAGATACTGAGGTTTTTTTCTTCCATTCTTTATTATTTGTTGGAGATCATATTGTTTCCATGGAAAGATAACACATTTAGTGTGGTTAATGTTGAGCACGGAAAAATGAATACGTCCCGAGAGCATAGGATCAACTCGTATAGACGGAGGTGTAGGAATAAGGAACATGAGGAAGAGCACGTAGGGATAACTAGCTTTGCATGTGGGATCAGAAAAAGGTTTTGAGACTTAGCTACATTTCATGGTTATGGTGTTACATGGAAAAAACTTGAGGATATGGTTAGGTGTGATAATGGATAAGGTTAGAATATGGAGACTTGCAGCCCAAGGAAGGAATATTCCAGGATATAATCATTGTGTTTAAGAGCTATAAAGTAGAGTTAGTTATGGGTTAGTTGGCACTTGCATGTTTAGAATAATCAAGTATGGAAGGGTATGATGACATTTGGCATGCGGTTTTCTCTTGAGTAATGTTGAGGTGGTAAAGGAGATCCCCTTCTCTATTTAATAATGCATTTAGATATTAAGAAGAGCATGGATGAGGATGAGTATGGAGGATAAGAATAGGTATGATGTGATGCAACAGATGCAAGAGAGACTTTAGATGCACGAAGGAGAGCATGGCTATAACTCTTCAAGTAGAGTCATTTTGTAGGGTTAGAATGTTATTTATTGATGTATTTGGTTTGTTATGACCCTTTTTATGTAATTTTTCTACTGTAAACACTTATGAATCAATAGATGTGGTGGATTGTTATGAATATTTATGTTCATGGGTCTAAACCCTTGTGTTCTTCATATTGCTCATGGTTCAGATCTGATTCCTTTGTATTGTTATAATGATTACATTCATATTATGGTGCATCTATGCTTGGATCTAGTTTCTTTACCTATGTGCTAGAATGGATGTATGTGTTTATGTCTATATATATTTTATATATAATAATGAATATTCTTGCAAGGCTCACATAAAAGAAGGTCTTGGCACCTTCGCGTTCCTCGAGTGATTTCCCGAGTTCGGGGTGGGTGATATTCCTATGTGCCTAGGGTTAAAAAGGAGTATGTAAAAGTGACTATACAAATTCAACCACTCTCCCTCCTTCTAAACTCACTACATCACCCACTAAAGATACTCAAGCTCCCAATGTAGCACCATATCCATAATGAAAAAAATTTATTATCCCCCGGACATTAAGTTCACCTACCTTCATTCCATTTGATTATCTTAAAGATGCAAGAAAAACTAAAGTTCAAATTACTGAAATTTAATACTTGAAATACATATCAACTGATTAAAAAGGTTTTCAATGTTGTCTAGAGTGTGTAGGCAAGAAAATTTCTCAGGGAAAAATTGATGGACTTCTTGCCAACGCTTTGGGAGTCTAAGTCCCTCTACTTAACCATTACAACTACCATATATGCATGTGTGAGTAGAAAGTGAGGTTTATCCTAGTGTCCTTTCATCCTAGGATCCAAAGGGGCATTCCAATGCCCTTGTGGAAAATATTACAGCTATCTATAAGAGAATAATTTTCTAGGAGAGTAGGAAAGGGAGTGAGAATATTAGACAAGGGAAACTAGTGTTGTAAGTAGAAAGTCAAAGACTTGCATACAATAGTTATAAATCACATCAGATGCACTAAAACTCAAAAGAAAACAAATATTCATTACACTAACAAGACCAAATAACATTTAGTGAGCAAAAAGTATCACTAAAATCCTCTTTCGAGATGAGGCTAAAATTCGTTTCTCTTGTATTGATGTTAAAGTAGAAATTGTACATGGCATAAAAATGGAAAACATTTTAGAGTAGGGAAAATGGAAGAAATTTTCTATATTTTTGTTCTCTTCACAAGGATGTCTCTCTCGTGAATTGAAAAAATCCAGCTCCAAAATCTAAGAAGTCTAAGAAGACAATAAAATGAGGTGTTTCCTACAATTTATAGAAGAAAAAAATAACTATTCATCTTCTGGTGACTTTTCAAATACCATTTTTGACTTTAGACTTCATTATTCCTATCAAATATTTAAGTCCCTTTTATAAAAACAAGGTGACTTAAATGTTACATTATGTTTCTAAAGTCACTTAAGATATATCAAAAAGTGCAAACCCCAACGTAAAATTATAACATTGAAGAGAGAGAGCATTGGGGGAAAAGAAGAGAGAGAAAGAAGAGAAGGAAGAAGAAGGAAGAAAAGAGGATTATGTAGAAGAATGAGCGGCTGGAATGGATTTGATCTCATTCCCTAAGCGGTATCCACCTCACGTTGTCAAGAAGATATTTTTCCATCTAAATTATTTACTAAAATGAGCTACTACATTTTCCACTTTTTCAGCATGAGGGATGCGAATGCAGCTTAAGGTCTCTGTCTACCAATCAAACACACTGTTAATATCTTTGCACTTCTCAAACCATAATGAATGTTTTTGCGATAAGAGAAATGGAGGCGTGAATCTCTGAGAGGAATTCTAGTGTAACCTTAGTGAAGGAAAATGGATTTCCTGCCACTTTTATCAAATATTATGTAAATAGACCAATCAAAACATTAAAATTTGTATCCTCACCCATTGTAGGTACTCCAAGTTTCTGAGTTTTCAGATTTATACTATCATGTAACTTGTACACTTGTTCTTCTTTTTCCTCAAGCTCTGTGATGGCCCAATTGATTGCTTCAAACCTAATCACCAAGGCCCTCACCCATACACATGAAAATTCTTTTGAAAGAGTTTGAAAAATATTCATGTTGATGAAATGTTGACATTGAGTGTTGCTCATTTCATCCACTGTTGGACCCAGAGGATCCCGTTAGTCTCTTTCTTTCTCTCAGTCATCTTTGAGTGCTTGCGTCTTGTTTTTTGTTGCACACATGTATGAAAATATATTGACTACCTCTTGGAGCAATTACTTCCCCTTTTCAAAAATTGAATCAATCCATTCGTTATTAGATCACCCCTGCATTGTGAACTTATGCGTCCTCCTGATAGACTCTGGATTGAAGCTAGTGATGGACGTAAATTCCTCAATGGGAATTTTCATGCCATTAGGGTCAAATAGATGTTATACAAACGATGAAAAAGTTCACACCTACTATTTTATCTCATCAATATTCTTCTTATATTCCCTATTCCTTTCCACCACACGAGAAGAATATTACTGACACATGTAAATCTCCTACATGAGTTGCCAGCCCTAGTTTGATTGTGCTCATATCATAGTAGGTTGGTGTCATCTCATCAACGGTTTTCTTACCTTCAATGAGCTACTTCAATTTATTTATTACCTATTTCCTCACTATAAAACCAGGAGGCCATGTGGGAAAATTTTCTTTTATTTTCTTTAGCGGTGAGACAATTGTTGATAGGTCGAGGGCTGCCATTTTTTCAATAGTATGAGTTTCAAGGGAAATTGTTTCCCAAATCCAAGGGAACATCTCATAGGAACTAGGTTCTATGAAAAGTGCATCATTAATTCCCTATTCGGAGGACAAGGAAAATCCTTGATAGAGGAGATATGCAACAAGAGGTGAGACCTCATATGGTGGTTCAAAGATTGGGTCTTGAGCCCTGTGTTCTCCTTCCATTTTTTCTTCTACAACTGTTGTATTTTCTTCCTGCATTTCTAAAATCAAGTATTCCTCTTGGACATACGCATCCATCATTTCCTAGTAGTGTAAATACCTATCCATTGAGATGATGACCATATTAGGTGATGTTAGGATTTTTAGAGAGAGTGAGATGGTTCTTGGACTTATGACCACTATCATTGTACCATTGTGATCTTGGATCATTTTTTTCAAGCTCATAGTGGTGAGAGCAAGCTAGGACCAAATCAAGGCTTTACATAGACACGGGGTGTCATGCAACTGTGAACAAACCACTTGTAAATACTTGATCTTCAATCTTCCCTCTATCCTTGGTTATCATGTGCCCTTAGGTCATCTAGGTCCATGTATAAAATAGCATTGTCTTTTATCTCATAATTGTAGGAAAAGGGTTGTTTCATCTTCTATCCCATCCACTTATGCTTCATGATTTCTTTAAAAAAATCAACTTATTATTTTTAGTAAGTATGAAAAAGTAATTTCCTCAAACCTCAAGCTGGACTATGAGACTATAAATTCATTTTCTCCTAGTGTTCCTCTCATATTTTGGATCAACTTTCTATTTTGAGCGGGTTCTCATTGGACCACTTACTAGTTTTAGTCGGTTTCAAATTTGGACCAAGATTCTGTTTTAATGAACTTTCAAATGCAATGCATCCTCTCTGTTTAACATCTCCTTTGTAGTTTTTTTGTTATTGACTTTCCTAAAATAGTTGTCCTCTATACGAGAAGACCTGCTATTTTTATAAATTGGGATTTTGGAGAATTTGTATTGATGTAGAATGAAGTTTTATGATATGGGTTTCTACCCAATAAATCCCCTTTGAAATTTTGTGCTTACCTGATCAATAGTTTAGGAGATTTTAAAATTTTAAATTTTTGACCTGTTAGTGCTTCTAGACATGCCAACCTTTGATGGACCTTGAAAATTACAGGTCTAGTTTTATCCTCTGTTCATGATGAAAATTACGTTTTTGATATGGATTTTCTCTTCTTATCTCACTAATGAAATTTCTCCTCGATCTTGTTTTGGTTTGACGAGAAATTGAGCTTTTTCCCCATTATACAAAGAAATCAATTTATTTATTGCTAATGTTCTATACCATGGAAGGAGGGTTTGAAGGTGTGTTTCTGATGTTTTTGATAGAGGAATGAATATAAAAAATGGTTTTTCAATCCGTGTATCTATTTGCAAGATCTCTTCAAATTTTTATTTTGCTACCATGAAGGATTTCTTTGTTTCTTCTTCTTCATTGTTCATTCTATGTTTGATCAATATTCCTTATGAGAAATGCATATTACCATGGGGTAGAGGATTTAATTTCTGTAGTGAATCTATTTTGGAGATTCAGTAATGGTGGGAGTTGATGGGAAGTTGTAGAGGAGGAAGTTACTGAGAGAAGGTTACTGCATGGAAAGGTTAGATGTTAGAAGCGACAAACAAGAGGGGTTTTAAATATTTAAAAAATTCAAATCATGGAGTGAGGTGAAATTTCATGTCCCTGATGTCCCTTAAGCATTAATGGATGTGAGAGGCATAAAATTTTACACAACACCTTTTTTTGACAAGTGGAAGAGATCCAACGACAAGGGATTTGAGTAAAAAAACTTTAAAGCACTAAGGGGCTGGAAGTTGGTCACATGAGGAACCATGAGGCTTCTTGGAGGGGATAGGTTAATGTTTCAAAAATTTATGTCCCTCATCATAAATTCATGAGAGGGAAATAAAGTTGTGATGCACACTAGAATATTAAATGTTGTGCTTGATCCGATGGTTGAGAATGAACACCTCACAAGCACTAGGCGCTAGAAAACTATTGTTGAAGGGTCACATGGGTGACTAGGAAGCTCATTAGGGGATGGGAAATTTCTTTAGACATTAATTACCATTAGTATAAAGGTATGAGATAGACATCAAATTTCATAGTGCATCTCGGTGATGACACGTGGCACTTGATCCGATGGCAGGGGATGAAGGCTTCACTAGCTCTTGGGAGCTGAACTGGCGGTCCGAGAGGTCGTATGAGGATCCAAAGGGCTTATAGGGGCTAGGCATTTTTTTTACCTTTATGTCCATTTTATTGAGGGATGTAAGGGACATGAAATTATGCTAGGCTCCTGTAGATGACATGTGTCCTATTCAAAATTTGACTAACTCGCGACCTCGCTTTTAGAGATAAACTTGAAATGATAATATCTCGAGTTCCCGGTGGAATAGTTCGATGAAAATTTATATTATATTAATTAAAAATATCCTTATGAATCCAATTTTTGGGGTCTCATGTCTTTATTCCTCCCTTTTATCCCTTAAATAGAGGATTTATGATATTATTCTCCACCTATACATGAGAAAAATTTCTTGGAAACCTATTGCACCAAATTGTTGTGAAAAAATAATTTCACATTATTGTAGGGCTTGGAATTCCCTTTCCTAAGATGTATTGTTTTTATCCCAAATCCTTCCATAGCTCCTAGAACCACCTCCCGAACCTCAACAGTTGTTTTGGCCCTATCTGCTTTGCCTAGACACTTTTTGTGAACCTAATTTTTGTGAAAGCTGTCCCAACTTCTCGAATCCTTCCCGAATCTTCCTAAATCACTTCCATGATGTTATAATGAATTTAATTCAATTTTTTTCTATTTTTCTTCTCTTTTCTCCTCCATGGGGTTACTCCAATCCTAAGAAGGCTAATGATAGCCCTTGCCACAGCTACTTGAAGTTTGCATTTCTCAATGAACTCATAAGATCACTTAGGGGTTTTGAATTGACTTTCCTAAATCACCTAGGGAATGAGTTAACATCAATTGGGAGGTCACTGGACTGACTGGGTAGACTTGGGGTGTCTTGGAAGGGTAAAACTTGTAATTTCGACACATAGGTATAGTTATCATGCTTGGAAATCATCAATTTCCTTGTTACAAATTTACATGAAAATAGCTAGCTCTAGCTTGGGGACATGACATGGATTGATAACAACAAATACATGACATAGAGAATGTAGAATCTCAACTTTAGACCATATGATCCATTGACTAGTGTCTTATCTATTGGGCCCTACAAACTCATGTACAATATGCAAGAGAGAGAAATAGTGAACAAGGAAACACGCACACACACCGAAAAATGACAAAAAAACACACAAAACAAAATTGGAAGTGAAACACACATGAAGAAAGGGAAACACACCTAAGAATCACCTATGTTATAAGGAAGGAGACAAATTACTTTCACTAATGATAAAATTCAAGGTATTTCCCATTCGAGGAAATTCGGTGGCATTCCATCCAGATATCATAGTAGAAAAATGTTCTCACCGCAAGATTTATGAACATGGAATGGGTTGGTCCATAACAAATCAAAATTTCCATGGCTACCTTTCGGTTCCCTTATTTTTTCCCATAGTAGGACAAGGTATCCAACTTTGAATTCTCTCGCTTTGGCCTTCTTATCAAATATCTTCTTCACTTTCAATTGGTGTTCTTTGATATGGTCCACCACTCAGAGTCTATTTTCTTCTATCTTCTCAAGAAAGAGGATCCTCTTGTCAATGGAATCCTTGTACTGTCCATATTCATTTCTTAGACTAACTTGAGAGTTGGCATCTCAACCATGATGGAAATTTCTAATTCAACTCCATACAGTAGTTGAAATGGTGACATACCTATCACCTTTTTGGCATTGATCTTGTCTACCCAAAATGCATCATACAACTTCTTGTGCCAAATCCTTTGATTTTCATCCATGATCTTGCAGACAATGGTCATAATGTTCTTGTTCCTTTATTCAGCATGTCCATTTCTTTATGGATAGTAGTTTGATGAATGAGACAGAGAGATTTTGTAGCTATATTAAAACTCATTTAACTCCATCGAAGAGAAATAGGTAGTAATATTTTGTGGCACTCCAAATCATACTATGATATTATCTTTGATGAAGTTTCATACCTTTTTTGTGTTATCTTGCTTGGATGGGATGGCCTCCACCCATTTTGTGAAGTAATACGTTGTTGGGAGCATGTAGGTGTGCCCCATGCTTGAATGAGGATTCATAACACCAATGAAATCTATCCCTCACCACTGAAATGGTTCTTCAATGACAATTTTCCTTAGTGGTAGTGCTGCATGATATGGTCTCCCAACGAATTGTTGACATGTTTCACATTTAGAGACCCATTCTTGAGTTTCTAGAAAGAGAGTGGGCCAATAGTACCTCCCTCAGAGAATCTTATGTATAATTACCATTGCTGAAAAAATCCCTCTACACGCTTTCTCATGGTATGCCTTAAGTAACTTCTCTTATTGTTCTTTGTCTACACACTTAAGAAAGCATCCCTCAAGACCTCTTTTGTAAAGCACATGGTTCTAGATTACAAACTTTATCACTTTGAGTTTGAGAGTTATCCTTTCTTTTGATCAAGATGAGGAGGGCATTCTCCATAAGTTAGATAATAGGTAATATCAACATACCACTCATCAGTAGTGGTTACAAAGAGAACTTTTGGATTATCTTCAAAACAAGTTAATAAAGTATAGTTGTCCTCGCCATGTTGATATTTGAAAGCTTCATCTTTAGTGATAAACTAACAGAGGCCATTTCCACATACAAAATTGAAGGGCCAAATCTCCAAATCATACTCTTGAATCTTTGCCACTCAATTTCCTCTTTTAGTTCTAGGATCTTGTTATGTCAAGATGGAGTTGATTGCACTGTTGGGGACCATCACCACAGTATGATTTTTGAGTATGTAGAATCTGAAATTTGTCACATCCTTGATTCTTTGCCTAGCCATTTTCTCCAATTGGATATAGTTTATTTCATGTTTCTTCAATGGGAAGCTCATGAAAGTAATGGGTTCCTCTACACCTTCATCATTCTTTTGGACTAGAACAATAGAGAGCATGTGTTCCGATGCATAACAATACATGATAAATCCTTTTTTGAAATATGGAGACACGAGAGTTGGAGATTTGATAATGGATTTCTTGAGTCTATTAAATTTTTCTTATCCTTAGTTATTCCATTTAAATTTTAGTTGAGGTTTCATCATTGTGGTGATGTGCTTTGTCAAATCGGTGAACTCGGGACATAGTGATGAAAGAAGTTTATTGTTATGAAGAAGGAGTGAAATCTCTTCTTTCTTGTGAAAGGCGAGATAGTAGAATGGCCTTCACTCTTCTACGTGTCAAATTTCTCTCCATGCTTATTCATGATATGCCCCAAAAATTTTCCTTCCATAACTCCAAAAATGCACTTTTAGGGTTCAAAGATATACCATGCTTTCTACATTTTGCAAGTACCTATTCCAGATGGTGAATATGGTCTCCCCTCTTTTTAGAGAAGACCATGAGATCATCCAAGTATATGAAAATACAATGCTTCAAATATTTGAACACCAAGTCCATCACCCTTTGGAACGTGGCTCATGCATTGATCAAACCAAAAGGCATATTTCTTTATACAAAATTTCCCCAAGGTGTTGTGAAGGTTTTCTTGGTATGATATTCCTCCACCATATTTATTTAGTTGTACCCCAAGAATCCATTGAATAGTGAGAGAATTTACAATCTAGTGACCGTTTGTAAAATGTGATCCATAACTGGGAGGGTAGTTGTCTTTCAATGATGCCTAGTTCAAGTTGTGGAAATCTACACATATCCTTATTTCACCATTCTTCTTCTGCACAAAGGCATAATATTGGCCACCCATGTCGAGTGGTGGATGGGAAAGATGATCCTTACATTGAGCATATTCATTACTTAATCCTTAATAGAATTGGAAATTTTAGGATTCTACGGTCTGAATTTCTTGGCATCCACTTGAGGGGATCAAGTGATGCATTTCCTTCAGTTAGAAGGATTTAAGCTCATCATAGGAATAGGCCAAGAAATCTAAATATATCTTAAGTAGTGAGAAAAACTTCTCTTATCCTTAGGAGAATGAAATTTTTAATATTGACCATCCTTGGTTGCTCTGGAGTGCCAATATTCTCCTTCTCAAAATCAGTTGGGCACTAAGAAGATTGTCTTTTTCTCTTGAATGAATCTATCATGTTTTTCAAAGAGGTCCTCTAGAGAAACTAGGCCTTTGGGAATCTTGTTTCCTGTCAATTTGATCACTCCTTCTTCATCAACTCCTTCAATTCCTTATTTATCCTATTTGGATACTACTTCTCGGTGTGGATTATCACTTCCTTCAAATAAGAGGTTATTGAAATTATCTCTTTGCTCCAAGAATTCTAGAAGTTGATTATCGTCATTAAAGACTTGCCAATGATTTGCATTATCTAGTACAATAGGCCTTAACACCATCTCAATGGTCACTTTTTCTTTGCCAAAATAAGGATGAGGTATCAATAGAGAAGATGAGACTGCAAGGTAATTATCCTTTTCATTATTTTATCTTAGGACAGACTTAATGGAAAATACATCAAAAGACTCAATGCAGTCCCACACTCTATTTCTGTAATGACAGAGTCTTGGATTTTTCACTTGATACTATTGCCAAACTTTCTTCACTATTACCTCCACATCACCCTGCAGTATCTCAGCTTCTTGATTACCATATATTTTTATACACCGATTCCTAATAGGAGAGCTTCATACTCTGTTGTGTTATTTGTATTATCAAATTGTAAATTTTAGGCAAGTGGGTACAATTCGTTAGAAGGAGAGTATAACACCATTCCTACTACCAAACTTACACTAGAGTGACTGCCATCAAATTCCATTATCTAGACTTGGTGTCTTCCTCCTCCATAATAAGTTGAAATTTCTCATCCTTTTCTAACGTGAGGGAGTAATTGCTAGCCGATTTCCATAAATAGAATGTTTACGTTTGGACCATAAGACTTTCATACCGTATACTTAATTTTCCTCACTTTGAAATAATTTCTTCATTTCACCCTTCACTAGAATAGTTGTAAATGACCAATTCATTTTAATGTCTCCACCCAAGTCTCTTGCGAAGCTTCACTCGATGAGCATGCAAAAGGATGTTGGGATATATGCCACCAGGATGGTGAGGAGCACCTTCTTCTCTAGAAAATCAGCTAGTGCTACCTATGCATCTTTGATTCTTCCCACCAACAATACTTGTTTGGATTCCATCGAATAAAAAGTTCCATACTCTTAGGTCAAGGTGACGTATAAAGAATTTGTAACTTTTACAGAATTACATTATCCTAGGCTCGGAATCTATGATGTAATTTAGTTGGAAGCCTTTAATGAGAAGTGATAGGTAGAAAGGTTTAACCTTGTTAGTTTTGGATGTATTAGGTCTAACATGTTTAGAGAAGGTGTCGTGGATAGTGTGGGAGTAAGCCTTTAGATTTTGGACCTAAGGCTATAGGATTACCACCATGAACTACATCGATGAACCTATCAAATTGGGTAGGATTGCATTTGTAGGTATTTTGTTTTCGTGAACTGGAGTTTTTTTTTTTTTTTTTTTTGCATGTTCCACAAAGTCAAATGGGGTTATGGTGGGAAAGGTAGAGGTTCTAGAAATGACAAAATATTTACATGGTGAAGGTTTTTCTACTTTGGGGACTAGTTTTTATTTCACGACAGTAGTAGTGGCTTCGAAAGAGATGAGAATGTAAGTTTTGGTGGGAACTTAAATGTTTTTGTCAGGAAAACATTTGAAGGAGAATTAATTTTAGCAATTTTCGAGTTGGGAGAATGACTAGATGACTTACTTGGTATGGAAATATGATCCTTGCTAACCAGTGGGTCTAGTTTTTATTTAGCTGACTCCATTGAAGGTGGTAGTGGTGATCCTCTACTAATGCTTTTATTTTGTGGAACCTCCACAGAAGAATCCTCATTATTTTCCTTCACTGCAACCATTGAGGATGAAGCACCTTTCTTGGGTGTGCATGATTGAAAAATGCACATGAAAATATTAGAGCTTATTCATCATTATCATCTTCATCATCAATGTACTTAATTATGCCATTGTGTGTATCACCATCAAATTAAATCAACCTCAAGATATTTTTCATCGTCACCCGCATCTTCTTCTTGGAGTTCTTAAATTTTCACTTCCTCCTCTTTTTCCTTAGTGTCATAGGTGGAATTGAGTGGTGGTGCTTTGAGAAAAATATGGTGAGGAGGTAGAGCAATCCTTGGTCTATTGAGAGGATTTATCTTCCTTGGAGTGTTATGCATTGTGATCGGGATAGTTGTTTCTTGAAGGAAACCAATTAATTCACCAGATTTTGTAACATTGGGTTCATAGTAGTGAGCTAAAATATTGGCCTTTTTGTTTTCTATTCAGGCCTTTCACTTTACCAGGACATGATTAGATCATCATCAGTTTTTATCACAAAGTATTGAGTTTTCCTCAATGTTCTTGGTTATGTGCTTCGAGGAAGAAACCTACTTCTGAAGGTAAGGCATTGATGAATAATATCTTCAAATTATTTTAGAAGGCACCACATCTTCAGGAATTCTTCTTATCACCTTGTCATATCTTACTACAAAGTCTCTCATTGATTCAGAGGTTTCCTTCTTCATTTTCACCAATTGGGCCAAGAGATCCTTACAGGTCTCTCATGGTCTTGAACTTGTGTTTGAATTGACTTCTTATATCTTCCCAACATGTGACAGAACTTGGGGGCAGCCTGTAGAACCATTCAAAAATTTTTTCTTGAAGTGACTCCATAAAGATCCGGTATGACACATCTTCATGTTCAACATCAATACAATGCAAGAGGTGATAAATGCTTTACATGTTCTTTGAGAAGTTGAGAACCATTCCCTCGAGAAGTTTGGAAAGTTTTTACTTGAGCCATTTGGTTGATCATGAAGTGGTTGAGCAAGGGAAAGTGGGCCAGTGTTTCCACCCCATGGTACATTAGGCACGCGTTCCTCACAATTATGATCCACCATTACATTTGGATTCTATCTTACAACCTCTATAAGGTTGCAGCTTTTGTTACTACTCTTACATCTACTTTGGCTTGAGATCTTTCAATTTATTTAATTTGAGCTCTTATTTCAGCTTCAGCTCTTGCTTCTCTTTCTCTAGCTTCTTCTTGGTCTCTACATCAGTGAAATCTTCAAGATTCTCATTGATGTATGGGAACTCAACGTCTAATGGATTGAAAATTCTTGGACTCCCAATGTGACTAGATGTGTGACAAAAAGGATACCTCTAAATTTGGAGAATCTTTTGTCTTATTTGAATCTCTTCAAAAGTGGAATCCATTTTCCCTCCTTGTCTTTGTTGTCGAGTGTATCTTCTATCTTTAATCTTGGAGATTTATGAGCTTCTCTATGGTTCTTGAATTTGTCTTTGTCTTTCAAATTCAACAACACGTTCTTCTTCAAGGTCGAGTATTCTTGTAGCGATGAAGTAATGGTTGAAAATTTACTGTTATACCAAATAGCCTCTTGTAAATCTGAAGCAATATCCTCTTGAATGTGGAATAGTAGCTCAGGTATTTCAATAGGAGGATTTCTGGAATAGCCATGGTTTTCAGACATGAGGCTCAAATAGCTATTCAAATTTTAGAAATTTTCTTTTTTGAATTTTTGTTTTGTTTTGTACTTTCAAGGTTATTTTATTTGGGTGTAGATGTTGCAAAATATGCCCCATGGCAAGCACAAAAAATTTTGGAGAGAAAAATTTTTAGGGAAAAAAAGATGGACTTCTTGCCAACACTTTGGGAGTTTAATTCCATCTACTTAACTAGTGCTTGATTTTCTTATATGCATGAAAAAGTAGAAAGTGAGTTTTATCCTAGTGGCCTTTCAATTAGGGATCTAATAGGGTTACTCCACTGACCCTACAAAATATCTTATAGCTATATATAAGAGAAGAATTTTCTAGGAGAGTGGGAAAGGGAGTGAGAATATTAGATGAGGGAAACTAGTGTTATAAGTAGAAAATCATAGACATGCATACAACAATTAGAAATCACATCACATGCACTAAAACCTAGATGAAAAAAATCTACATTATTGTAACAAAACCAAATATCATTTAGTGAGAACAAAGTATCATTAAAATCCTCAGTCAAACAATGCTAAAATTATTTCTTCTTGCATTGATGCTCAAGTAAGAATTGTACATGGCATAAGAATGGAAGAAACTTTAGAGTAGGGAAAATGGAAGAAATTTTCTATCTTTTTGTTCTCTTCACAAGGATGTCTCTCTCATGAATTCACAAAAAATAGCTCCAAAATATAAGAAGTCTAAGAAGACCCTCAAATGAGGTGCTTGCTACAATTTATAGAAGAGAAAGAAACTCTTCATCTTCCTGGTGACTTTTCAAATACCCTTTTTTGACTTTAGACTGTTCATATTCCTATCAAATATTTAAGTCCCTTTTATAAAAACAAGGTGACTTAAATGTTACATTATGTTTCTAAAGTCACTTAAGATATATAAAAAGTTCAAACCCAATGCAAAATTATAGCATTTAAGAGAGAGAGAGAAATTTGGGGAAAAATAAGATAGAGAAAGAAGAAAAGGAAGAAGAAGAAGGAAGAAAGAAGGATTATTCAGAAGAATGAGTCGTTGTAGTGGATTCGATCTCGCTTCCTAATTGGTATCCAACTCACACTTCCAAGAAGATATTTGTCCCTAAAAATATTTATTGAATGAGTTACTATAGGTTCCACTTTGTCAGCATGAGGAATGTGAATGTAGCTTAAGGTCTCTATCCACCCATCAGACACCTGCTTGTTGATAACTTTGCAATTCATGAACTGTGATGAATGTTTTTATTTGAGAAGAAAAATGGGGGCCATATCTCTGAGAGGAATTATAGTGTACCCTTAATAAATGATAATAGATTTCCTATCTCTTTCTTGACATATTCTTCAAATGGACTCGCTTAAATCATTGTGTTGTGTCCTTACCTATTGTAGGTACTCTGAGTTTCGAGTTGTCTAATTTATACTATCCAAAGCAAATTATACACTTGTTCTTCTTTTTATTCAATCTTTGTGATGGGCCAATTGATTGATTCAAACCTGATTGCCAAGGCCCTCACCCATACACATGATAAGTCTTATGAAGGATTTTCAAAAATATTCTTGTTGATCAACTTCTCGGTGACCGAGTGTTGCTCATTTTATCCACTATTGGACACAAAGGATCCCTAGTAGTGTCTATATTTCTACAAGTCCTCTCTGAGTGCTTGCATCTTGTTTCTTATCTCACACATGTATGCAAAGAGAAGCACTAAATTCCCTTTTCATAAATTTAATCGATCCATTCATTATTAGCTCACCCCTACACTGTGAACTCATGCGTCCTCCTGATAGACTCTAGATTGAAGTTCTTTGATGGGCATGACTTCCTTAATGGGAATGGTCATGGCATTCAGGTCAACTAGATGTTGTACATAGGATGATAGAGTTTGCACCTACTCTTTTAGCTCATCAATCTTCTTCTTGTATTCCTTATTCCTTTCCACCATGCGATAAGAAGATTGCCGATACATGTGTAAATCATCTTCATGAGTTGTTGACCGTAGTTGGATTGTGCTCATTGCATAGTTGGCTAGTGTCATCTCATCCAATATCTTGACTACCTTCTGTTGAGCTACTTCAATGTATTGATTACCTATTTCCCCATTGTAGAACCATGAGGCTATGTCAATGACATTCCTTTTCTTTTCTTTAACTAGTGAGACAAGTGTTGATAGGTCAGGGGCTACAATTTGTTTAATAGTATAAGTGTCAAGGGAAATTATTTCCCACATCTAAGGGAATTTCTCATCCGACTCAGGATCTATGACAAGTACATAATCAGTTCCTTTTTATGAAGGAGGAGGTAAATCCTAGATGGAGGACATATGCATATCAAATTGAGGTGAGACCTCATGTGGTGGTTCAAATACTGGGTATTGAACCACATTTTCTCCTTCCATTTTTGCTTCTACCACTAGATTTTCTTCTTACATTTCTATGATCAAGTCTTCCTCTTGCACATATGCATCCATTGTTTCCCATTTATGCAAGGCCATGTCCCTTAAGGTGATGTTGGGATTTGTAGAGAGATTGAGATGGTTCTAGGATTGATGACCACCATCGGTGTACCATTTTCAGCTTCAATCATTTGTGTTGCAGGATCATAGTGGTGAGAGAAATCCAAGACCAACTCAAGGCTTTTCATAGACATGGGGTTTCCTACACTCGAACAAGATAATCACGAATACTTGATCTTCAATATTTCCTCATTCCTATGTTGTCATATAATTCATTAGGTCATCTAGTTCCATGTATGAAACATCACTATCTTCTATCTCATATACACAAGTGAAGGGATGTGTCACCTTCTATCCCATCCAGTTATGCTTCATGATTTCCTTAGAAAACTCAACTTAATTTTTTTAGTAAGAATGAAAAAGCAACACCCTCAGACCTCAACTAGATGTTGCAACTCTGAATTCCTTTTCTCCTTATGTTCCTCTCACCTTCTGCATTGAATTTCTATTTTTGGCAGGTGCTTGGGGGACCACTTACTATTTTTAGTAAGTGTCAAATTTGGACTGAGATGCTTATTCTAATGAACTTTCAATTGTAGTGCATCCTTTGTGTTCATCGCCTCCTTCGTAAGTTCTTTTGTTGATGAATTTCCCGAAATAATAGTCCTTGGTGTAGAAGACCTTCTATTTTTAGAAAGTGGGCTTCTAGAGGTTGGATTGACGTGGAATGAAGTTTTCCAATATGTGTTTTTTCCCAATATCTCCCCTTTGAGATTTTATGCTTACCTGATCAATAGTTTAGGAGATTTTTAACTTTTAAGTTTTTGACCTGTGAGTGCTTCTAGACACAACAACCATTGATGGACCTCGAAAATTGCAATTCTGGTTTTATCCTTTGTTCATAATGAAAATTAAATTTTTGATATGGGTTTTCTCTTCTTATCTCACTAGTGAAATTTCTCCTTGATCTAGTTCTTTTGACGAGAAACTAGTCTTTTTCCCCATTGTGCAAAGAAATGGATTTCTTTGTTGTAAACATTCTATGCTATGGAAGAAGGATTTGAAGTTTTTTTCTTATGGTTTTTTAATAGAGTAATGAATATTAAAAACTTTTTGTAAATTCATGCATCCGTTTGCAAGATCTCTTCAAATTTCTATTTTTTTCCATGACGGATTTCTCTGTTTGTTCTTATTCATTCTTCATTCCTTATTCTTGATTGCTCGATATTACTTCGAGACTTGTGTATTACTATGGGGAAAATAATTTAATTGTTATAGCAAAGTTTTTTTGGAGTTTCATTAATGGTTAGAGGTGATGGGAAGTTGCAGAGGAAGTTACAAAGTAGGTTGTGCACGAAAAGGTTAGATGTTAGAAGTGGGAAGCAGGAGGGGTTTTTAAATATTAAAAAAATTCAAAGCATGGAATAAGGAAAAATACCATGTACCTAATGTATATTAATCATTAATGGATGTGAGGGACATCAAATTTCATCGACGCCTAATTACGACACATGGCGGAGATGCGATGGTAGGGGAATTGAGCAAATATAGTTTTAAAGCACTAAGGAGTTAGAAGATGGTCACATGAGGAAAAATGAGGATTCTTGGAGGGCTACACACATTTTTCATACCTTGATGTCCATCAGAACAAATGGATGATAGGGACATCAAATTACATGGTGCGCCAGGAGATGACATGTGGTGCTTGATCCAAGGGTTGAGAATGAAGGCACAGTAAGCACACGAGGGATAGAAAATTGCTCTTGAAGAGGTCATATGGGTGATTAGGAATCTCCTTAGGGGTTGGGCACATTTTTCAAACTTTATGTCCCTCGAGAAAAGCGATGAGAGGGACATCAAATTACACAACGCGCCTAGTGATGACACGTGGCACTTGATCTCATGGCAGGGGATGAAGGCTCTAGTAGCTCTTGGGAGCTGAATTGGTAGTCTGAGAGGTTGTATGAGGATCCATAGGGATTATAAGGGCTAGGTACATTTTTTCAATTGGGTATCCATCTTCTTGAGGGACGTAAGGGACATGAAATTCCGCCAAGCTCCGGAGCCGACACATGTCATTTAAAAATTTCACTAACTCCCAAACTCCTCCTGAGGGAAACATGAAATGACAGTATCTTGAACTCCCAATGGAATATTTTGATGAAAATTTAAATGATCTTGAAATAAAATGTCCTTTTGAATCCAATTGTGTGGATCTCATGTCTTGATTCCTCCATTTTTTCTCTAAAAAGTAGATTATTTATATGATACTCAACCTAAGCATGAGAAACACTACTTACAAACCTATTATGATTTTTGTGAAAAATATAATTTAACTATCTTGTAGGGCATGAAATTCCCTTTCTGAAAAGCTATTTTTTTCTCCTAACTCCATCCAGAGCTCCCAAAATCACCTCTCGAAGCTCATTAGTTTGAACCCTAATTGTTGTGAAATTGCCCCAAATTTTCCATATACTTATTTAATCTTCCTACATAACTTCCATTATGTTCCAAGGCCTTTGATTCACTTCGTGTTTGGTTCGGATTCTCTGTTCTACTCAATGGTGTTTCTCTAGCCCTAGGAAGGCCAGTGATAGCCCTTCCCACAACTACCCGAAGTTTACATTTCTCAATGAACTCCTATGATCACCTAGGATTTTTGAATTGACTTTCCTAAATCACCAGTGGGAATGATTTAACATTAATTAGGATGTCACTGGACTTACTGGGTAGATCCAGAGTGTCTCTGAAGGGTAAAACTTGTAATGTTTGACACAGGGGTATAGTTTTCATGCTTGGAAATTATCAATTTTCTTATTATATATTTGCATGAAAATAGAGTGGTAACCCAAAATAAAATAATGTGAATCTCAATCCTAAGGGTGTTCTTCTAATTCCACCTATGACTCCTTCAAAGAAGATGTTAGCACTTAGTACATATAAAACTAATAAGGTGGAACCCTTTTAATTATTCTTCCGATCAAACGCTACCAATTAAATAATTGTATCATAGACTCTAGAGCCTTTGATAATGTCATTCCCATAAAAGTATTCAATTCCTTAGGACTTACTCGATGCATACAAATGGATCTTATTATTCTATAGAGTCCAAAAATGTGTCATTGGTAGGGAGAAATAAAGATGCATAAGTTGCCTTCACAAACTTTCCAGAAAATAAGGAGTTGTTCACCATCCTCATGGAGGACATCCCAGTATGTTTTGGTATGCTATTAAACATAATACTTTTCAAGGACTTACATGGTGAAATTTAGATGCATTGGTCCTCTGTAACCCTTCTAGTGAAAGGGGAAATGAAAGAACTATTTCCCATATGGAAGATGAAATATACAGTTCAAAAGTTTAAGGACCCAAGAGTAAATATCTTATTCCAAGATAGTGGGATGGGGAATTATTTCCTCACATTTGAAAGAGATGAAAATCCACCTTTCTGAACTGAAGATGAAAAGGATCAATTTTGGACCATGGAATTTGATGGGATTCATTTAATCACATGGTTCGGAGCTTACATTTCCTTGACTTCTCCCTCGGGTTAATTATTCATATAAGCTATAATTCAAAAATATGAATAACATTGTAGAATACGAGGCTCTCCTCCTCAAAATGGATGTCATTGTGTCTATGGGTATCAAACATATAAATTTTCTCGAGAAAATGTGGAAGTGATAATAAAACATGTAATAGACTAATATCAATAGAAAAATCCAAGACGTAGGCACTATAGAAACAAGGTATGGGATTGCATTGAATATTTCTATGATTTCTCAATTTAATCCATTCCTCAAGAATATAATGAAAGGATGAATCTCTCGTTGTCTTAGTTTCATTGGTAACTCCACATCCATCTTTAAATAAGGAAAAAGAGACTCTCAAGATGGTCTTCAAAACAAGTGTACCGAGATGATGCAAATAATTAGCAAGTCTTTAATGATGATCAAATTCTCTCCTTCTTGGAGCAAAAAGATAATTTCAACAATCTCTTCTATGAGGGAAGTGAAAATCCACATAGAGAGTAAGTGGCGAGGAGAGGACAAGGAATGAATCAAAGGATTGGATGGACAGGGAGTAATAAATCTCAAAGAGAACAAATTTTTGAAAGCCTTGTTGTCTCTAGAAGACTTGTTTGACAAGCATGATCAGTTCATCAAGGAAAGATCAAAGGATTCATCATGGTGCACAACTAAGTTCAAGAAGAGAAAATTGGAAACCACGATCAGTTGAAAATGGTGAATATCAGAAAATGGTGCTCTCTAAAGAAAAAGATAGTTCATCTCACTATTGAGGAAATAGTCTGATGTCTTGGTCTATTCATACGTTGAACTCAAGTCTTTTCAACCAAAATAAATGCATCATTATATTCCTTTAAAGCCGAAGCTTAGATTTTTAGCCAAAAGAAACAACCTTGTAATCCAAAGATACCAAATATAAACAAGAAAGAGGTACTAAAAATGCTAAATGTAAGAATCACGTTTCCTATCCACTATTTGATGGGGAAATATGAATAAGTACCAAAGAATACTAAATCGCGTGCACATGAGAGAAGGAGTGTGCATGAAGGATAATAAGGAATTAAACATGGGACTATGAATTTTGACCATACACTTAGCAATTTTCTAGAAATGGTTTCAAAATAGGAAGAGAAAAGGAAGTGTTGCTCAAATAGAAGATAAGGACATGAAGACTTGGTAGCCACACAAGGTCTATTTTTGGAGAAGGAACTTGCAGTTTGAACACATGCATGGAAGCTAATAATAGGATTAAGGTGGAGTTTATCTTTAGGATTATTCTATTATTACACATGCATGTTGTCTATTTTGAGCATGTAGTATATTTTGAGAATGCATGGGTGATGAAGGGCAAATACCCACCCCTATATATATGTATTCTACTTTTTGTTTGAGACACCCGTGATATAGTAGAGTTATGTTTCCCTATTGATTAGCGTGCATCACTCTGTGATACTATTGTTATGTATTCAGCTTCTATTGTGAAATGTTATTGTTATGAATGGATCAATATGGATGGATTATAGTAATTGATGTATCTGAATATGGTGATCACATGGTGCAATTGATCTTAGTTCTTATTTGATATGTTATGTTTCTTTATTATGTGTTTTTCCAGTTGAATGTATGCAATGAGATGTCATGGTTGATTATGGATTTTCTAGTCATCCTTTTAGTTAATCATGTTAACATCTTTTCAAGATAGTCAAAAGGAAGGACTGGTAGCTTTGGACACTTTAGGTGAGTGTTTAGATTCGTCTGAATGAATTGCTAGTGTTCCTAGGCAATTGAGTAGGAAAATAAAATTACATTTTTCATTTTATTATTAGGATCTCTTTTCAAAATGTCTGTCATAATGTTACATGAATATGGCATATTAATTGAATCTAGAAGGTATTGAAATTTGGGTAAAGGATGAACAAAAAAAATTGCACGAGAGATACAATCTGGATCTGATTTCAATGCTCGATGTTGGGTGGAAGAAAACCTTTATGATAGGTTACATGAGACTTTCTTCTTCATTTTTCCAATAGAACTTTATAATTGGATATCATTATATATGCAATAGGAAAGTCGTGGGGGTATAGACCAAGGCTATAGACATAAGAATATTACCAAATTCTTTATGATGTGCATGTGGATTGAAAAATAGTTATAGATCGTTGTTGGGCTAGATGTTATATAGTTATACATTAGAGTACATAATTTCTACTTATGTGTGCCTTAAGGAAGCGAAGTTTCAATTTTATGTAAGCCCAAAGGATTATATTTATGTGTTATGCCCTTGGAGATTAATATTTTGATGGTAGGGTTGAATTTACGAGTGTCTTCCTATGGCTAGCTGAATTCCCACAATGCATAGGGGAAAGTACGGGTGTGGTGAAGGATGTCATACATGACGAGAAAGACAGAGAGAAATAATGAATCAAGTTTAATGAAATGCAAGGGAGGGACATGGCATGTAAATGGGAAAGTTAGAAGTCAATGGAGATGAGGATAATGATGGATCATAAAGGATTTGAATCTCATGTGGAAGATGAGGAACCAAAACATCGTGTACTCCCCACATTGGGTAAGTGTTGTAGGGAGTTCCTTTGGCTTTAGATGATAGCATGTCGAGAAGAGCATGAGGATAGGTGAGCATCTGATCCTACCTAGCCACATATCCCTTAAACTTGGTTTTCTAGATACAGTAGTCACTAAGAAGTAGGCTAATGTATGTAAGAAAGAAAATACGAGTAGATATAAGTTTCCAATGAATTTAGAAGTACATCATACAACACATATACAAATGGAAGTGTAGAAAACATCTTTGTTTGGAAGTTCGGGTTGTAGGTTTTTCTTGAGGCACATCATAATGATAGAATATGGGTGTGTAGATAGTTGGGGCTACTTGATAAGTACTACAAACATGCAAACTATATGTGTTTAGTTTGGTATGAAAACCGGGATTTAAGGGAGTAAAAAAACTAGACCACATCTTACAATAGGGGAGAAAGTGAATTAGGTGGATCGAGGCATGAGTGGATTAGGTACAAGTGGAATATGTTGATTAGGAGGACGAAATACCTATGGAGGTTTTGATTCTAGATCTTGCAGACAAGGCCCACATCCCCAACAACCCCTACAACAACCAAAATAGACACAACAAGGTTTCTATGAGATGTATCTCCACTTTACGGAGTATCAATGAATTAAGGATGCAATAGAGCATGTGCACAACTATGAGATGTTATGGTACGCTAAAGGAATTATAGCCTTGGATCAAAAAGTAATTAAGTTTGTTATTACTCTTCATGGGTGCATACATGGATGGTATAGAAAGTATGACGTACATGAGACTATGGTAGCTTATGATGCTTTGCACTTTGGGTTTTTGGAATAGTTTCACATTATTGAATTTGAATAGTAGATCATTATCTCTTGAAGGAGATTATGTAGGAACTATATGAAAGTTTGAAGGAGTATGATCCACATTTCAAAACATTTTTGTCAAATTTATCCTATGATATACATCTGAGTCAGCATGCACAATAGTTTTTTGGAGGGTTGTTGAATCCATTCCATAGAGTGTTATCTAATAAGACATATGTGAATCTATGCAATGCCCTGGAAGTAACTTTAGATGATGAGGTAGTTGGAAGTGTTGATACTAGTGTGAGCACATTTTTAGAGGCATAGATTACAGCCATGGAAAAGTAGATGGAAAAGCTTTCTGCTAATTCAGCTCATGAGACGCATAGTGGTATATGGTGTGTAAATTATGATGTTGAATGAAATACTAAGAACAATTTCCCACACAAGTCAGTACATTCCGTGTTCCTATATTATGATGTTTTTCACTTGAACCATGATGTTCTTGATTATCTTGTATTGTAGTGCACACTCACGAAGAAGGTGTCCATTTATGTCAAGATTTGTAAGTCTCATACATATGACAATGCGAACTATAAATTGATTGATCACATTCATAAAGCCATTAATACAGAGTGGAGGCTAGTGGATCAAATTAACAAGAAGGTCATAATCATGAAGGGCACAACCATGGGGATAACAAGAGTGGAGGATTTTAGGGAGGAGATATAGAGGCCAAGGTCATGGTGGTGGAAGAGGTCTATTCACACAAGGAACTTCTTATACTTGAGGATCCCCTGATAATTATCAACATGAGTGCCCTTAGAATACAACTTGGTGATGGTTTGGAAAGCCACACAAGTTAGAGGATTATACGGAACTATATAAACACATGCGAAAGACTTACAAGAAGAAATAAAAGGGTATAATAATTATTAAAGTATAATGTGTTGTTGTTGATAAATGGATGTAAAAAGAATACCCCGATCCTAAGTTTCATCCCGTGATGATGACCACATGCACCGAGATTGTATGCAACCGTGAGCCTCGAGGACTAAGCCACTCATTTGAAGGGAAGAGATGATACATCCTAAATATCCTAATAGTGTGAACAAGAAGGAAGTATATCGAGGATACCATGGAGGTTGTTAGGGCCCTCCGGGAAGATATCTAGTGCTTAAAGGAATAGGTATATAACAAAAAATGTGAAAGAAATTTTGAACTCCCTGATAACTTGAAAGAGGTGTGTAGGATGTTATGCCAGGAGAACACCATTCCTTTTATGGGGGAATGGATATGTGAAAATGTACCATGTATTAGATTTGAGAGGGAGAGGAAGATGCTTCATGCCAATCTACCACCTCAAAATCATGAGTTTGATAAGGAAATTGCACTTGATGAAATAATTTATCGGTGGTTGTTATGTAATATACCAATCGATACTATCATGAAAGTGAATGTGCTAACTATGGATTATTGAAAGCAGAGATGGGTAGACCAGCCTTACAGCCATCGATGAATGTGTTGTATATGGTGAATAAAACTAGGATGATGCTAATTGGGGTTTTAAAGGATGTATCTATTACTATTCAAGGAGTTAAGTTTAGTGGGGACTTTGAGGTATTGGAGCTTGTAGTAGAAGACAACTTCCTAACATTACTTGGATAGATCTAGTCCTATATAAATAAGGTAGATCTATGTTTCATTAACATATACATTAGTTTTGAGAATGAGGAAGATCACATGATCGACCCCTATTGAATAAGAAGGCAAAAATTATGTTGAGCCCTTGAGTGTCGAGTAGATGAATAGAATTTATGTTTAGTCGGTGTGTGATCCAGAGAACTTAGAACCATGTAAGGAAGGCCTCCTTTAATGGAAAGACACATAGTCTATAAGTGACACTACTAGTGTTGTATGTGATAACTAGGGTCATGGAATATATGAGATGGCGAAATTAATTGAAAGGATGAGTCAAAAGGATGATTAATGTGTGTATGGTGAGGCATCCGGGATCTACTTGAGTACCAAGGTATACTAGTGAGGGAAAACCTTATACAACTATACATGTCATTAAGACTCAGTGGAAAAATGAAGGGGATAGAAGTAATATGTTGGTTTATACTGCACAAGACAACAACGTGATGCTAGGTGACACATAGAGATATCCTTTTGGAGTGACAAGAACTAAGAATCACTTTCTCCACCAAGTTTACTCAGAGAAATGCACCTACACAAACATGATAATTTGATGGGAAATCTTCTCCCTCTCATCACATCCATGAATGTTAAATATCATGGGACGAGGTAAGGAGGCTTTACCACCATCACTTTGGGTACATAAGTTCTACTAGATGCTACATGGATATGTACACACATGGTATGTCTATGTAGAAATAAAAAGGAAAACAACTAATTGGCAAGAGATGACTTCAGGTATGATTCAAACTTTTGATTACTTTTCTACTAAGCCTCAGTCCATGAAACACTACAGATTATGAGGTTCCTTACTTTGGGAGATATTTCAAAGGATAAATATCTTATGCTAGAGTTTTTGGAGAGCCGTATCTTGAGACATACCTTGATCTTGAGGAAAGCAGTGAAGAAGAGATGGTCTACGTCTAGAAAGAGAAAGAAAATGGTAAAATTATATATATGATTGATGTTGAGGAAGTTCATAACCTCGATGTTAGACACAATGAATGTTCTTGTGAGGTAATGTGCACAAAATATGAGAAGGCACACATGTATCATGCCCTTATAAATATAAATAAGGTTAACATTGGTACAGAGGTCAAGCCTAAGGAAACCATTATTGGTGATTACTAGTTAGAGTAGGAAGTGTCTAAGATTATTGAACTCTTACATGAATTTCAAGACTTATTTCTTCGGGGCTATCATGAGTTAAAAGGATTTCAACCTTCCTTGGGTGAGATTAAATTCAAGATTAAATAAGGAACACACCCTGTTAGGAAGATGCTTAATAGAATGAATCCTAATCTACACATGAAGGTAAATGAAAAATTGATAAAATTCTCAAGTCTGTAATAATTTAGCCTATTAAATATTCTAAATGGGTTAGTCCCATGATCATAAGCATTAAGAAGTATGATAGGATAACCATTTGTGTAGATTACAGGGAAATCAATGTTGCATGTGTGATTGATCCTTTTCCCACCCCATTCACATAGGAAATCATTTAGGGAGTTGCTAGGTGCGAGATATATTTTTCTGAGATGGGTTTTTAGGTTGTCATTAGGTGTAAATTGCGAAGGAAGATCAAGAGAAGAAAAATTTCACCATAGAATGGGGAAGAATTACATATAAAGTTATGTATTTTGGACTAAAAATGCACCAATAGTGTTCTCACACATTTTTGTGCTAGATTTTTAGGATTTCATTCACAAGTTCTTACATGTGTGTTTGGATTATTAGACAATATCTGAATTAGTTGATGATCACTGTGATAACCTAAGGCTCATGTTTGAGAGATGCAGGTAGTTGAGCATCTCTCTTAACATCAATAAGTGTATCTTTTCTACACCTTTTGGCACTTTACATGGGCACATCATTTGCAAAGAAGGATTATTGATAGACCCAGCCAAGATTGTTGTGATCTTGGGTTTAGAAGAACATACCAATCTAAGTGAACTATGAAGATTCTTGGGACATACATGCTATTACAAGAAATTTATTAAAGGTTATGAAAATATTCTCGTACCCTTGGAATAATTGTTGAAGACTAAAGGTAATTCTATTGGGATGATGTGCACGATATGAGACATTTGAGACATTAAACGAGAGGCTTACTACCACACCTATTTTGCACTTTCCTTTGTGGGATAAACCTTTTCATATTTATGTTGATGCTTCTAGGATAATGATTGGCATAGTGTTGGCACAAATTGGGGAAGGAATTGTGGATCATGCTATATATTTTACAAGAAGGAAGTTGACACCCAAAGAGTAGAGTTATATAACTACGAGCACGAGGATTTGTTTGTGATTTACATGTTACATAAATTCATACAGTATTTGTTGGTGACCCTTTTTACTTTCTATACAGATCATATGGCACTCAAGTACCTATTTAAGAAGCCTTTTTATAAGGGCACATTTGCAGACAAATACTTCTATTTTAGGATTTTTATTTCATTATTGTTTTAAATCCAGGTAGAATAAATTTAGGGCTTGATCATTTATCGAGGATAGATTTAGGAAAGGATGCACATAGAATTAATGACATAATTTTTGATGCATATTCTTTGATTAAACTATTTGACCATAGGTCGGGAGGATATTGCATTGTTCTTGCGCATTGGTCAAGGACCTACGAAATGAAGACTTTGGATAAAAACTAACTTGTAATACATGTGATGCCTTATGAGTTGATTTGTGGATATTTTTACAAGTTGGGTCATCATGAATTTTTACATTGTTGTGTTTTAGAACATGAGAGAGATGATAATATGGAGAAATATCATGGTGGAATAGTAGGAGGGAATTACATTGGTGATTCTACTTGCACGTAAAAATCTAATGGCTGCACTTTGGTGGGAAACTTTGTACAAAGATACTAAGGAATATGTGAAGGTATGTGACCATTATAAATGCCTTGGAAATCCTGGAAAAGAGATGAGATGCCAATGTGGCCTATTGCAAGTGCTAAAACTTTTGAAAAATGGATGATTGAATTTTTAGGTCGTATTTCACCATGCGCGCGTAGGGTGGCACACACTACATTATTACTTGTACATATTATCGATAAAGTGGGTAGAAGTGGTAAGTACAAAGGATTGTACAACAACCATGATAACTAGATTTTTATGGGAAAACATTATTAGTAGGTATGGATGTCCTTTCATCTTGACTCGTGATAGAGGAACTCTTTTATTAAATGAGACAATAAGAATTCTATAGGTAGAATTTATGGTGGCACACCATAAGAAAATCCGTTATAACCCTTAATCCAAAGTCTTGTGTAAGAATTTAACAAGATTCTAGGAAAAATATTGACAAAAATATGTGATGTCGGGAGAAAAGACTCGGATGACAAAGTATTAGTTATACATTTTACTTAGAGGACCACTTATAAAAGGTTGAACAAGGCCACACATTTTAAGTTTGTGTTTGGCATGGAGGAAAAGTATCACAAGTTGAGTTTATGCTTCCATCCCTGCACATTACATGCACAGTGGACTTGATGATAAACAAGATTCTAAAGAGCGCGTTGAAAAACTAATGCAGTTAGACAAGAGGAGCATTATTTCATGTTGGAGGCAGAATACTCGAGAAGGATAGAAAGAAAGTATAGCATGATAGGCATATTAAGAACAAGAAATTTGAGGTTGGAAAAATGGTTCTTCTCTATGACTTCAATTTTGCACACCACCCAAAGAAATTGAAGGTGCATTGGTTGGGACCTTTTGTAGTAAACCATATACTTAAATAATGAACTTTTCATCTACTGAGAACTTTGATGACACTATGTTTCTGGTTAATTTAGTGGAAGTAGGTTGAAGCCATACTATAAATAAGTATTCTTGGTGATTTTAATTAGTCGTTATTGGTAGTTAAATTATATTTTCTCTTACATGTGATTAATTTCATTTTTGCATTGATTTTTTATTTTTCTTTCTTATTTTGTTGTAATATGCACACTAGCATGTATGAATGTGATTATTATCTATTGAGTTCATGCATAGAGGAATGCACATAATTTTAGTGTGGGGTGAACCAGTTTTAAATATGCATAGAAAGACCTTGTGATATTAGGATCTAGGACAAACTAGATAGGGATGTGCACGTAAGGCTAGAGGAAAGGTGTAAAGGTTGTAGGGTGAGTGGTTAGAACTTAAAAAAGGTTTCATAAGATGGATGGTGATAATAAGGATGATGATTAGAAGATAAACCATGTATGAAAAATGGATGCACAGTGTAATACAAGGTAGGTAGTGGCATGGTGAACTAATTAGTGAGAGACATAGTGGATTATGTACTTCAGTGTAGGGAAGTGTGCACAAGAAATTTTGTAGCCTATGGAGTAGTAAAGCATCTTTGTAAGGTTACAATCATGCAGTGTCTTATGGAAAACAACGAGAAAGGCATGAGAAAAATCTATAAAAGTAGATTTAAAATTGTTGTATGGTGGTAGGTGGAGATCATTTAATGTGGTAAAAATAGAAAAACTATAAAAAGGAGTTGGGATAAATTCATTTTACCTTACCTTGTGAATAATTGTGCATTTTTGAGTGAGATTTTTGTGCAAGATCTTGTAAAATCAAGTTCAAAGCTTGAGAGAATTTGTGAATGAGATTGAATTACAGACACAACCGAGTGAAAAAAATATATCTTGAAAGAGGAATTAGAGCTTGGTGTGGTGTGGAAGTGTATCCAAAAATTTGAAGGCTCTCATTAGGGTTTGCGAGAATTAGGGCATAATTTGAAGTAAAGATATATTAGTGCAAAAATATCGGTGTGTGAACAATCGTGTGAGGAAGTTTGGGATAGTTGAAAAGATACGATAGAAGTTTGACTTTACACATTTGAATGAGACCAAAGAAGGTGGAAACAACTTCCTTGAAGGGAAAATGAAGTCGCATGGAAAGGAAAATCCTGTAGTGGAAGACTTGTAGGAAGAATGGTATTACGAGATGAAGTACCCTGATGGATTACAATTGGGGAAGGAATGGGTATCCCATACATGCAAAATGATTGTAAGTGATTACAACCATCACATAGATTCCAATGAATTCTAGATTGAAAGAGAGACTGTTAAGAATATATGATGATGATAGAGAGCACATTTTGTAGAATGCATGGTTTATCTAGTTGTATGAGCTCCCATAATTTGGTAATCCTAAATGACTATACCAAAGGTTAATTTTGCATTGTAGTATCTTATTTGTATTCAATTTCCTAAGCACATTGGCAATTCATTCATACATATTTGAACACTCATTCAAAGTACTAAAATCCTACTAGGTCCCTCCTTTGTGTTTTTTGACATGATGTTAGCATGCATGTTCATTATTACAATTATCAAGTGTAGATTCAAATGTAAATCATAGCATTCCCCATTGTATAAACTATAAATCATAACATATTAGATAAGAATTAAGATCATATTCATCATACAAGTACCAAACCGAGATACATCCATGATAAGGATTCAATCGCAATTATCCATTGATGACCAAAATATTACATCATAGAACTTGAATACATCACGATAGTCACTGAGGAGAGTCATGCGTGCTAGAACATCGAGAGAAACATAACTCTATTAGAATATAAATCCTAATACATGGTCCATGGTGTCCAAAACTATGTAAATTAATATATATTTATAGGGGTGGGGACATTCCCTTCACCACCCATGCATCTAAAAATAGATGACATGCCCAAAATAGCCATGCACTAACATCTGTATGATTTTACAAAGAGGCTAATAATATATTAATCTATAAATAAAATCTAATTTAATCCTATTATTAGTGAGGTCTATGCCTAAACTTTAATCTCCACTTTGATCCCAAAATATCTCTTGCTTATATGTGAAGTCTTATTTCTTTTATCTTTCCATGGGCCACACTCTAACTACTTTTTCTATTTTTATCCTGTAACATGTAAAATCAGCTAATTCCTGGGATTTTCTCTTCTAGGCACATGCCTCCTACAACTACTCTTGTGTGCACTTCGTGCTCCACTTGTGTGCGTCAAATCTTCGCGTGTTCTTCAAATACTTAGTCAACTTTTATCAACCCAACATGCATGTTCACAAAGAATTTTTCTACTTTGCTAGAAGGAGGATGCACTTAACTTCAACATTGATTCACAAGTTTCTGACCATTATAGGATAGGTGTAGAAATCCAATTAGATTTGGATGATGTTGATGAAGTAAAGAAGACTAGCAAGGAGTTTAACTATCAATGGGAAAGTCACGCAATGTACAATGTGAAACTTGATGACCACTTTATAAAAATAGCAGCACCCACGCTTACTAAGTTGAATGGTGGGACAAATGGGAGTTAGTGAACAAATGATGGTTATACATTTCCAGGAAAATTGCACAAGGAAAATTCTACAACCACACGGGATTTATAGCTAAAGACATTATTGAAGAGGCCCACGTAAGTGAAAAAATCACTTTTGGGAATATTTTTCTACTTATATTATTTTTGAGATTGGGGTACTAAATGTAACCAATGATAAGATATGGGAGTACCAAAAGGAATGTGAATCCCAAGTGAAAATATTTTTGAATTACATTTGTGAAAATATAACTCTTATGTACAAGGTTTGGGGAGATAGGTAGTATAAAAGGATGCACGATGGTGGAGTGGCCCATTCCTAGTGAATTATCTACGCAACTAGAGGAAAAAGAAGATTTCTTTTATATCAACACTTCTACATTGGTCGATTTACTATGAAATTCAAGACCAAAAGCCCTTGGTGAAAACTATCATTTCCTTAAGAATGTGTTACTTCCATACTATTGTGAATAGGTTTATAGAATTGTATAAAATAATTATTAACATAGACAATGTGAATGACAAGGACCATAATTCCTAATGCATAGTCATTCAGATTAAACTACTTTACCACAAACTTGAAGGATATTGCATTGTTTTTGCACACTAGTCGTGCACCTATAGAAATGAAGACTTTAGATAAAAACTAAATTGTAATACGCGTGACACCTTATGAGTTGATTTGTGGAGATTTTTTACAAGTTGGGTCATTATGAATTTTGCATTGGTTTAGAACATGAGAGAGATGATATTATGGAGGAATATCATGGTGGAATAGTAGGAGGAATTTACATTGGTGATTCTACTACACATAAATTTCTAATGGCTAGAATTTGGTGAGAAAATTTGTACAAAGATACTAAGGAACATGTGAAGGCATGCGACCATTATCAATGCCTTCGAAATCTTGGAAAAGAGATGATATGCCATTGTGGCCTATGCAAGTGATAAAACTTTTGAAAAATGGATGATTGACTTTTTAGGTCATATTTCACCATGCGCACATAGGACGAGGCACACACTACATTATTACTTGTACATATTATCTTACAAAGTGGGTAGAAGTAGTACGTACTGAAAAGGATTGGACAACACCCATGATAACTAGATTTTTATGGCAAAACATTATCGGTAGGTATGGGTGTCCTTTCATCTTGACTTGTGATAGAGGAACTCTTTTATTAAATGAGACAATCAGAATTCTATTGGTAGAATTTATGGTGGAACACCATAAGAAAATGCCTTATAACCCTCAATCCAATGGTACTTTGTATAAGTGTTTAACAAGATTCTAGGAAAAATATTGACAAAAATATGTGATGTTGGGAGAAAAGAATGGGATGAAAAAGTATTAGTTATACTTTTGGCTTAGAGGACCACTTAAAAAGGTTGAATAAGGAAAAAAATTTAAGTTGGTGTTTGGCATGGAGGAAAAGTATTACAAATTGATTTTATGCTACCATCCCCGCACATTACATGCAGTGGACTTGATGATAAACAAGATTCTGAAGAGCGCGTTGAAAAACTAATGTAGTTAGATGAGAGGATCATTATTTCACATTGGATCCAGGTAAGACCGAGAAGGATAGAAAGAAAGCATGGCATGCTACGCATATTAAGAACAAGAAATTTGAGGTTGGAAAGCTGGTTCTTCTCTATGACTCCAATATTGTGCACCACCTAGAGAAATTGAAGGTGCATTGGTTGGGACCTTTGTAGTAAACCATATACTTAAATAATGAACTTTTCATCTACAAGAACTTGATGACACTATGTTTCCTAGTTAATTTAGTGGAAGTAGGTTGAAGCCATACTATAAATAAGTATTCTTGGTGATTTTAATTAGTCGTTATTGGTAGTTAAATTATATTTTCTCTTACATGTGATTAATTTCATTTTTGCATTGATTTTTTATTTTTCTTTCTTATTTTGTTGTAATATGCACACTAGAATGTATGAATGTGATTATTATCTATTGAGTTCATGCATAGAGGAATGCACATAATTTTAGTGTGGGGTGAACCAGTTTTAAATATGCATAGAAAGACCTTGTGATATTAGGAGCTAGGACAAACTAGATAGGGATGTGCACGTAAGGCTAGAGGAAAGGTGTACAGGTTGTAGGGTGAGTGGTAAGAAAGAAGAAAAAGGTGTCATAAGAAGGATGGTGATAATAAGGATGATGCTCAGAAGAAAAACCACGTATGAAGAATGGATGCACAGTGTAATGTGAGGTAGGTAGCGGCATGGTGAACTACTTAGTGAGAGGCATAGAGGATTATGTACTTCGGTGTAGGGAAGTGTGCACAAGAATGTCTATAGCTTTGTGGAGTAGTAAAGCATCTTTGTAAGGTTAAAATGTAGCGTCTTTGTGGAAAACAACGAGAAAGTCGTGAGAAAAATATGAAAAAGTACATTTAAAGTTGTTGTACGGTGGTAGGTGGAGATCATTTAATGTGGTATAAATTAGAAAAACTATAAAAAGGAGTTGGGATAAATTCATTTTACCTTACCTTGTGAATAATTGTGCATTTTGAGAGAGAGTTTTGTGTGAGATCTTGTAAATTAAAGTTCAAAGCAAGAGAATTTGTGAATGAGATTGAATTACAAACACAACCGTGTGAAAAAAGCTATCTTGAAAGAGGAATTAGAGCTTGGGGTGGTGTGGAAGTGTATTCAAAAACTTTTAAGGCTCTCATTAGGGTATGCATAATCAGGGCACAATTTGAAGGAAAGAGATATTAATGCAAAAATCTCAAAGCACATGAACAACTGTAACCAGAAGTTTTGGATAGTTGAAACAGATGTGATAGAAAGTTTAACTTTGCACATTTGAATGACACCGAAGAAGGTGGAAACCACTTCACTGAAGGGAAAAGGAAGTTTCAAGGGAAAGGAAAATCCCATAGTGGAAGACTTGTAGGAAGAATGGTATTCAGAGATGAAGTACCCTGATGGATTACTATTGGGGAAGGAATGGGTATCCCATATATGGAAAGTGGTTGTAAGTGATTACAACCATCGCATAAATGCCAATGAATTCTAGATTGAAAGAGAGATTTTTAAGAATATTTGAGAAAGGAATCTAGAGGGAAAGCCCATATATGATGATGATAGAGAGCGCATTTTGTAGAATGCATGGTTTATCTAGTTGTATGATCTCCCATAATTTGGTAATTGTAAATGACTATACCAAAGGTTAATTTTGCGTTGTAATATCTTATTTGTATTCAATTTCCTAGGCACACTGGAACTTCATTCATACATATATGAACACTCATTAAAAGTACTAAAATCCTTCTACGTCCCTCCTTTGTGTTGTTTTGACATGATGTTAGCATGCATGTTCATTATTACCATTATCAAGTGTAGATTCAAACGTAAATCATAACATTCCCCATTGTATAAACTAGAAAGTATAATAGATCATATAAGAATTAAGATCATATTCACCATATAAGTATCAAACTGAGATACATCCATGATAAGGATACAACCGTAATTATCCATTGATGACCAAAATATTACATAATAGAACTTGAATACATCACAATAGTCACCAGAGAGTCATGGATACTAGAACATCAGAGAACCATAACTCTATTAGAATATAAATCCTAATACATGGTCCATGGTGTCCAAAACTATGCAAATTAATACATATTTATAGGGTTGGGGACTTTCCCTTCACCACCCATGCATCTAAAAATAGATGACATGCCCAAAATAGCCATGCACTAACATCTCATCTGTATGATTTTACAAAGAGGCTAATAATAGATTAATCTATAAATAAACTCTAATTTAATCCTATTATTAGTGAGGTCTATGCCTAAACTTTAATCTCCACTTTGATCCCAAAATATCTCTTGCTTATATGTGAAGTCTTATTTCTTTTATCTTTCCATGGGCCACACTCCAACTACTTTTTCTATTTTTATCTGTAACATGTAAAATCAGCTAATTCTGGGATTTTCTCTTCTAGGCACATGCCTCCTACAACTACTCTTGTGTGCACTTATGTGCCCCACTTGTGTGCCTCAGCTCTCTGTGTGTTCTTCAAATACTTATTCAACTTTTATCAACCCAACATGCATGTTCACGAAGACTTTTTCTACTTTGCTAAAAGGAGGATGCACTTAACTTCAACATTGATTCACAATTTTACCTGACCATTACATGATAGATATAGAAATCCAGTTAGATTTGGATGATGTTGATGAAGTAAAGAAGACTAGAAAGGAGTTCAACTATCAATGGGGGAGTCACGCAATGTACAATGTGAAACTTGATGACCACTTTATAAAAATAGCAGCACACATGTTTACTAAGTTGAATGGTCAAGAGAATTGGGAGAAAGTGAACAAATGATGGTTATACATTTCCGAGAAAATTGCACAAGGAAAATTCTACAACCTCATGGGATTTATAGCTAAAGACATTATTGAAGAGGCGCACGTAAGTGACAAAATCACTTTTGGGAATATTTTTCTACTTATAGTATTTTTGAGATTGGGGTGCTAAATGGAACCAATGATAAGATATGGGAGTATCCAAAGGAATGTGAATCCCGGTGAAAATATTTTTGAATTACATTTGTGAAAATATAACTCCTATATACAAGGTTTGGGGAGATAGGTAGTATAAAAGGATACACGATGGTGGAGTGGCCCATTCCTAGTGAATTAACTACGCAACTAGAGGGAAAATAAGATTTTTATTGTATAGACACTTCTACATTGGTTGATTTACTATGAAAGTCAAGACCAAAAGCCCTTGGTGCAAACTATCATTTCCTTCAAAGTGTGTTACTTCCATCTTGCTGGAAAAGGTTTATAGAATTACATAAAATAATTATTAACACGAGATAATGTGACCAAAAAGGACCATAATTTGTGCAAGACACTTGTCTACCTAAAGAACAACACATATGAAGAAATAATGATATAAAATAATATCAACATGACAAGGTTAGTGAGTTTTCCAATCGAAATGTAGCAAATGGAAAAATTTACATCTATCTAAAGTGAAGAATGGACAATAGAAAGTATTTTGAGGATGATTTGAGTATCCTAGAGGACATGACAAGGAATAATATGGTCGGAAGAAGAGAGCATGTCAGAAACCCCTCCTATTGGTTAGGAGGAAAAAGGAAGTGATGATGAAACCTTGAACTAGAGCGCAACTATGAAGTAGACCCCTTCGCACAAGGAATCTGAGCCATGCACAAGTTCAAGGAGGTATCCCGAAAAGAAGAATTACTTAGTCAAGAAGAAACACAAGATAATTTCTAGGGAAGACATGAAGAAGAATTAAGAGGAAGTTGTGCAATGTAGCCCTCAAATACATGATGTTGAAGAGTCGACATAAAGGACCATAACACACACTAGGAAGAGATCACGGTAATGGAGGTAGATATGGAAGGAGTTGATGCTTCCATCACCCACATTATTATAGAAAAATAGGGGCCTCCGAGGAGCCCAAGGTAGAGCATGTTGTTAAAACTAAATTTGAGTGCCATATCAAGCATGAAGCACGGTGCATAGTAGAGCACATATTAGAATAGGAATTAGTGTGTGTTGGAGAAAGGAGTGAAGAGAAAAGAAAGCTGGAGCGGATAATAATCTTGCACTAATTTTTTTAAGGTTTCCCATGGGAAGAATATAAAAACAAGGAATACACCATAGGGACTAATGATGCAATACGATGAAGATGCAAATAAGGTGTTGCACATATGATACCAAAGCATGATGATCACATAGGATTTTTCTCTTGGTCATTTTTTAAGAGAGAGGAATATTTTTCATGCACCAGGAAGATGATATCCTAGGGGTTCGAGTCATACATGTAGGATTCCTAGTTTGAATTTAGTACACAATCACTAATAGAGACCCGAATGAGTTCCACACTAGGGGAGGAATATTTAATAGTTGACTCCCAAATGTTAAAAGATGAATAAGCATGTAATGTGCTCAACAAAGTATTGGTGGATGTCGAAGTAAGAATTTTTTATAATGACTACAGGATAAGGATCATGTGAAAGGAGATTGAGGATAAAAATAGGTAGATAAAGGACTGAGATAAGGATATAAAGGAAAAATATAAAATCATTGAGAAACTAAAGTAGTATGTCAGGAAGGAAAAATGGTGGATGCGTGTCACGTATAAAAAGGAAAAATGTATTGCAAATGTAATTACCCTTACATGCCCAGACATGGTAGGCCAGGTTCAACAAAAGTATGAAAAAACCTTGCATTTCATGGAAGATTTAGCGCATGGTTACACACTATAAAAATTATCTCGACCTAAATTCCACAAAGATGTTTTAAAACAAAAAAAAAAATTACATGGATCATATTGAATCCCACCTTGTGCAAAGATGATGAATTATCATTGAAATAAAATAAGTTTCATAAGATGCGAGAGGTTGTATATGAAAATTGTGAATATTTTTGTTGTGGAGTTTCTTGTAGTTAGGGATAAAGCAGAGTTGAAATATATGTAGGCCAAAGATAAGAGTAACATGCGAATGAGAGAATATCTTGGATGAGGTAGATCGGAAGGAAGTGATAAGATTACTGAAAACCTTTCTCAAGGAGAGGCTAAAATAAATTTTTCCTTAGATCACATGTATAATGGATGCATTGAATGATGCAGAAAAGATGCTGGAAGAAGTGATAGATTAGATGAGGGGAATATTGACGACTTAACTCTTGCAAAGGTACCTGTTATTGTTGATAATGCATGGTGTAGACAATCAAAGAGTTGGAGGGGAGGAAGGAACTAGAGAAAAATTTGATTAAGGAGTTTCCAATTGTCCTTACCCTTAATAAGGATTAATTCTTTGGATTATTTGGCACAAGCCAATTATTTATTCTTTCATTTTTTGTACGGAGTTCTACAATTCTTTTCGAGATAATTCTTGATGTTTCGAGGATAGATAACATACCTTTGCGGGGTAATGTTGGATAGGGTAAAATGAATAAGTACCAAAGAGTACTAAACTATGCACACATGAGAGAAGGAGTGCGCAAGAAGGATAATTAGGGATTTCATGTGGGACTGCACATCTTGAATAGAGACTTATCCATTTTCCAGAAATGGTCTAAAAATAGGAAAATCAAAGGAAGTGCCACTAAAATAGAAGATAAGGAAATGAAGACTTGGTGACCATGAAAGGTCTATTTTTGGAGAAGGAAATTACAATTCAAACACATGCATGGAAGATAATAATAGGATTAAAGTGGAGTTTATCTTTAGGATTAATCTATTATTAGGCTTGGTAAAGACACATGCATGTTGTCGATTTTGAGCATGCAACCTATTTTGGGAATTCATGGGTGGTGAAGTGAAAGTACCCATCCTAATATATATTTATTATACTTAATGTTTTGGACACCCATGATATAGTAGAGTTATGTTGTCATGTTGATCGGCACGCATGACTTTGTGATAGTATTTTTATCTTTATAGCTTCTATTGTGTAATAATTTTATTATGAATGGATCAATGTGAATGGATTATAGTAATTGATGTACCTAAATATGGTGATCACATGGTGCAATTGATCTTAGATATTATTCTATATTTTATGTTTCCTTATTATATGTGTTTGTAATTGAATGTATGTAGTGAGATGTCATGGTTGATTATGGATCTTGTAGGTATCCTTCCAATTAAGGATGCTAACATCTTGTCAACCAATATAAATGAGAGACTTGGTAGCTTTGTGTGCTTTGGGTGAGAATTAATATATATCTGAATGAAGTGTCAACACACCTAGGCAATTAAGTAGGACAACAAGACTACATCCACCACTCCACTTGGATAGCGTACATCATTAGATGTAAAATAAAAATAGGGGAAATGAGGATTTTTTTGGAATTTCCTAACCTGAACCAAGCCTCCTTGAAGGATAACTACTAACTTAAAATCATGGATCATCTATTGCAAGTAGTCACAAGGTCTGAAATGGTTTTACTACTTGATGGTTTCTCATGGTATAATCAAAATGAAGTAGCAGAAGAAGAAAAAACCAAGACAACCTTCATGATACCTTAGGGAAATTTTGTAAATAATAGAATTTCTATCATTTTGATCAATGCGGGTGAAACATTTCAAATCGTGATGGATTTTGCATTCAAATAATTCAAGCATTACATTGTTATCTACCTAGGAAACCTCACAATATTATCAAGAAAGTGAGAAAATCATATACACCATCTTAAATAGGTACTCATAAGATGTAAGAATAATGGCATATCCATGAATCCTAAGAAGTGTACCTTCGTGGTTACGGAAGGAAAACTCCTAGGGATCATTTTAAACAAATAAGGAGAAAAGATTGATCCAAAAAGAATAAATTCCATTCAAGCATTGTCATTATAAACAAGCAAAAAAGGAGTGGATTCCTTCTTTGGAAAGGTCAACTTCCTTTGGTACTTCATCCCAGAATTCGCCAAGTTGAATAAGAACATAACTATCATGATGAAGACAAGGGATAATTTCAAGTGTAACAAAGAAGGAAAAATGGAATTTAAAGAAATAAAAGAAACAATAACAAAGGTTCCCACCTTAGTACACCCGCATTTTAACAAAGACTCCATATTGTACTACTATGCTTGAAGCACATGATATCATCCATTTTGGTGCAGAAGAATGAAGAAGGTCTTGAAGCTCCCATTTCCTTCATGATCTCACCTCTGAAGAATCATGAGCTGAAATATAACTAGTTGGAGAAACATGCCTATGAAGTGGTTAAGGCAATGAAGAAATTTTGGATCTATATTTTTAACTCCCACACGGTGGTAATGGTTTCAGGATCCACTATCAATTTTATTCTCAATTAGTAAGATCCAGGGGATGAAAAGAGGAAATGAGATGGAAAGGATTCAAGAGTATGATTTGGAAATAAAACCTTCCAACTTGGTCGGGAGGAAATTGGCTATACAAGTTTATAGCAAAATCTGAAACTTTATAGAAGGAGAAGGAAAATATGAGCACTTTTGTTGTGAGTGTCTAGATAAGGACTTACCTCAATTCCTCTTTTTAATCACGAAAAAGTGAATAATATGCAAATAGTTCTTACTTCCTTACATATGGTGAGTTTCCTTGCCATCTTGACCATAATAAAAGAGGAATCTCAAGATCATGGAAGACAAGTATGTGATAAGGAACCATGAACTCTACAAGAGGGGATTTGATGGTTGAATTTTGAGGTGTGTCGATAAGGATAAATATGAGTAGTTTCTCAAGGTATGTCATGATCAATCCTATAGAGGACACTTCTCAACAATTGTCAAAACTCATAATATCCTTTGATGTCTACATTGTGGATGCCCAAGAACGTGTCTCCAAATGTGAGGCATGTCAGCGAGTTCATTGCAAGACCACAACTCATTGCACTTCCTCTCGGGCTAGTGGTGAGTGAAAAATTATTCCAATAGTGGGGATTAGACTTCACTAGAGTTTTTAATCTTAACTCAAGTGCTGAGTCATATCTATGTATGATTGATTGAAACTGAATATTTCACATAGTGGGTAGAGGTCATTCCTATAAATCAATCCAATACCAAAAAAATGTGTAAATTCATCAAAGGACACAACGTTGTTCATTTCAATATCTTACAGAATATTATGGTAGACAATGCCACAAATTTCCCTCTAGAGAGATAACATAGTTTTTTTTATGGCTATGGAATTTCTATATCACATTTTTCATACTATTACGCATAAGGGAATGGTTAGGAAAAGTAAATCAATAAGAACATTATGACCATCATCCACAAGTTAGTAGATTAAAATAGAAGTAACTGGTATAAAAAGTTATATGATGCATTGTGGGTGGAAAAAAACACTCCAAAAAAAGTAATTAGTATATACCCATTCCAATGCTCTATGGAATCAAGGATGAAATTGCAGTCATAGTGGAGATGTTGGCACTCAAATTACTTCAAGTAGTGGAAGATAAGTAATATCGAGATTCCATTGATAAGAGGTTTTTTTCTTAAGAAACTTGAGGAAGACATTTTCAAGGTAGTTGATAGAATCAAAGCTCATCATTTCTGAAATTCAAGAATTTGTTTGATAAGATGGAAAAATCCTAAGAATTCAAATTAGGAGATCTTGTTCTACTCTACTAAAATTAAAGGGAACCAAAGGGAATTCATGGGAAATTTCACTCTCTGTGGCATGTTCTATTCTAGATCCATGAGAGTTGTGGAGAAAATGCCTTCTACCTTTCTTATCTGGATGGAACACATTTGGAGCTGTCTCGAAGTGGGAAATATCTTAAATTATACAAGCAATGAAAGTGATTTTTCCCATGCATTATACCATATATGATTTAGGTACCTTTGTTTCCTTTCCTTGATATGTTTGTTTCTCCTTTTAGTATGTTGTGTGTTTCATATTTTGTGTGTGTGTACTCATTTCAACATATCTCTTGTTGTGTAAGTGAGTCTATAAAGCCTAATGGATAAGGCACTTGTCCATGTATCTGAATTAAGATTCTAGGATTCCTCATGTTATGTTATCATTTTTCTCAATCCATAACATGTACCCAATCTAGAGCTAGTTGATTTCCTGTGTTTTTACAATTGCTAAAATACAATTGAAAACAAGACAACTATACCCTATTGTCACAAAATTTTCATAGTTAACCTTTTGTTAACACCCTCTAAGTCAGACCATTCCCTATATTAGGAATATCATACCTTACCAAGTGGTTTTGTGTGTTATGTTGATCCCAACCATATGTGATTTAGGGAAAAAAATCATTCAAATGCTCTAGAGATGATAATTTTCAAGATAAGATTTTCAAGATTCTTTGGAATGTCTATTTCTAGCATTTCTAAGACATGGTTCACAACCCCTGAGTAGAGTTACATGTATAAATAAATCAAGGAGTAGTTTTATGGAGCTAATAATGTTTTGTGACTACTTTTGGAATATTATAGGAAGTTTCGAGAGGTTTAGGGAGAGATTCAACGAAATCCAGTCTTGAGGGTGAAGTAACTTGCAATGAAAAAAAAATCCCATGAGCTTTAGGAATTGATTCGGGAGATCGTAAGGATTTGGAGGCCAAACAAGACACTATTGGAAATGTGTTTTAAATCTCTAAGTGATGAAGGTTTTACATATTTCACAAAACATAATGAATTTTACCCATAGTCTGATTTCAGCATGTACAATCTATGAGCTTGAAAGAAAAGCCTATTTTTTAGGATGTTTAATGTAGAATCAAGGAATTATACACCTCCCATTTTATTCAAAAATCTGTTCTTATTCAATTTCATACAAATAATTGCATTAAAATACCTCCAGACGTTCAAGTTATGCTTCATCAAGTTGTTCCCCAAGGTACGATCAAGGAGTTAGTCAATTTTTTGGGTGGACACATGTCAATCCCAAGTCTCGGAGGAATTTATTATAGAAACTATCCCAAACCTTTCAGAAATTTGGGACAAAAAAATCCACCCTTCCCCAAATATCCCTTAGATCATGATGTGACCTTATTTTAGCCCAAGTAATCCATTTTATCCCTCGTGCACTAATTCCTATCACTCTTGACCATTGAACCAAAGGGTGGAACTTGTCCTCACCAGATGAGGGTGAATTTTCTTGCACTAACCATCCTAAACCTTTGGTCCATTTAGGACACAAAAATTCACCCAACCCCTATTCTTACCCCTAGTCCTCCACATGAATCGAGAAAGGTGCTCCATGGGCTCATCCCAGTTCCTTCCCCTCTCCACCTCAGCCAATGGCCATCTGTCACTTGTCAAGCCCAGGTAAGGGAAAATTTTCTTGCACCAACCATCCCTAATATTTGGGATGGTTTTAACACAAAATTCCACTCGAGCCTATCCCCATCGCTGGTCACCCATATGACCTAGTTTCAGCCCCTAGGTGTTTTAAAGTGTTTTTTTGCTATATCTCACTCGACCAATCATAGAGAACCACTTGTCACAAGGAGGGTGAGGAATTTTGTGCACCATATGTCCCAAACACTTGGGATAAAAATTTCACCCAAGCCAAGGAAGAAATAAAAAACCATTTTTTACAAAAAGTGTGTTGTTTTTGTTGCTTCTTGCCCATGCGTGTAAAAACCTCACTATTGGAAACTTCATTCACATGCATTTATATTACTTCCATCACTTCATTAATTTAGTGTACATCCCTTCCCATTCTCCACTACTTCCATATCTTCTAAACCCTTTATTTTTTAGTTGCTACTATGGCCATTTTTTACTAGAAGCTTCTATGAACAAAAAATGATGAAATCTTCATAAATCATGATTTGTAAATCGAATGCTCTTGAAACTTTAGCCATATATTCCTCTCCCAGGTGCCTTCAAGCTGTAGAAAAAAAAGAATTAAAATTTTCCACCATTTATTTACATCAGCAAACTCTAAATTTTTTTCCCTTATTCTTCTTTTCCAATTTTTCATTGATATGGCAAGTGGGTGTAGCCAGAATTTTGAACATAGCATCTAGATGAAAACCCACATCAAAAATGGTGATTTTTCATCAAAATTAGGAGGGGAAAACCAAATTATAAAAATAGTAATTTCCTCTAGTTCACACTTACTATAAATATAAATTTATGACAATATCAAAAACACTCAAAGAAACAAACTCTAAAAAAGGAAAAATGGGGCACACAAGCAAAAAAATAAAAAAATCAGAAAAGCAAAAAAAAAAAAGAGCAAAAAACAACTGCTAAATATAGAATGTACTCAAAAATGGAAGCAAAACCTCTATAAGAATTATCAACGTGATGAAGATTTCACCAATCTGATTTGGAGCATAGAAAGCACCATTTCCCAAAATAGTAGCTCCTAGATCACAGGGTCTAAAAATAGAAAGTCTCATCTTTGAGTGTAAAAAGTTGCTATATTCATAGTTTCAGCTTATATTGTTGCTTTTATTCACCATGAAGTTAAAATTCATTGGCCTAGAGATAATTTTGGCTCTCACATTAGAGTTACTGAGTGTGGGTGAGAACGATGTTACTCATATGGACCTAGAGGATCTTAAGAACAAAATGTTAGGTGGACCAACAGAACCTATCAAGGAAAAGATATTTGTACGGTGATTGTATGTTGTTGAGAATGGAGCTTAATTGCTTCACAAAAACTTGATTTTACATGTTACTAGTTAAAGAATGAGCATCGGTTAGGGTGTAAGCTGATAGTGGTCGAGTGTAACCAACATTGATCACCCAAGTTAGGAAGTGATCGGTGCCGGTCGTGAAGTAACCAACAACGATTACTTGTGTGACCTAGTTTTTGTTTTTTGACGAAAATTAGAATAAATCAATTACTTTAAAGATGTTTTATTGATTGTAAATTCAAATTCAAGTTATAATATATATATATATATATATATGCATGTATGAATTGTATGAGGGTAAGTAAGAAGGAGATAATATATATTGCAATTATTTTACGTGTAAGTTATCTTGGTGAGCAAGAAAGTGTATTTGAGTGAGGAAAAAGCATTGAACATCCGAGAGGTGTTGGAAGATAGTAGATCTTCATTATATTTCCTCGTAAAGCACTTTGAATAATAATATTGGCCATTTCTTGGTGGACATAGCCCACAATGGATGGACCACATTAAACTGGTGGAATCTTTCTCTTCTTTATTTTATCTTCTAGTTATTTCCACATTCATTGTTTGTATGATTTCTCTAATTATAGATCCGTACAACATTGTTATATGGTTTAACCACAACAACTAGTATCATTTTATTTGGAGGTTTTATGTGTTGACATATTTACTCACATAGGGTTTTCTAATTATGTGGGAGCTACAAAAATGGTAGAAGAAAAAAATATAAGGTAGACAAATTTGATGGTTGTAATGATAAATTATGGAAGATGCAGATTGAGGATTATTTGTATCAAAAATATTTCTATTTACCGTTGGATGAGAAGTCTAGACCTATGAAGATGACTGATGAAGAATGGAATATTCTTGAAAAAAAGGATTTGGGATCTATAAGATTGATCCTGGTAGCATCCATGGCTTCCAATATTACAGAAGTGACTTCTATAGTAGAGTTAATGAAATCTCTTGCTAATTTATATGAAAAACCTAGTTCTTCAAATAAAGTTTATTTGATGAAGAAACTATTTAGTTCTAAGATGCATGAAGGTGGATCTACATCTATTCATTTGAATGATTTCTGATATATAGTAAATAAGTTAAAATTGGTTACTATACCATTTGATGATGAAGTAAAAGAAATTTTATTCTTGTGTTCTTTTCACGATATTTGAGATAACTTGGTAATGGCTATTAGTAATACAACATCGATAATAATATTTTGAAGTTTGATGATGTGGTTAGTATAATCTTGAATGAATAAATTCACAGGAAGAGTATAGAGGAATCATCATCTTGAAATTATTTGAATGTAGAAAGCAGGGGCAGGAAGAAGGAGAGATCCAAGAGTAAGAGTAATGGGAAATCAAAGTCAAGGGATAGCAGATCTCAATCTAGAAGTAAGGGAATTACTTGTTAGAAATGTGAAAAGAAAGGACATGCAAAGAAAGATTGTTGGTCAAAGGATAAAGAGAAAAAACAACCAAAAAAAGGTAAAGAAGAAAATATTGTTGCATCGAGAGGTAATTTAATATGCTCTTATTCTTTCTTTAAATAATAGAATTTAATCATAGGTTTTAGATTCAGAGGATTCTTTCCATGCAACCCCCGATAAGGGTTATTTCAAAAATTATGTCTAGGGAAATTTTAGGCATATTTATTTGGGTGATGATGAACCTTTCGGTATTCTTGGTAAAGGGAAGTTCATCTAAAATTACGAATGGAAATACATGGGTATTGAAAGATGTGAGGCATGTGCCAAGCCTCGAGAAGGAATCTTATTTTTACAAGGAAACTAGACGAATCTGGTTACATGGTTACTTTTATAGGAGACTCTTGGAAAGTCACCAAGGGTGCTTTTTTGTGGCAAGAGGTAAGAAGGTAGAAATGTTATATTTATCTACCTATATTATTGATTCCATTTTTACATTGTCTACTTTAGATTCAGATGCATCAATGTGGCATAATCGGATGGGTCATATGATTCAAAAAGGAATGTAGATATTAAAGGCTAAGGGTAAGTTATTAGATTTGAAAGATTTAGATCTTGATTTCTATGAGCATTGTATCTTTAGAAAGCAAAAAGAGTGATATTTCTCAAAGTTGGGGCAGCTAAGAAGGAACGAAAATTGGAGCTTGTACACTCAGATGTGTGGGGACCAGCTTAGGTAGCTTCTCATGGAGGATCCCAAGTATTATTTTATTTTCATTTATGATGCTATAAGAAAGGTACGAGTTTATTGTATTAAACATAAATCTGATGTTTTTGAGAATTTTAAAAGATGGAACGACCTTTGTTGAGAATGGATCAAATTATAAGTTAAATTTCCTTAGATATGACAATGGTGGTGAATACTTGTAGCAAATCATCAATGATTATTGTTTAGTGAATGGGATACATAGAGAAAGAAGGTTCCAAGCACCACGGGAGAATGGTGTTGTAGAAAGAATGAACATGACAATCATGGAATGTGCTACAAGTATGAGAATACATTATGGACTACCCTTAAATTTTTGGTAGAATTAGTTGATACAATGGTTTATTTGATTAACCATGGGCCTTCAAGTTCACTAGATGGAGGAATACCAGAGGAAGATTAGCTGCAAAATAGGTAGATCTTTCTTTTCTTAAATTTTTGGTTCGAGAATCTTTTGTGCATGTTGATAAGGAAAATAGGAAAATGTTGGATGCAAAATCCAAGATATGTGCTTTCATTGATTATGAAGTTGGTGATTTAATTTTATATTTTTGGGATTTAGATAATTATAAAATTATTAGGAATCGTGATGTATAAACGAATGAAAAGAGAATGTATAGAGATAAACTTTTTGGGACCTAAGGATGAACCGGTTAAGAATTTTGTGAATGAAAATGAACTCTCAAATTTTAAATTATTAATGATAGGGTTACATAGTAACTGATGTTGGTTGACCCCTAATCGACACTTGTCAAACAAAATGGTATCGATTCTGAGAGGATCAAAGCGCATCTTTGGTTAATAGAAATAATGTTAGTTATAAGTGGTGGCATTGGTCACTGTCATATTTGGATACAAATGTCTAAGAGGTCTAGATTAAGCCTCCGGTACCAAAAACTCCTGGGAGAAGGTCACAAAGGGTAAGTAAACCTCCAAAAATATTTACACCTTCTCTATTTTATTTATTATTGACTGATAATGGTGAACCAAAGAGCTTTGAAGAAGCAATGTAAGATAAGACTCATGTTCAGTGGGAGCATGACATGGATGAAGAGATGGACTCCTTGGAATAGAAACAGACTTGGGATTTGGTTAAGTTTCTAGTAGGTAAGAGAACATTGCGAGAACAAGTGTGTTCTGAGGATCAAGGAAGAAGAGGGTAGACAAAAAGACACAAGGCAAGCCTTGTAGTAAAGGGATTTACAGAAAGTGGGTATTAACATTGGTGATATATTTTCTCATGTTGTTAAGATGACTTCTATTCACACTTTGTATTAAGCTTAGTTGCGGTAAAATATTTGCATTTAGAGAAACTAGATGTGAAGATGACTTTCCTTCATGGTGACTTGGATGAAGATATTTAGATGCAGAGTAGCGTTTGGTTATGAAGTCAAGGGTAAGGAGAAACTTGTGTGCAAATTGAAAAGATCCTATATGGGCTCAAGAAATTTCCAAGGAAATAGTATTTGAGATTTGACAGTTTTATGCATGAGCATGGTTATATGAGATGTGAATCGACCATTGTGTTTATTTTAAAAGATTGAAAATGGGAGCTATATTATTTTGTTATTATATGTGGATGATATGTTGATTTCAGGATCTAGTATGTAGGACATTAGTAAACTTAAAGAAAGGTTAGCTCACACATCTGTGATGAAGGATTTGGGAGCCGTAAAGAAAATCCTTGGCATACAAATTCAATAAGGTGTTGGAAAGGTTTAATATGTAAAGATCAAAACCTTTTGGACAACCTATGGTTGGACACTAAAAATTTAGAAAATATCGGTGTCCTTCATCACATAAGGAGTTTGAGTACATGGAACATGTTCCTATGCTTCATTAGTATGAAGTCTTATGTATACCATGGATTGTACTAGACCAAACATTACATAGGTAATCGGGAGTTTTGAGAAGGTTTATGGCTAATCCAGGTATAGAACAATGGAAACCAGTCCAATGGATTCTCGGTATTTGATAGGGACATCCAACATGGAATTATGCTATGGAGGGTAAAATAATTCTTTACGTGGCTATGTTGATTTAGATAGCAAATTGGAGATTTGGATGATAGGAGGAGCACCACCGATATATTTTCATATTAGGTGGAATGGCGATTAGCTAGATTGCAAGATTATAAAAGGTTGTGGTTTTGTCCACTACAGAGGTAGAGTATGTTACAACTATAGAAGCTAGCATGGAGATGAAATGGATGAGATGGTTCATGGAAGAGTCGGGTATGGATCAAGAGGATTTTAGATTATATAGTGATATTCGAGTGTAATTCATCCGGCAAAGAACTCAACATTTAATTCAAGAACAAAACATATTTAGTTGAGGTATCACTTCATATAGTAGGTTTTGGAGGATGGATAACTAAAGTTAGAGAAAATTCATATGGATGAGAACCCTGCAGATATGCTAATGAAACCATTGGTAAGGGAGAAGTTCTGACTTCACTCCACTTCTATTGGTCTTCAAGTTTAATACTTGAAGAGGAAGAAATGGGCCAAGGAAAAAGAACCAAGGATGGTGATTCATAGTACTGAGTGCAAAAATTTATCTCCAAGAGAGAGATTGTTGAGAATGGATCTTAATTGCTTCATAAGAAACTTGATTTTACATGTTCACAGTTGACAAGAACTAACGCCTTGATCAGAGGCGAATGACTTAGCAGCGATTACCCGTGCAACCTAGTTTTTGTTTTTTGATGAAAAGTAAAATAAATCAATTATTTTAAAGATGATTTATTGATTGTAAAAGAAAAGATAAGTTACCCAAAATAGATATATATGCATGTATGCATTATATGAGGGTGAGTAAGATGAAGAGAATATATATTGCAATTATTTTGCATGTAAGTTTTCTTGGTCAATAAGAAAGAGTAGATAAGTGAGGGAAAAGCATTGAACATCCTGAGAGGTTTTGGAAGATAGTAGATCTTCATTGTATTTCCTCTGTAATAATAATATCAGCCATTTCTTGGTGGACGTAGCCCACACTGGGTGAACCACGTTAAATCTGGTGTAATCTTTCTCTTGTTTATTTTATCTTCTGTTTATTTCCACATTCATTGTTTGTATGATTGCTCTGATTATAGATCTATGCAATAATGTTCTCTAATTAGAGTTATTAAGTGTGGGTGATAATGATGTTACTCACATGGACCTAGAGGATCTCAAGAACAAAATGTTGGGTGGACCAATGAACCTTTGTCAAGGAAAATATCTTTGCAAGGTGATTGTATGTAGCAGTGGCCACCCCATGTATTTTCAAAGCATTAAGTTAGTGTTGGCATGCTACGGGACTATGAACACGATACGGATGAATAATAGATGAAAACAACTCAGTCTTAGTAGTACTCACCCCAAAATCTATATCTCAAGGTATGCAAATACCCATTGAGAACAACATGGTCATGATCAGCAAGGAATTTACATCTACAGAGTGGTCCAAGATTTATTTCTATTTTCAAGGCCTCTCTCTCGATCCTTGTTTAAGCAAGGAGAAATCCAACTCATGTGTCAAATACTCTTTTCCACAATGAATTCCATGAGGTTTTCTCTGATGTCATCATTATCCTGAGCCAGGTAATTTGAGAAGAGAACACAAGATATTTTCATGAATGGATTCCACTTTTCATTCTCACAATACTTTAAAGAGAATAAGTGATTGACTAGCGAAAACTCATCTATGACAACTTACACTACCAATTATTCCAATTTCCCTCTTCTAGTAAGTTTGTCATGACTTTATACAGTATATGCCTTGGTGAACACAAGACCATTTAGGGGCCTAATACTGTTCAAAATATTTCTAAAAGTTATCTAGCATTTGAGAAGCATCTGCACTTGGTCTTGAAAGAGAGTAATCAACACTTTTCTAAGGTGAATGATACATTCAAAATGTATGTCATCAAGATGTTGGAGGGAAACCAACATTTGAGGTTGTCTTCACAAGTTGCTTCTCTAGTCAAAAGGTATGGATCATACTTCATTCAATTTTCAACATTCTCCTAAATTTGAGTGTCATGATTTGAACTTGATCCATGAAGGTTTTATCAACACCAGAGAGACAATATAGTGTCAATATAATTTTGTATATAACTACTCGCACATCAATTCTAAGTTGAGAATCGAGGTTGAAGTGGATTTCTTTCCCTATCTCTCTAGGAGTTTTCACCGGCAAGAGTGTCCATAATGCTACCAACATGTATGCTGACCTTGCCCCTATAAACATGCAGTCTTACACTCCAAGGGTAGATTTTGACATCTAGAGTTACCCCATCACATTTCATCTCCCGATTTATGTCATAACCCATAGGTACATCCCTACTTTGGGAAAATTGTGTTCATTATTTTGAAGTCCAAAAGCATTATCACAAAATGATGATAATTAATCAAATGAGTAAATCCAGATATGAATGGTATGAATATAGTATTCTATAAGATGGATCATAAATGTATGATCATGAAGATCCATTGTGAAGGTATATCCCCTTCCTCATGTTGTTTGGAATATTCGTGAGTGTGGAGACATCAAGGAATACATGTAGGTGTTGATAAAAATGTCAAAGGAATGGTATAAGAAAAAAAGGGCTTCCCTCATCTCATAAGGAAACTTTCCTTCCCTCTAGAGATATGAATCATACCACTCCTTCTCTAGGGACAAGGACTTAATGTAACATTCCCATTTTAAGACTTTAGAAATAAGGGATTTTTTTTAAACACAATGTTCTCTGTTCTAAATAAAATGTCATTTAGAACACACATTCCATGAAAATAAATCTCATAATGATAACCATATGTAGCTATAATGACTCGGTGTGTTACCGATCTCTCATTCCATGACTCGATTACCAACCAATCTCTCATGTTTAACTTAAAGTATACATTAATTTATGTATACTACATATACTTAGTTTCCCTACCCTATTTTGAGTCTTGAGTGATCCATTTAAAGAACCTATATAAATATTTGTTAACAATATTCATCGACATCACGGTGATTTTGTTGGTCCAAAAATATGTCGATTAGGGTCGTGGGGAAATAGGCCAACAGTGTGTAGGACATAACCCTCTTTGAGACAACAAAGTGAAATTGGTTTATTGCTAATCTATCAAGCATGAATATGTGCAAATCTACACTATTATAACTTCAGGGGGTTTGGGATCTCATCCTAGTAAAGGTAGTTCCAAAAATGAATAGAAAGGTAGGAAGGAAGTAACAAAGGAGGATAGATCGAAGGAAGAAAAGAAATGAATTCCAAGATGGAAAGGTCAGAAAGTTTATGCTTTGAGCCGGTAGTAAACAGATCCAAAATTACTTGCATAAACAATTAAATCAATACTGATAAAAAATGACAATAGTAGGAATGAATCTAATAGAATAAAAACATAGATCTAACTTAAGAAAGATCTGATGCAAATAACACACACATTTAAGCACAAAGTCTGAGTATGTGTATTAATATTTCTTCTATTACAAGAAAACACAAATTCTTTCTCTCCTCACTTCTCTTTTCATACAAAAAAGAGTCCTTGTTTTTTATACAACAAGTATTCTAGTATTTATAGAAGGAGAGTAGGAAAGAAGACAAAAGTGAACCCTACTTAAAATACTTACAAGATATTTACAAAAGATCTAGAAAATATCTAAAAGTCAACGAGTTGACTTTGAGAAGTTTACGGATGGCAACATCCATGGTTCAACATGGATGAGGTCATCGTGTATGCCAACATGCTTTTCTAAATATTTTACAAAAATGATCAACTCATTTTAGAAAGGAGAAATTACTCCTCATTATCCCTCTGCTCAAACTTGGTGTCTTGCTTTTGATCGGGAGAGTCAATGTGACACTACGCTCGATATTCTACAAACTTGCTGATCATTGACTAATGTTGATCATGGTTGGGACCATTAAAATTGTTGTGAATGACTTCACGTGTTTCTTTCTCATTCTTGAGCTTATCGGGTAACTCTATGAAATTTTTGCATGCATGAATTAAAAGCCAATCAAATCGCGGTAGGCCAAGAGGTTATTGATTGACTCTCGATTCGAAAGTGACCTCACGTACCAAACCTTGAGTGACGATATCCGGAAATGCTAGAAGGTATCATCTACTTCCCTCTAGTTATATGATTCACTGAGCATCCTTGAAGAAATTTTTGCAACTGTTTGCTCCATGTTGTATCATGCTTCCAGGGCTTCATCTTTGACTTTATCAATTCTCTCCAGGATATATTCCATCTAATCAACCCAATAATCTAATGCGGTAAGATCCTTATTATGTGCACACGGGTGATCGATAACACCAAATTTCAATAGGTCATTAGTGAGCAATTAACCATTGCTTGGAATGTTTCTTTCTATAACCTCGGTGTTATCTAACTCTTCGGATAGGGAACTTGCTACTACTTATATCTCCTTATTTGTTTGGGTTATATCTTGATAGAGAAATGTAAAATTCCCAAACACTTCTTCACCATCTCGAGGATCCACTCAATCTAGGATGATACTACTACACCTTGTTCACCAATCTTAACATATTCATTTATTTTCTCCGAACTCGGGAACTTGAATGGGTTCGAGTGGCAATCATAGGAGGAGCATTGCCCATTTTCTGCAATGTTTGTAGGAGATTTTTTTATTATTATTTGAGTATCCTTTTCTCCTCTTTTACCTCTTGGAGATTCTTACAGAGAGAACCTACGGCAGAAAAGGCTTCCCCTTATAGACTTATAGATGAGGTCCCTATTGTGACTTGAGTCACCGTGAAGTATGTGGGAGACAGAGATATTCGTTTCTCTTGGTGGGATCCAGAAATCTATCTCCATGACACTTTCTCCTGAAGTGCCTTTAGAAAAGTGAGTTATCACTTTCTTCTTCTTGCTTCCCTTCTTCGGAATAACTAATTCCACCGGAGAAATCCATGGCCACAATGGGAAATTTTGTTTTATGATGGCTCAAATGGTCGGAGAAATCCAACCAGACTTATGGGAGTGGGAGCAGAGGAAGAAGAATAAATGGGAGTGAGAGGGGAAGAAAGCGCAGTAGAGGCCTCGGGGAAGTGTGTTGAAACACTTGGTGGTTGAATTCTACAGGATTCCAACGCACTTTGATTCTTATGGGGCACTGGAGTTACTAATGAAGAAGAGAATGACGTGGAAACAAAAGGGATCTTCATCGGGATTGAGGAAATATTGGGTGATAGATCCCGAGAGAGGAGAAGATGGAAGATGTGGGAGATGGAAGCAAGGAAGGGAGAGGAGAAGACACATCCATAGGAATAGATGCTTGATAACATAAGGGAAAGAGGAGCATAAGAAGGAATGTTGGGTTCCTCGGTAGTTGCGGTTGTGATAGCATCCCGAGTGGATGTATCCATTGAAACATATGTTATTTCTTCATTACACGGAGACACTAGGTTGACTACTTGCTTCTCGAAGTAGGAGGAAGACCTTCGGGAGTTTCTTCTTGTCTACTTGGATCTCCCACTTTGTCTTTACCTTTTCCTTTCAAAGCACATGGTCCGGCCTTAGAGGTGCACGGCACTGAAGGAGAAGTAGTGAAGTCAACTCCGAGGTATGTAACACCATTCTAATTGAAACCAATGTTTGGTGCCTTTGTAATGTGGGTTTAACCCTTTCTTGAATAGTCTTTGGCACTTTATCTCTTTCAATCTCCGTAAATGGCCAATTATCCCCATCTCGTGTCAATGTAAACCTGATCAATTTCTTGATCATTCTCTTTTAATTTCTATGGGACCATGGCAATGCCATAATGGATGATCTCCTCCAGCCAGGTGGGAGTGATCCATACGCCTAATATCTATCTCATGGGTTAGGTCCATCCAAAGGTCCTTGATCTTGGGAACATGGATGGGATCAATTTTTTCCTTTGGAAGACAACTCTAGCGATCAAAGGTTGGCCTTCCTGAGAAGTTGTGCTTTCAGCAACTCTAGCTCAGCATACATCTCTTGTGCTTTAGCAAGTGTAAGGAAGGTATATCGACCAACTATAATGGGGAATGGAGTTCCTCCTTTCTTTCTCTTCATATACTTTTCATGATAAGTGATTAACTACCTCAAAAATTCAAGGAGGACTAACTTCGGCCCCGCAAAACTTGGAAGCTTCGTTGGTTCTCCTTATAAATTCATAGCTCTAAGGAATGTGAATGTGGGGAATTGTGTGAACAACATTCCTCATTTATTTGTAGTAACAATCACACTCGAGCTGGTTCAATTGTGTCTCATGTTTGGTCTCAACAAATAGAATATCCCATAGAAGAAGGCATCATTTATTTTGTAGAAATAGTGGATGCGGCTTGAACCTTAACTCTGGGTAGAACTCGTATATCTTGACTTGGGGCCATATCCCATTTTGATTTAACCCCGCAAAATCCCTTTACGACGCATCAACATATACAATGTAGGAATTCATGTAGAACTTCCTAGTTGTTAGAACTTATTGAAGCTCTTTGTGAGATGGTATCACTTATGATTTCACCCACCTGAAGTGTTGATTAGGTTCGTTCTTTCTCATATTCTCCGGGTATCTCAAAGCATTCACTTATGGAAATAATGGACATCACGGAGCGAAATACTCTGTCAAGAATGTGATTGTATCACTCAATTCTTCATTAAAATCACTACTATGGATGGTTTGTGGCCATATGGTCACCGACTTCTTATTCTTGAGATAGAGTTCATTCATCATATACATGCACTAATCTTCATTATCATCCCATGCCTTCTTGCAAAGTATTCAATACTTATTTGCACATATTGCTTGTGATGAGGAATGCCTAGGATCATCTCAAAGTGACGAGAAAGGTTTATGATTGTCTCGGTGTTCTTTGTTTTTGACACATCTAGTGTCTTTGTTATAACATCGGGTAACCAACATTATAAACTCATTATTTGACACTCACCGAAATCCCAACCGCAAAGTTTAATCCATTACCTATTAACTTATTCATCCATGGGCCATTGTTTTCCTTGGTGGTCCTCACCTAGAAATCATCCATTTCAATATGACCCAACTCGAGTGTCTAATGTCAAGGTTACACTTGGCATATGAGTCGAACATTTTGACTCTCTCGTTACTTGTACTTCATTTCTTGCTCTGACTACTTAGCTTTAGCTTTAGTCAGTTTCTTTCTTGACGAAGACATATGTGAGCTTGAGGAAGGATGTTGTTGTTCCGCAAGAAGAATCAATAAGGTCCAACACAGAAGGGCCATGTCAACTATCATGTTATTCATAATGAAAGTTGGGAGGATATAAAAACACCTTATAATGTGTGAGAAAACATTTAGGTTTAGCTTGTAGAAGGACAAATGAACAAATTTAAGCCTTAGGGTGCAAGGTGCAAGCTCACATCAAGCTACATGGGATTTTTATGCTTTTATGCATTTGGGAAAGTGTCAACATGGGAAAAGTTACACCAAGTTAGAAAGGGTGCAATTTTGAGAGGTGTTACATGAAAAATTTCAGCACCAAAGGGTAAAGCGTAGGGCACGGATCTGCAGCATACAACATGTCATGTCGATGTTGTGGAAGTTGTGCCTACGCCTCACAAAAATCTGGTAAGTGTTCTTTGGCTGGGTGTGGAAAAAGTTCATGTTACATGATAGTAAAGTGTGCCAAAGTGCAACTTTGGAAGAGGTTGTAGGGAAAAATAGTGCGTCGTATTTGCTTGGCGCACTTTCTGAGTGTGTAACATCTTTGAAAATTGCGCCAAAGGATAATAGTTAATGGTTTGATCAATTTCTTGATTTCTTGATTTGGATTTGGATTTGATGGCAAGAAAGAGATGTTGTTGGCAAGGTAGCAAGTAGGTATAAATGGTTTTTTGGTTTACTCTCAGCGGAAGGAGCCTTCCAGATTTGTAGATCTGGTAGGAGAGGAAAAGAGGGTTTTAGTTGGGTTGGGGATTTTGAATGTGTTCTTTAGATTTTAATTATTTGATACAAGCCCTAAAAGATTAACACAAAAAAATGGAAACCACAAATGGAAGAAGAGTCACTCACCCAAATTTATAAAAGATGAAGAAAGATGTGGGGTCCATAAGCTTGAAAATGGCACACGAGGGTGACAAGTATGGTGACACGTGCGGGAAAATAACTTTCGCAATTTTTAATTCATGAAAATGACATGTGGCAGGTTTCTATTTATATAAAAATTGGCATTTATGACCTCACTAACCTCCATTGGTGTGATTTTAGGAGTGTCGACATGAAAAAGGTCACGCCAAAGGAAATTGCGTAGTGCTAGTTGCTAGATGTTAACACAAAAATATCAGTGCAAAAGGATTTAAAGGGGCGTAGATTTCCAGATGTCGACACATGAATAATTACACCCAATGTAAAAGGGCACATCTTTAATCATGTTGACACAAAATTTGTGTGCCAAAGGATAAGCTGAAAGTGGCTAAGTCCTGAAACATCCTAATTTTTTGAAAGGAAGTTTTGGGCTCTTTCAAGCATTGTCAAACCTCCTTAAGGGTCAATTTTTTTGGTATAGTTACCTACAAATTTCCCTTGTCAATTTTGTAGGATAACAGCTGGCTCTTTCTGGGGACTATCTTTGAGTGGAACTTAAGGGTAGAGAATCCCAAATTTTCATGTGCCTATCCATTGGGTTATAGAGATTCAAAAACAAGGGCGAAGAAAAGAAAAAGGAAGGGAACACACAACAATAGAAAGCAAACACACAACGAAAGCAAACACACAATGGAAAAGAAAATTGTACAAAGAAGAGAGCAAGCTCTACTTCTGAAGATCTTCAAAGTGCTACCAGCCTATAGGGAAGTGAGAGCTTTGTTCTCGTCCGTGATATGAGAGATAGAAACTATTCTCTCCATTGAGATGCTTGATTTTAAATGGCCCTCTCCAAAGAGAGTCAAACTTCCCGTGCATACCTTTCGGTTCTCTTCGTTTGTCCCACAGAAGAACAAGATCTCCCACTTGAAAATCTCTCTACTTGGCTTTCTTGTCGAATAGCCTCTTAACTTGATTCTAATGTTCGGTGATCTTGTCGACCACTTTCACTCACTTTTCTTCAAGTTCCATCAAGTACATAATCCTCCTTTCAAGAGAATTCTGAAAAGTTTCATCTTCAATTGCTCGAGCTAAGCGCAGAACCGGGAGTTATGTGGAGATAAGGATTTCAACATCGATCCCATATAACACATAGAAAGGTGATATGCCTTTGAGATATCTCTTTGGAGTGATACGATCCACCCACAAAGCATCGTATAATGATTTGTGCAGGACTACTTGGTTTTCATCAACTAGCACGTATGATAGTTACGAGGTTCTTATTGTTGGATTCTACCCGACCATTTCCTTGAGGACAATAATCGAGGCATGAGACAAGGTTATTCGTATCCATAAAAAAGTAATAACCTCCCATGAAGAGAAGTTTGAAGCGTTATTAGTAATGATTTTTTGTGGAATGCCAAATCTCACAACAATATTCTCTTTGATGAGGTTCAAACAACTTTAGAAGTGGCATGCTTGGCAAGTATGTCCTCCACCCATTTCATGAAGTAATCCATTGCTGTTAGGATGTAACTATGTCCAACACTTGATTGAGGATTGAGTACTCCAATTAAATCAATTCCCCATTGTCTTAATTGTTCATCCATGATGATGGGCCTGAGGGGAAATGCAACCAACTTTGGTTTGCCAATGAACTGTTGGAAAAGTTCACATTTTGCTACCCAGGTGGTTGTATCTTGAAATAGTATTGGCCAATAGTACCTGGCCCGAATGATTTTATGTGCTATCATGGATGAGGATAAGTGACCACCACAAGCCGTGAGTCGTGAAAATATCTAACAATTTTACCTATTGTGGCTTATGAACACATCATAGAAAAATGTCAATCTCGCGTTTGTACAATCCATCATCCCATATGACATATCTTGTGGCTCGAGCTTCACCATTCACTTTTCCTTTGTCATTAGGTGAGTTGGGAACTCAACATAGGTGAGAAAGAATGTGATGTCAGAATACCATTCATCATTGGTTGTAACAAATAGAACCATGGGCAAAGAATCTTCTTTCTCCAGTTCATTTTGTTCTCCATCAATGTGATCAACTTTCTCTTCAGGTACCTCCGAGTCTTTATTTTCAGCCATTAGCTGACACAAGCCCTTACCTCTTACCAACTTAGTTGGTTTAATGTCTAGATAATATTCTCAGACCTTTGCGATCCAATTCCCCCATAAGCTCCCCAACTCCTATTGAGTTAGGATAGACTTAACAGCCTTGTCAGGAACCAGTACTACTATATAATAATTCAAAATATAGTAATGGAAGTTCTTAACTACTTTTACCATGAAAAAGGCATGCTTTTCCAATTGCGACATCTTCAGTTCATGAGGCTTAAGAGGAGAGCTCATGAAAGCAATCAGGGATTCAATATCCTCGGAGTTATTTTGCATCAAGATAGCTAATACAGTATGCGCATATGCATAACTATACATGATGAAGTCTTTACTGAAGTTAGGACACACCAGAATAGGAGCATGAGTGATGGAGGTTTTTATGTCTTCAAATGATGTCTTGCCTTCCTCATTCCATCAGAATGTTTGGGACCCTTTCATCATATTAGATATATGACGAGTCTTCTTAGCAAAATCGGGAACAAAGCGTCTAAGAAAATTTACCTTTTCGAAGAAAGACTAAACACCAGTCTTGCTTGTAGGTAAAGTAAGGCTCTAAATAGCCTTGACCCTTTCGACATCTATCTTAGTTTCTTCTCTGCTGATGACATGTCCTAGTAGCTTTTCTTGGTGACCCCAAAAATGACTTCTGGGATTTAGCAAAATCCTATGCCCTCAGCATCTAATCAAGACTTGTTTCAAATGATTGCAATGATCACTTCATTTTCTAGAGAACACAATCAAGTCATCTAGGTAAAATATGATGACTTTTCCCATCATACCTTTGAATGCAAATTCCATTTCTCATTGGAAGGTGGCACCGGTGTTGATTAAACCGAGCGACATTCTCATTGTATGCGAAAGTACACCAAGGAGTGGTGTACTCTGTTTTGAACTGATCTTCAGGAGTGACTTGAATTTGATTGTAACCTGAAAAACCATCAAGCATAGACAACATTTCTGAATCGGTTCCTACATGTAGCACTTGATCCATTATCGGTAGTGGATAGTTATCTTTTAAGGATGACTGGTTCAAGTTGCGAAAGTCCACGCATATACATATCTCGCCATTCTTCTTTCACACAGGCACAATATTTGTAACCCAAGTAGGATGATGAATTGGAAAAATAATTCTTGTATCCAACATCTTCTAAATTTCATCTTGGATGGTACCTAAGATCTTGGGGTTGTAATGCCTTTGCTTTTGATGGAAAGGGTTGGCATTTTCCTTGAGCGGGATGTCGTGCTGAATGTCCTTTGGCTTGAAAGACTTCAGATCAACATAAGACCATGCTAACACATCCATGTACTTTTTCAGCAACTTAACGAATTTTTGCTTTTCCTCGGGCATATAACACTTCCTGATATTCATGGAATGAGGATGTTCTGCAGTACCCAGATTGATGGATTTAGTTTCCAAAGAAGAGCAAGGATCATCTTGTTACTTTTCTTGAAAAAACGATCATGATTATCAAATAATTGTTCTAAGGAAACCAAACCTTTCGAATCTTATTTCCTTTGAGCTATATCACCGTATCTTTTTGATTCATGTGCTTGGCGGTGAGAGACTAATGACACGTAGAAGTTGATTCATCAAAATGGAGTTATTTGAAATTATTAGCTTTCTCCAAAAAAATGGTAAGTTACTTGTCATCATTGAACACTTTCCGGTGTTGTGAATTATCTGCAAGTACGATTGGGTGAAAAACCAAGTCAATGGTATATGTATCCATTTTTAACACTTCGGGTGAGGAGCATAAGAGAGGTTGAGACAACCAATGAATTAGCCGTAGTGTCATTTTGGGCTCGTGGAATTGCTTTGATGGAGAAAGCGTAAAATTCTTCAATGCTATCCCATACAACAATGTGGTAGTGTTTGAGCTGGTCATTTTTTACTTGGTATATCCCTTTTACCTGATTGACAATTAGCTCTGCATCACCTTGCACTCTTAGATTCTTGATTCCCTTCTCTTTTGTAGCTTGCATGCCAAGTAACAAGGATTCATACTGACATGAAGATTATTCATATTGAAGAACTCCAACTTGAAAGAAAAAGGGAAAATCTTCTCTTTAGGAGATATTAGAACAACCCCAAAGACCGCATCCACTTATCACGAATCGCCATCAAACTACAATGTCCATAATTTGTTGAGATCCTCTTTTGGAAAAGAACATCCATTCTATCTCGAGTCGATGGAAAGGAAGTAGTTCCCCATCCCTGATGATTTGAAAATAATCTGAGCCTTAGGGTCATCAGAGTTGGTGACTAGATATTTATTTTGTGACTCTAGTTCCAATGTCTACATCACCCCTTTAATAGGAATCCTGGCTTTGGACCATTCCATATGAATTACCCCACCAACTTCTTTACAAAAGCTCCTCCCTAGCAATATCCCGTATGATGCTAGAATATCAGCTATGAGAATAGTCATTTTTACTCTTTTCTCAGGAAATGCCGTGAATGCAAACTATGCATCTTTGATCTGACCAATCAATGGTACCTGTTTGGTTTCCATGGAGTAGCATTTTCTAAAAGGTGTAGTAAGTGTGAGGCCCAAAGCATGGGTGACCTTTGCTGGCATAACATTTTCAGAAGCTCTAGAATCAATTATACAATTGCTTAGTTTATGACCATTGATTAGGAGAGATAGATAAAAAGGTTCAATTTTCCTTGACATAGAAGTCAAGGCAACATTTATGCAAGACACAAGAGGAATGGGAAGAATTCCTTTTGAGGAAATAGGAGGTATGGCAGCCTGGTTTTGGATATACTTAGTTAATCTTATAAGCTACTTTGGGTTGGACTGAAGGTACTCAACTTCAGACATCTAGATCTTGGTCTTTTTGGCATGATCAACTATATCAAATGCGACCAAGGGTTGTGCTAATGAAGGAATGAGTCCTTCATTTTGTGTTTGTAGAGGAGGATTACTAGTCTTTATGGGACTAGAGGAAGGCTGAATTGGAGGAGAAATAGGAGGAAAATATTTCTTTACAAAAGGTTTAACAGGAGGTTGAGTAGGAAGGGAATTACCTCTTTTAACGATCATTGGAGGAGGAGTTACCACAACCTTTTCTTTTTTTTCAGCAGCAACCTTTTCTTCTTTTCCTTGCGAGCGAGTGAAAACCACATATGATTGTCCACTCGCATACCCTTGGGTACCCTCTTCTTCATTAGATTCCTTGTCTTCAAATTCCATATACCTAATAGTAGAGTTGTCAGTCGGTTCACCGATATCTTGATCATCTTCACCTTGCGATGAAGGTTCTTTGTAATTTAGATCATCTTCTTCAATTTCAACCAAAGAATTAACCAGAGGGGCTTCAATTGCTAACCTTGGAGAAGTAGCAAGAAAACACGACCTTTGGGGGGCGTTGTTGGGAGTGAAGTTCCTCCGTGGGATATCCCAGTATGGAGTAGTAGACAATGTTTGAGCCAATTTCTTCTTTAATGAGAGCAAGTCATTCGCCATCTTCTGGAATGTTGGATTTGATGAGGTAGCCTGAGAAGAAGTTAAAGCCTTTGATTTTGATGACTCTCATCTTAACTCACTTTGGATATAAGGAGGTTGTATTCTATTCAAATGGACATATCTTAAGCAAGGGCCAATGTGGTTATTTGTTCTGTAAAAGTAAGAAACTTACTTTTTAACTCATGACGTTCACGAAGAAACACTTTTGATTCTCTAATGTTGGCATCATGGCAAGTGGCACATGGTCGATCGGTGAATTGAATCGGGTGATAAAATCACGCATGGTTTCATTGGTCTCCTTCATGTGAGTGATTTGTGACAAGAACATAAATGCATCTTTTGAAGGTTTGTATTTGTCTTTAAGTCTACAATGTGGCCCAACCGGTGATGGATCGGCTAGAAAGTGCTAGAACTATTCTAATGCAAGCCCTTACAAGGTCTCCAGAAAGAGATGTACTGATATGTCCTCATGAGTCACATCTAGAATGCTGCATGACATAATAAAAATAGTTATATGTGTGTCTATGCTTTGATTTCCGCTCCCATCAAATTTTTGGAATTTTTTTTATTTTCGTGAGGGAGGGGTTGACTGGATGTGGTAGTGCTAGAGAACCCATGGCATTTCCCCATGGTATAGGAATATTTTCTACCATTTGAAAAGTGGGAAAAAGAACACGAGTAGGGAATGTGGTTCCGCTTAGCAAAAGAACACTGCAAGTTGAGGTAGAGGCACCTAGTGAAATCCAGCTCTTTCATGGAGGCAAGGCACTTCTTGCTAATCAATCCACTGAGCTTAGTGATGTGAATCGTGCTGGAGTGATACTAAAGTTGTGCCTTCAAATTAGATCAACTTCTGTATGAGCTCTTCTAGTACAAGTAAATGGTTCACCCACCAAAGATACCCATTCAAATCTACAACAATCAGAGCATATTTACAACAATCTTTTTGTTTATACTTTCTGATTTTCTAATTTTCTCGCAAAAATCAGTAGCATGTAATTTTTTCAATATGTAATTTTACCCTCTTAAATAACAATGATTGCGATTTTTCGACAAAGATTAATAAGGATAAAAGTGGGTCAATTCAAAGAGGCTGATTTTCGGATCTTTGACCTGAATTTTGCAAGGTTTTGAAAATAACATAAAATGATAGAATCTCATATCTACTAAAATATAAAAGTATTTTCTAAAAACGCAACAAACTAAAAGTTTCTATTTGGCCCAGATCTATGGATTTTCATAAGGAAATTTTAAGTTTTGATCACTTATGCAAAAATTTTGATTTTTAACAAAGGGTTAAAATTTGCAATCCGGTAGTGATTTTTACAGTTTTTTAGTTATTTCCTTAGTTTGATCCCTAGTAGAGTCACCAAAAATTGTTGTTCGAAAATCTTTCGGTTAGGCGGGTCATGTGTGTTCTCCTCTCAAAATTTCCCCCCTCTTTTGAGAAGTTCAAAATCAGAATTTTGAGGTTAATCACCTTTTCTGTTGTTCTAGTAATGAGAAAAGTCAAAAATTTGGAAAGAATCTACATTTTTGGGTCATTTTGTGTGATTTGTGGGTCTATCGGACATTTCTATCCCAGATGTCCCAAGTTCATTCAGCTCTCTATTCGCCGATCGGCGCTTTACCCAAAGTCCGTTTCTTTCAGCCCGTCGGAACTTTTTGTCCCAAATAACACAAGTTCACCAAGGCTCAATGTTCACCTTTCTCCCACATCGGACAAATCATGTACTTCACGTAATTTCATCCCTCATGTCCCGAAAGCATTTGTGCATCTTTTTCCCAAGTCACCCGCATCGGCTGAATTGTGCTTTCGCGTCCCACATGTCCCAAATGAACCAAAGGCCATCCGAGCTAATTTTTCCCACTCTTCCCAAATATATTTCTTTTCAAGTTGGTAGATGTGTATTTAATGCACATTTATTACCTTTCTCTCTCCTAAATGGCTATTTAATAAGCTTCCCCTTACACATTTTTGCACACTACTTTCTTGCTATCTATTGCTCATACCCTCACGATCAAAATTTCTGTGCACACACCCATTCCCCTTGCAATTTCATCAAGATTCCAAACTGTGACCTTGTTTCTCGAGTTGCTATCAACATGAAGATCAAATTTCAAGGTCAGGAGAAAATTTCACTGCTCGAGTCTGTCATTCCCGATATCAGGGATAGTGAAGTTTGTCACCTGGACTTCAGAGATTTCTAGACTAGGATGACAGACTTGAACCCCTCTCCTATGGCACAAATGATTCATGATAGTGGCTTTCCACTGGTTTCCCAATCTCAGTACAATGTGCAGATATAATACTCACCTACGGTGCTCATTTCAATCCCGACTCGAGCGAGCTAATGAATGTGCATGGAGAACTCATTGCCAAGCTCGATGTTGCCACCATTGGCACTACCCTAAGGATTCCTGAGATGGAAAATTCTATAGTAATCTCTCAGAACCAGGCACAGGCCCTCTTTGACCAGGATAGTGAGAAATACAAGGCAAGGGTGGTAAAGTCTTGGCTTAAAAACCCTAAAAAGGGGGCATCCCATCTATCCAAGGTTCTATTTCATGCCGATTTCAATGAGGAGCTGTTAGATTTTATAATCCTACTAGCTCGGGTCATGGGCTTACCCTCTACCAACGAGTTTCATTTCTGGATGTTCCCCCTTATCAACATGGTGTGTGAAGGAACTCAGAATATCAACTGGGTGGAAATCATCAGCATGAACTTAGTAGAGCAGTTGTCCAATGTACAGCAAACCAAGAAGTTCTACATGACTTCATGCCTGATGTATACTCTATAAAGACATCAAGGCAATGGTTTTGATTCACATACATTGATGCTCATAAGGGTGACCCTGTATATGCCTACTGCCCTCAATTCACCATGGACACTAGCAATCCCAAATTTAGGAGGGTGAATGATGCTTTCACCATGTACATTATAAGGCTTCTGGAGAGTGACACTGCAAGGAGGTTCTCAGATGAAGCCATGATCCTAATAGCAAAGTACAGTGCTTACTTCATCCAATTTAGAAAATTCTCCTATATCAGGCTTGTAGGCTATGAGAACACCCCTCTTAAGCTCCCTATGTTCTGTAATGATAAAATGGCATTGATAGAGATATGCAGGCAATTAGACAAGTTACACGGGACCTACAGGGATAAGAAAATCACTGGCCTACACTTCCCCATATCTTTGGGAAACTACACCTGCAAGATGACTCTAGATGCACAAAACATAGAAAGAGCCCTAGCTCCCATCACTGTCCATTTCTTCAAGCCAAGAACTTGTTTTTATTTGAAGAAATTTATTAAACAGAACATCAAAATAAATTACTATCATAGGGAAGACATAGAAGACTATTGGGATGACTGTCTGATGATTTTGAGGCAAGAAGGAGACATTACGACAGGTTTTCTCTTCAACTAATTCAAGAGCTTAATTTGTTTCAAGTCCCAGAAGGGCTTCAGGATGATAATGTTGATGTAAAATCACAGCACCCCCGGATGCTGATCAGATTTCTAGTTTGATCATTCGAAGCATCCAGTGTGATTGCACAACATGGAAACCTCTCTCCAAGTGTGGGACTTGTAAAATGAGAGAGGAATCTCCAATTTAGAGGTTGGTTCCTCCTCCTAAACTACCTGCCACAAGCTATTCCAAAGGAGTGCAAGCTAATCTAATCTGAATCTAACCACCAAAGGGACAGGGAGAGAGAGAAAAGAGAAAAGAACAAAAGCCTACACTAAAACGATGATACACCAGAGAAGGAGAATGCTGAAAATCTATCAAAATTGCCATGGAACAAGGAGAGGTGTGTAATGGGAAGGATGGACAGATGCATCATATGCCCAAGGATAGATTTCACACAGAAAACATCCCAAAACTCCATGAACACAGCTCCACACCTGTAATGAACATTAGAACATGCACAAATACCTACAATGAAGAGAGGCAAGGAGAAAACAAGCAAAAAAATGAGTAAGGATGGACAAATGCATCACAAAACACATTTTTTTGTTGCTCCAGAAGTTTGCACAGAACATCATTTCAATAGTAAAAGGAAAAAATGCCATTACAGAGCAAGGGAGGAGGTTCAAACTCCATTTTCAACCCTAGAGAAGAAAAGAAGGGAGGGCAGAGCTGAAAAGATGAACAACCGCCTTTTGAAAGAAACCCCTCCTTACAATTTATATGAAGGAAAAGAGAGGGAGAAGAGAGGAAATCCGAAATCTGCCCCAACCACCTCCAGACTGCATTTAAATCATATCATTATGGTAGTAGGTGAGAACCCCAGCAAACCCAAAAGTGGCAAACTGTATTTTGAATTTTTAAGAAATTGTTCTCACCTAATTAAAGATATCCAGTTTAGTTGGATAGAGGACCTCGTAAGCTTTCCAAAAAGTCCAACCTTGCATGAATCTGAGCTCCCAGTCAAAAGTTATGGCCATCTGAATATCTGCGCCAGGGTCTGCTTCCTGTCAGCGCTCAAAATGTTGCGCCTCCCGAAGATGCACCATAGGCGCATCCATGTGTGTGTCGACATCCCTTTATGTGTGCCAAGGGCGCGGATTTTGCCCTGTTGACACTCATTTTTGTGCGCCACTTCTGTGCGCCTTGGCGCATACATTTTCCCTGTCGACATTCCGTGTTGTGCGCCACTTCTGTGCGCCTTGGACACACCATTTTCCCTATCGACATTCCGTGCTATGCACCACTTCTATGCACCTTGGGTGCACCATTTTCCCTGTTGACATTCCGTGCTATGCGCCACTTCTGTGCACCTTGGGTGCACCATTTTCCCTGCCGACATTCTCGTGGCTGTGCGCGCCACCGCTGCGTGCGCCTTGGGTGCACCATTTTCCCTGTCGACATTCCGTGTTGTGTGCCACTTCTGTGCGCCTTGGGCGCACCATTTTCCCTGTCGACATTCTATGTTGTGCGCCACTTCTATGTGCCTTGGCGCACTATTTTCCCTGTCGACATTCTATGTTGTGCGCCACTTCTGTGTGCCTTGGCGCACTATTTTCCCCTATCGACATCCATTGTCATGTGCCACTACATGCACCTTAGGAATGTCGGGATTTGAGCTTCTTTGATTTCTATATTCTTCCTGTTTGTCTATATCTACCCGGGGGGTAAGATATATACAATGAATAATTCGACCTATTTTCATATGAGTATGACACCTTGATCAAACACACTCCCTTGGAGGATTTGGATTGGTTCAAAAAGGAGAAAGATGATCTAGCTGAAATCTTAGCCCCTTTCTTAGTAAGAACCAAGATTTGGTTTGATAGGAAAGTCCGTGAGCTTAGAAGGCATTCAGGTGAGTCCTCCTCTAAGGATACTTTAACACCAAGGAAGGAAACATTGACACCCAGTTCGGAAGCACCTGTGAAAACTCCTCCTACCTCCTCAACTAAAGGTCCTACATCCTCCACTCCTTCCTCATCCACTCAAGTATATTAGAAGAAAATCAAGGAGGCCAAAAAGGAGCCTATTGAAGAAGATCCCATGATGAAGCATTCATAATTTCCCTCAGTCTAGATAAAACTATTGTTCTCAGTGAAAGTAAAGAGAGTGAAGTGCCAGCCTCCATAAGTGCTCTAGAAGCCCCAATGGGTAAAGAAAAAGAAGTCCAAAGCACTGAGCTTCCAAGCGCCATTGACTCCTCTGTACCAGAAGCCCCTGACACTCCACTCATATCTTAACTAGAGGCAACAACAAGCAGTGCAAACTTTGAGTGCCTTGAGTTCCCTTTCTCTCGGCCCTCTTGCCCCTCCTTCCTCTTCCTCCTCCTCTTTTGCATGGGTGCAACGTTTTTTTGATAATAGGAAGAGAATGTCTTCCTCCCGAACCTCAGGACCCAATTTTGATGCTGTGGCAGCCTTATTAGGCACTACTCCTACTCCCGCCAAGAAGGCAAGGACTACCTCTAGAATGGTATCTGATGCTCAGGGCCAACAATTCCTGGAGATAGCCAAGCCCAAAGTAGACAAGCCAGAGCATGATTTGCAAGCATCTGATCTTGATCTCTCAAGGATCCCTATGGGAGAGTCCACCCCTGAAGGTGAGATTCAAAATCTCCAAGAAACAGTCACCAGGGTCATTGGGAGAGTAGAAAAAGGGAAAAAAACTATAGAGCGTTGGAAGAGCAGGATCGTGTTCTTCGCAGGTTTTATCAAGTCATTGTTGTCCAAGGACAAAGTTTTAGACCCCACCCCACCGACCACTCTTCCACCACACCGTAATCCTCGTTAAGATGAATTCCAGTATCAAAGGTATAGATAGATATTCCATCTATGGAAGAGCTATGGAGGCTATGGTGGATGATATGCTTATTCAAGGGTTGAATTTCATTAGTGAAGCCTTCAAACACAATGAGAGGTGAATAATCTACAAAAAAATCTCTCCTCTACTATTGGAAATATAGATAAAGAGCTCAAACTATGGAGTAGTTGTATGGTAGACCTTCACCTTATGGGGAAGACTCGATGAAAATATTTTAATGGCAAGCAAGGTCTTTGATGATACAAAAGATAATTTGTCAAAATCATGGGTATACAGTGTGGAATGGAAATTCAAGGTGCTGGAGGAGGATTTGGGAGAATTGAAAAATAGCTGGCAGAAGGGTGAGGCCTTCAAGACTTTGGTGGTATCTACTTTTAAGGATGTCCATTGTCACCACCAAGATGAAACCTTAGGTGCACCCTTCTCATTGCAAGAAATCAAGGCTCAATTCAAAGCTTTTGTTAAAGATAATCTGTTCAGAGAAGATTCCATCACAAAGGAAAAGATGAAATAAATCTGCTCTCTCTAGTCTACTATCGAAGAAGCAAGCAAGGATTATCATACGCACATCGAATTCGACAAAGAGATGGAGAAATGTCTCAGATTTTGGACTCAGTCCACCGCCAACACATCAGTTCCACGTGGCAGAGACATAGCAGAGGCATTAAAAATATTTAGACAATAGATCCTCAAATCAGTGGGTCCTCCTCAGTCGTGAACACTTGTCTTTTCCTCCTGATTCTTCTCCTTTCTTCCTTTCTTCATCTCATATTTATTGTAATTAGTTGGGGTATTGCAATTAGCAGCCCTTTAACTAAGCATTAATTAAAAGAAGTAGTTACCAAGAGTAACTGATTTGTAAACTATATAATAGCCTCTCTTCGCCATTTTGAGGGGGAACTTGGCTTATTTCTGAAAGTGTAAGAAATAATACGGCAATCAATACAAAAGGATCTTCTTTCTTTGTTCATCTGATTCCTTTATTTCGCAGCTATCTGTTAAATATTATTAGATCATTTGTCTGCATAATACCAAGAAGCTTTGTATTCTTGTAAATGTTATTTATGGAACTGTGTGTCCCTCCAAATTGCATCTTAGTAATTCAAATACAAATGGTCTAATTCCAATCCATTGTATCTCGCACGCATAATGAATTATTTTTGTCAGCTATAATTTTGGAAAAAATTTCTACTCATTTCCTTGTCTTCATTCTTCTATGATTTTGTGATTGATAATCTATTTCATTTCACAAATCTTTCATGATACCCAAGTTCCACCTCAAAGTTAAGCGTTGTACATTTGTAAATAAGTTTTGCTTTTAAATAAGGGAACCTCTCCCATCAAAGAGGAGGGACTTCTTGTCCCTTGACTATTGCTTTCATTAGGATCTTCTTTTGACGGCCAATAATGTGGAAACATGCCAACAATGTGCAGTGGCATAGCCCCTCTTTGAGATAACAAAGTGAAACCGGTTTATTGCTAATCTATCAAGCGAGTAATATGTGCAAATCTACATTAATCTAACTTTGGGGGTTTGGGATCTCATCCCAGAGAGGTAGTTCCAACAATGAACAGAAGGTAGGAAGGAAGTAACGGAGGAGGATAGATCTCAAGGAAGAAAAGAAATGAATTCTAAGATGGAAAGGTCGAAGGTTTATGCTTTGAGCCAATAATAGTAAACAGAGCCAAACTTACTTCCATAAACAATTAAAGCAATACCGATGAACAAATGACAATAATAGGAATGAATCTAATAAAATAAAGACATAGATCTAACTTAAGAAAGATATGATGCAAATAACACACACATTTAAGCACAAAGTCGAGTATGTGCATTAATATTTCTTCATACAAGAAAACACAAAGTCTTTCTCTCGTCACTTCTCTCTTCATACAAAAATGTCCTTTTTTAGACACAACAAGTAGTCTAGTATTTATAGAAGGAGAGGAGGAAAGAAAACAAAAGAAAACCCCTACTTACAAAATACTTACAAGATATTTACAAAATATCTAGAAAATATCTAAAAGTCAACAATTGACTTGGGCAAGTTTTGGATGGCAACTTCCCATGGTGCAACATGGATGAGGTCATTGTGTATGCCAACATGATTTTTTAAATATTTTACAAAAATGATCAACTCATTTTAGAAAGGAGAAATTACTTCTCATCATCCCTCCGCTCAAACTTGGTGTCTTGCTTTTAATCATGAGAGTCGATGTGACATCACTGCGCTCGATATTATACAAATTTTCTGATCATTGATTAAAGTTAATCATGGTTAGGACCATTAAAATGGTAGCGAATGACTTCGCAGGTTTCTTTCTCGTTCTTGAGCTTGTCGGGTAACTCGGTGAAATTTTCACATACATCAATTAAAAAGCCAATAAAATCATGGCGGGAAAAGAGGTTATTGATTGACTCTCAATCGAAAGTTACCTTTGGTGCTAAACCTGAGTGACGATAGCCTTGAAACCCTAGAATGTATCATATCCTTTCCTCAAGTTTTATGATTCATCGAGCATCCCCAAGCTATTTTTACAACTTTCTACTCCATGTTATATTGTGCTTCCACGGCTTCATCTTTGACTTTATCGATTCTCTCCAGGATATATTCCATCTGATCAACCCGGTAATCTAATGTAGTGAGATACTTTTTATGCAAACGTGAGTGATTGATAACGCCAAATTTTAATAGGTCGTCACTAAGCAATTAACCATTGCTTGGAACATTTCTTGTTGCAACCTGATGTTATCTAACTCTTCAGATAGGGAACTTGCTACTGTTTGTAGCTCTTTATTTACTTGGGTTATATCTTGATAGAGTAATGTAAACTTCTCAAGCACTTATTCACCATCTCTAAGGATCTACTCGATCCGGATGATATTGATGTGCTTTGTTCACCAATCTTAACATATTCATTTTTTTCTCCCGACCGGGAACTTGAATGGGTTCAATGACAGTCATAGGAGCAAGAGCCTTTTTCTACAATTCTTGTAGGAGATGTTTGTTTTGTTCTTTGAGTATCATTTTCTCCTCTTTTTCCTCTTGGAGCTTCTTGTAGAGAGCATCTACAAAGCAAACAAAGCTTCCCTTTCACGATTTCGGACGAGGTCCCCATTGTGACTTGAGTCACCGTGAAGTCTGTGGGAGATATATCTTATTTTCTCTTGATGGGATCCAAGAAAGCTATCTCCATGACTCTTTCTCCTAAACCGCCTTTAGAAAAGTGAGTTATCACTTTCGCTTCTTTCTTCCTTCTTTAGAATAAAGGAGAAATCCATGGATGCAATAATAAATTTCCTCTTATACTAGCTTAGATGGTAAAAAATCCAACAAGGACTTATGGGAGTGGGAGAGGAAGAAGAAGAAGAAATAGGAGTGAGAGGGGGAGCAACTGTAGAGGCCTCAGGGAAGTGTGTTGAAACACTCAGTGGTGGTATTGACAGGGAGTTCAACACACCAATGCTTATGGGGCCTAGAGTTACTAATGGAGAAGAGAAGGACTTGAAATGGAAGGGATATTCATCAAGATTGAGGAAATACATGGGTGATGATATGTGTTAGAGGAGAAGATGGAAGAGGTGGGAGATGGAAGGGAGGAAGGGAGAGGAGAAGACACATCCATAGGAATAGATGCTTCAATGACAAGAGGAGAAGGAGGAGCGGAAGAAGGAATGTTGGGTACCTTAGTAGTTGCAGTTGTGATAACATCCTGAGTGGATGTATCCATTGAAACATCTATTGTTTCTTCATTACCTAGAGACACCAAGTCAACTACTTGCTTCTTAGAAGTAGGAGGAAGGCCTTCAAGAGTTTCTTCTTGTCTTCTGTTTGGCTCTCCCAATTTTTTTTTTCCTTTTCCTTTCGGCACATGGTCCTTCCTTGGAGGTGCATGGACTAAAGGAGTAGTGAAGTCAACTCCAAGGTATGTAAGGCCATTTTGATTTCACTAAAGTTTGGTACGCTACAATGTGGGTTTAACCCTTTCTTGAATGGTCTTTGGCTCTTTAGCTCTGTCGATCTCCGCAAATGGCCAATTATCCCCATCTATGTCAATGTAAACCTAATCAATTTATTGATCAGTGTCTTTGAATTTCTTTGGGACAATGACAACGCCATAGTGGATGATCTCCTCCAGAGCTAGCCGGGAGTGATCCTTCCACCTAATGTCTATCTCATGGGTTAGGTCTATCCAAATGTCCTCAATCTTGGGAACATGGATGGGATCAATTATTTCCTTTGGAAGACAACTCTGGTAGTCGAAGGTTGGCCTTGCTGGGAAGTTGTGCTTTAAATTCAACAACTCTAGCTCAAGAAACATCTCCCATGCTTTAGCAAGTGTAGGGAAGGTTTTTCGACCAACTATAAGGGGGATGGAGTTCTACTTTCTTTCTCTTCATATAATTTTCATGATAAGTGATTAACTACCTTGATAATTCCAGGAGGACCAGCTTTCGGCCCTATAAACCTTGGCAGATTCATTGGTTCTCCTTTGAAATTCACAGCTGAGGTATGTGAATGTGTGGAATTGTGTGAACAACATTCCTCATTTATTTGTAGTAACAATCACACTGGCTAGTTCAATTCATTGTGTCTCATGTTTGGTCTCAAAAAAAAAAGCTCATAGAATAAGGCATCATTTATTTTTGAGAACTAGGGGTGTTGGCTTTGAGCCTTAGCTCGGGTAGAACTTGTATATCTTGACTTGGGGCCATATCCCATTTCGAGTTAATCCTACGAAATCCCTTTCGAGGCAAAAGCAACGTATACAACGTAGGAATTTATGTAGAACTTCCCAAGATTTAGAACTTGTTGAAGCTATTGTGAGATGGTGTCACTTATGATTTCACCCAAGCTGAAATGTTGATCAGGTGCATTCTTGTTCATATTCTCCTGGTATCTCAGCATCCACTTGTGGAAATAATGGGCATCAGAGATCCTAAATACTCTGTTTAATAATGTGATTTTATCACTCAATTATTTGTTAAAATCACTACGGTGGATGGTTTATGGCCATCTAGTAAATGAATTCTTATTCTTCATATACATTTCATTCATCATATGCATGCACTAGTCTTCATTATCATCCCATGCCTTCTTACATTCTTCAATACTTATTTCCACATATTGCCTATGATGAGGAATGCCCAGGATCATCTCAAAGTGACAAATTTGAGGTTTATGATTGTCTAATGTTCTTTGTTTTTGACACATCTAGTGTCTCGTTATAACATCAGAAACCAAAATGATAAACTCATTATTTACGGCATTCATTGGAAGCGCAACTACAATGTACAATCCACTACCTATAAACTTATTCATCCATAGGCCATTATTTTCCTTGGTGGTCCTCACCCGTAAATCATCCATGTCAATATGACCCATTTCGTAGTCTCGATGTCAAGGTCACACTCAGCATATGAGTTAGGCATTGTGACTCTCTCGGTACTTGTACTTCATTTCTTTCTTTGACTACTTATCTTTAGCTTTACTTAGTTTCTTGCTTGACGAAGACATATGTGAGCTTGAGGATGGATGTTGTTGTTCGCAAGAAGAATCAAGAAGGTCCAACATATAAAGGACATGTCAACCATCATGTTATTCATAATGGAAGTTGGAAGGATAACAAAAAACCTTAGAATGTTTGAGAAATAGTTAGGTTTAGGTTACGTATGACGAACAAACAAATTTAAGCCTTAGGCGTAAGGCGCAAGTTCACAATAGGCTATAAGGGGTTTTTATTCTTTCGTGCATTTGGGAAAGTGTTGACATGGGAAAAGCTTCTGCCAAGTTATAAAGGAAACAATTTTTAGAGGTGTTACATGATAAATTTCAGTGCCAAAAGGTAAAGCGCAGGGCGCGGATCTGCAGCATACAACATGTCATGTCGATGTTGTGGAAGTTGTGCTCGCACCTCAAAAAATTGAGTAAGTGTTCTTTGGTGGGCACTGAGTAAAAGTTCATGTTATATGATAGTAAAGTGCGCCAAAGTGTAACTTTGGAAGAGGTTGAGGAAGTTGTGCCCGCACCTCAAAAAATTGAGTAAGAGTATTTACTTGGCACACTTTCTAAGCGTGTTACATCTTTGAAAATTGTGCCAAAGGATACAGATTAATAGTTTGATCGATTTCTTGATTTATTGATTTGGATTTGGATTTGATGGCAAGAAAGTGACATTTTTTAGCAAGGAAACAAGTAGGTATAAATTTTTTTGGTTTACTCCAAATGTAGGGGCCTTCCAGATTTACAAATCTGGTAGGAGAGGAAAAGAGGGTTTTAGTTGGGTTAGGGATTTTGAATTAGTTCTTTAGATTTTAATTATTTAATACAAGCCCTAATAGATTAACAAAAAAATGAAAACCACAAATGGGAGAGGAGCCACTCACCTAGATTTATAAAAGATGAAGAAAGACATGGGGTGTACAAGCTCGAAAATGGCATGCGAGGGATGACAGGGATGGTTGACATGCATAGAGAAAATAAATTTTGTAATTTTCCATTCATGAAAATGACATGTGGTAGGTTTCTATTTATAGAAAAATTGGCATTTATGACCTCACCAACCTCCTTTGGCACGATTTTAGGAGTGTCGACATGAAAAAGGTCGTGCCAAAGGAAATTGCATAACACTAGTTGCTGGATGTTAACACAAAAATCTCACAGTCAAAAGGATTTAAAGGGGCACAGATTTCCAGATGTTGACACGTGAATAATTGTGCCTAGTGTAAAAGGGCACATCTTTAATCATGTCGACATAAAAATTTGTGTGCCGAAGGATAAGCTGAAAGTGGATAAGTCCTGAAACATCCTGATTTTTTGAAAGGAAGTTTTGGGCTCTTTCGGGCCATTTAACCTCCTTAGGGGTCAAAATAGAATTATTGGTATAATTACTCGTAAATTTCCCTTGTCAATTTTACAGATAAAATATTTAAAATAGGTGACATAGGACAACGCAACTAGTAGCTTGTGATACTTTGGCCAAATATTTTCAACATATTTTTCATGTTACTATTCGTAGATGACATATTCAAAGATTTTGGAATATGTCCTTCACCTCACTCTATTGTTATCTAAAATGGTATTTACTAACTACCGTCAGTCCACTTTCCCAAGGTTTAATTTGTTATAAGAAGACGCTCATGATGACTTAGGGTATATGGGCATACTCGACCGGCCTAAGTCGACCGAATATGCCAAGGTACCCTGAGTCATAGAAAGCTACTCCCTATTCTAAACATGCTACTAACTTGACCTAGAGAGAAAACTAAGTTCAAGTCCAGATGTGTGTAGATCTAGATGAACAATATGGAAGGGTGTTGCCACATGTCAACTGCAACACTATATCCTTGATAATTCCTTCGACTTCTTGAAGGTATAGTCCTACAGTAGGTGTGTGCCAACATCCTTTAGGACTGATTCATCATGATGTACATATCCCTTAGTGGTCATTAGATTTAATAATTAAATTGGATTAATATTCAGATTGCAGCAATCATGCCTAACCCTAATTCCAACATTCATTAAGTTCTTTATCCATAATTAATCTGATTTGATATTAAGAACTTCATTAACTCATGCTTACATTGATGTTTGTTAATGTGGCATAATAAGCAGTTATCCCAAAAATAGGACAGCAAACATCAATCATTTAATTATTAATGTAACCTAGCTAACCAAATCAAGTTTGTCATCGACCTAGATTCAACTAGTGTTTACTTTTATAAATGAAGTACACATGATTAAAGATCAAACAACTATTCCTTTTGTCTTTTCATTCTCTTGAGAGAGGAAGAGTCTTCCTCTACATGGTTAGATGTTAGGATTAACATAACCTTTTTATCATTATTTACTCATATGGTTTAATTGTATGACCAATACATAATTCAATATTAAACTTTAGTTGTGTAGATAGAGAATGACATCTTTTGCAATTTAACAAGTTTTATTATAATAAGGGGGATTGTACTATCCCCTTTATCTAACTTATTAATTTATAACAATAAAAGTACTTAAACAGATATAAAGTATACCAACAAGATATCACTATTATTTCCGTTATACAAAGTACAAGAGAATTTACACAACAAATTGGAGTCAGTCTCCAAACCTTTCAATTCATCATGATAAAACATACATTTACAAGACTATGCATTTCATACATATTGCATGTCATTCATCATTAAGATCATAAAGAACATCACTTCTCTTTTCCAATGCAAATCAAGAATGAATCAAAATTCTTTGCATAAGATCCATAATTAAATAATCCAATGAATCATAAAATTTTTTTCCTTATTTTATCACTTACAATGTCCATCTCGCAAAATTGCTAAAGACGGTCGGGATTCGGTGAAATGAGCATGATAAGCACTAAGCATTGAAATGAGACACATTCCACTAATTGTTGCATTAAAACAACTCTTCTTTAATGAAACAATTAATATATCATACAAATAAGCATAAGTAATAACAAACAAAAATAGAAGTACAAATAAGAGTTTGAATTCACTTTTAAAAAAAGCATAATAATTATCTCTGGAACATCTACATTATAACATAAAGTTTAATTGATCATATCAATTATTTTTAACAAACATCAGATATTTTCATCCAATTGTTCGATAATTCTATTACAATAGAAATAAAACATTTATATTTACTATGTAGAAAAATAAGTTATTCACAACATAGCTCATATTAGGATTTTTCATCCTACAACTTAAGCAAAGAACAAGAATCAATACATACCGAACCCTATACACTAATAATCAAAAAGACAGAAACAAGTTCAAAACACACATAACTTCTTTAGTTCAAGGATAACAATATAAGGATTTAACATTAAAGAGACAATATCTAACAAGAATTCCCAAATCAATCCAAGAAGGGGTAGAGAGTCAAAATAGTCTACCTACAAGTCTTAACTAACTTCTACATATTAGAAGATATAATTCAAAGATCTGAAACTAGATGTTCCACAAATCAAAGCTAGACTCACACAAGATTAATCTCTTCTCATGTCCATCCAAGGGAGGACTCATAATAAGATAGGGTGCAAAAAGAGAAGACCTTCCAATTCCAAATCCAAAGGAAGTATGACACAGTCAAACATAGCATTCGATCTAAACATGTTTACATTTTCTCTTCTACTAAACCGACTCAGCTATTCTCTTTCCACATCATTACAAAAATGACTAGTACAAAGTAGACAAATAATCCATAAAGAAATTTCCATCTCCAAAGAGTGGTTTCACACTATTTCCTATAAGACAGAAAGGACATAAAGCCAAACCCAAGGAGTCGAGCAGGCCTAAGAGAACAACCACTCTATAGCCAAGAAGAGAGTCGAGATACAAAGAAGTTCAATCAAATGAACTTATCTTTACAAAAGTAAAAGGATCTCAAATAGAAAAGATCCAATCAATAATTCATTTCATTTATACTATCAAATGAATTCCCATTTCTATTTCAAACTTAGAAGTTCTTTAACTAGTTCCCAAGAGAGAACACAAAACCAAACCCACAGTTTAAAGAAAGTACACTTCTAGTTTCCCTTACAAAACAATACAACTGGTTTATCTATTCCAATTCATTAAACACAAGTTCAAATTCATTTCTCATAAAGGAGTACACAATATAGTCCCAAAAACAAGTATAAGATAAACAAGTTTCAATTAAACTCGTGAACTTAAAAGAAACTATATTCCCAACTTCAAGATCTTACACGACTCCATATCAAAGAGACCTATAGTTCGTGGTCATCATGAAGAAAAATTAAATGAAACAACCCCGAAATAGGTGTAATATATCCTTCCAATGAGATTCAATACACGAGAGTGTTCAACTCTTCTTTCCTTAAAACCCAACAATCAATTAAAAGGATCTGAAGAGAGTAAGAAGACCTAAAACACAATAAATCAAACAAGGTCCCAATGTTACCTCCAACATGACTGAAACAGAAATCACAACAAGACTCTCATAGTTCCATCCATAAATATTACGATAGAGAAGGTATTTATTTCAACAACAATCACAAGAAGGTGTATACATACTACATTTCTATAATCCTCTAAAACTGATAACGACTACTTCAAAAGAGCTCTATATCAACCAAAGAGTAAAAACAATACAGTAACTAACCAGAGGTTCCTTAGTCCCTCAACAAGTTACGCCCAAAGGCATTAACCTTCGAAATAAAATAGTCAAGCCTTCAACAAGATGTGGGTTTTCTCATAGCAGAGGAGAGAATATTATCCTCCATATTTACATGCCTTTACAAGTTCAAAGAAGGCAATACAGTCTAAAAAAAGTAATTACCACAACCATTCCAACTCAAGAAGCCAAAAGTAGAAGATCTCAAAGGGGATAACCAAATCAACTCAAACCAAAACTAACCTCCCAAGATTTTTCGAGCAGACAGTCCCATAAATGAGTTCTAAGTATTTCAAAACCTTGAATATGAGTAAATCTCAAGCTCATAACACAAGTATAGAACCAAACACATCGACTCAAATACAAGTTCAGAACACACAAGTATTGGATATGAGTACTGTGCTAAACACGAAGCTTTGAACTCAAGTTCTGAACAACACAAAGTTCCAATACAAGCTCAAAACCAAACACAAGGCTCCAATATAAGTTCAGAATGAAACACCAGGCATCATATGCCAGTTCAGAACAAAAAAAGCCTCAAACACAAGTTCATAACAAAAACAAGCTTCAAAAACAAGTATCACATGCATGTCACCACTAAACTTGCATAGAGAGAAATTTTCCAAAGGCTAACATTATATAGCAATGGATTATATCCAAAAACCACAAAGATTCATAAAACCATGAAAGTAAATAACTAAACAAATCATAAAAAAATTTATCTCATGAGAGAAGAATTTTTTTAATGAATCATTTAGAAGAAATCAAGAAATCTTAATAGATATAGCATAGCATGCCCGATAAAGTTGCTTCGCCAATTCGAAGGAGACTTCTAGCCGAGCTTCCAACTCTTTTTCTCCTCCATGAAATATCAAGAACTAAACATATTTTCTTCCAATTCCTCATATACTTTCCTTCAATTGAAAATAGGCCAAAGGAATAAAAATAACTATAAAGTAAAAGTCAAATTGTTGGTTCAAAGAACCAGATAGCTCTATGCAGAGCAAAAATCATGAGGCATGCAAGACCAAACAACCTCTCACAAATCCACCTCCCTTGTTTCCAAGATAGTTTTCACACAAATACCGAGGTCCATTAATGCCATTAATTACAAAATTCCCACCTATCTCTCCATGCCACCACCTCCTAAAACTGGTGAAACCTATATCCACTTCAACATGCATTTCCAACTTTAGTGAAGCCTCCATGTATGCCTCCACTAAAGTTTACTAGCCTTTGCCAAAGATGGCTGTACCTCCATTCATTTAACCCATTCAAATCAATTAAATACCATTGGAACCATCACCATAGTGCCATGTGACCCTTAGGTTCCCTTTTAATAGTTTAGGATAGATTTCCCAAAACTTAGGTTAGTCTAACAATAAATTACCTTAGGTCTTAAAACATTGCCATAGGTAATTTCCACCTTAGGTTAGATCAAATTCACAACCATATAGTATTAGGTATTAGGTTAAAATAGCCTAGCATTTCTTTAGTAATTCCCCCCTTATTCATTTAGTACAAGAACTTAGGCTCAGATATCATCCAAACGAAATAGAATAAGAAGCTTAGGTTAGATTGAAACCCAAATAAGTAGACATAGCTAGGAAGTAGGTGCTTTTACCTAGTTTAGGATACTATTAGGATAGTCCTTTAGTTTTTATGATTTATATTCCCTTCATATTCATGAAGAAAACTATATTTCATTTATGCCATTAATTGCTGAAGAGATCAATCCTAAAGACCCAATCACAAACTTACAACCGAATGTTCAGGCACATTCATACAAGACTAAATTATTTGTAACATACAAAGTTCAGTCTGGTATGTCTCTCCACCTATGAATGTCAATTTTACCATTCAGTTTGGTAAGGAGATTTAAAACATTCCTTGGATCACTAGAATTGATCCAAGGATGAGTCTAAAAAAGAGATAAGTTTTCAACTCTCAAAACCAGATTGCAACTTACCTACTAGAAGTGAAAAATGGATTCTTGCAAGCCATATCATTTCAGTCTAATGAATCCAAGAGAAGAGATGATTTATCCATAACAAGCATGATTTTCAACAATCAAGGAAACACACCTCATTCAAGAAAATCACATGCCAATGCTTGTAATGCAAAAGAGGAATATAATTGTTTGTCAAAGGTGTTACATATTTCCTCCTAAAAAGAATCATCATCCTAATGATTATCTTATTTTGACCATTGCATTAAGGAAAATCAATTTATTCACTTTCTTAACATATGTTTGCAACAATATCAGAATTTTAAAGTTCCAGAAATCAACATTCACATAGTTGTTTATTTAAAAAATGAATAGCCATCTACCCCAAACTGGCAGACTTATTGACATATAAAGATAAAATCACAAATTTTATCAGTCATCATAGTCAATTCTGATCAAATAAATATGGAAAATCAATTTTTATATCCTCCAGGTTTTCCCAAGTTGCAATTTCTTCGTTAAACTGGTCCCACTAGACCTTACATTGACTTATTTCATGATTTCTTAAATGCAACTGGCAAGTTTCCAGCACTCGTATGGGTTTAACCACAATTATTCCTAGGTCTTGGACCTATAAGGAATTCTAATTTAACACATGATAAATCTGAAACGTATTTCTTAAGCAAAGAAAAACATCATGCATTCTTGATAAAGCAGGGAGGTAATTCTAAACGGTAAGCTACAAGGTTGATTACTTCAACTATCTCAAAGGGTCCCACATAATGAGGTAATAACTTGGCAGCCTTGCCAAAAGTTCTATAACTATTTTTCGGTTTAATCAAGAAAGAACTTCACCGAGTTCAAATTTTCTGTCAACCCGCTTTAAGTCAAAAGATAAATCTTTTGCCTATCTGCTACTTCTTTTCAAGCATCCACAAATCATTTTAACTTGTTGTTCCATTTTTGTGAGGATTTCAGGTCCAATTACCTCTCTATCCTCAACGTTGTCCCAACTAACGAGGTTCTACATTTTCTTCCATATAATGCTTGAAAGGTGCCATCTTAAAAGAGGCATGATATGTGTTATCATAAGAAAACTCAACTAGTGGAAGGTACTCTTCCCACTTATATTGCTAATCCATACAATACATTCGTAACATATCCTCTAAAACTTGATTAACCCTTTCAGTTTGTTCATCCATTTCCGATGATGATATGCAGTAACTGAAATTTAGCTTCGTTCCTAGAACTGCATTTAATGTTTTCCAAAACCTTGATGTCATTCTAGGATATCTATCGATATGATTAATTTAGGTACTCCATGCAATCTGAAATTTTCATGTCCAAATATTTTAGCCAATATAGGAGAATCATCCTTCGATTACCAAAGAATAAAATGTACTACCTTCATTAGTTTATCAACAACTACCAAAATAACATCATGTTTATTTCTTGACATAGGTAACCATTTTACAAATTCCATGCTTATTACTTGCCATTTGACTGTGGTATCTTTGTGAGGATACAATAAACCAGCTAGGTGCATATGTTCGGCTTTAACACATTGAAATTCTAAGCAATGTGTCACAAAATCAATAACATCCTTTTTCATCCCCTTCCAGAAATATTGTTATTTTATATCAGCAAGCATCTTTGTAATACCAGTGGTGTCCAAAAAAGGTGAATTGTGAAATTTTGCTAATAATTTCTTTCTTAAATCATTTAACGAAGGTATGTATACTATGTTTACAAATCTTAAGATTCCTTCATCATAAAAGTGGAAACCTTTATACCTCACATCATTTGGATTTCTAGTAAGCACTATTTTTACTTGCAGAAAGTAAGAATAAGATTCCATAACACTTTTACTTCATCTTTAAACTGTGTTCTCAATGTTATAAGAGCAGAAATGTGCTTCCTATGACATAGAGCATCAACCACTCTATTTTCCTTACCTTTGATGTAATTGATATCAAAATCATATTGAGAGAAAAATCTAACCATCTTTGTTGTCTTGCATGTATATTTTGTTGAGTGAAAATATACTTTAGCCTAAGATGATCAGTCTTTAATTCAAAAGGTTTACCAAGTAGGTAATGCCTCCAAACTTTTAGTGCATGAACAATGGCAGCAAGCTCTAAATCATGCGGAGCGTAATTCAACTCATGTAACTTTATTTTTCTAGTTTCGTAAGCTATGACATTATCATTTTGTAACAAAATACTTCCAAGACCTTCCTAGATGTATTTGTTACAACCTGTGAAGTCTCCATTAGGATCTAGTACCACTAGAGTAGGTGTTAAAGTTAACTATTCCTTCAAAGTTCTAAATGCATATTCACATTTCTCATTCCAAACAAACTTCATATCCTTTTTCTCGTAATGAACTTATTGGTGTAGCCATCTTAGAAAAATCTGTTATCAAAATGTGCCCCGCTCATTTTTGTGGCTAACTCCTTCCATTCTCCCCTCTCTTGTGCATCATTCATAATATTTTTATTTTTAGGAACTCAAAACCTTCTGGAAATGGCACCATTGAATAGAGATCTTTCTCATCTTTCCATAAAGGTAAATTTTTCCTCCTAACTCCATGTATTTTTGAAGTTATGGCTCGGCGGAAATTTTTGGGAAAATTTTCCCCTGAAAGGCCCATGCACCAATGAGATGCCGCCATGTGGCACCTAGATTGGCGGAGTGTGGGAAATTTTGGAAAATTTTCCAAATGACAAAAAGGTGCAAAAATTTGAATTTTTGCCCGCCAACCTGATTTGGTCCTGTTTTCCCTAAAACTTCAAATGGCCATATCTTTCGATTGAGCTCGCTTTTCACGTTCTTTATATCAATGGAAAGATGGTAAAATTATCTACAAGATTCCAAGGTCAATTTTTCCCTTTGATGGAGTTTGGAGAGATAAAATTGAAAAATTTCTATGGCATGTGGTGATGCGTAAAAATGACGTTTTAACCACCACTTTTAATGAAGAATGGCTCACATTCTATCCCAGCATAGTTAAAAATGTCAAGGAATGGGTCTGTAAGGATGCCCATGCTGTTTTGAATGCATTTTGGTCAATGATTGAACCTCTCCCACATTTTTCCGCGTTTCTCTCTCTTGCCTGCCCTCGACCGTAAAATCTAGATTTGGCTCATTTTCAAAGTGTGGAACATTTTTTGTGTATTGCAGGTCCCCTTTCTCACCTTGGAAGTGATTTTGGTGGAATATCAGACCTTTTCTAAGAAATGCAACTCATTTTTGCCTCCCAGGTGTTGTAATGCAAGTGATTTTGATGTTAAAATAACAATACAGGCCTTGTGATTAATTTTTCATCATCTGCTGGTGTTGTTTGACTAATTGATAATTCGTCATTACAGTTATCAGTTTGTGCATGTTGTTTTGTTGCATTTTATGAATTGTGTCAATTTTTATAAGTGAGAATTGCTCACCACTCCTTTGGTGCATCACCTTTTAGCATTAGTTTTAGCTTTTTGCATTTCTATCTATCTTTGTCTCCTTTGGAATTTAGGGTAGGGTTAGGAATATAGACCTCTACAACTTGTAAGTGATAAATTTGACCAGAGGAATTAAGGAACCAGCCTCTAAACTAGAGATTCCTTTCTCATTTTGTAACTCCCACACTTGTGGAAAGGATTCAATGTTGTGCAATCACACTGGATGCTAGTATGATCAAACTAGAAATCTGATCAACATCTAGGGGGTGCTGCTGATTTGCAACAATAGTTTTGGCATGCCCGGTGGGAGATAGAAGTCTTCATCTTCATTGCAACAAAATTGATGTGCATTTGTTGCAAGTTTCTTGCTTTAAAAGAGCTATAAATTGCACATCTAGCGACTCCAAGGAAGAAGAATCAGCTGGTTTTAGTAGTGTAGACCTGAAAACTCATGAGAAGAATCACTACAAGGTCAAGAGTTGGAGAAGAAGAGGTGTTGTTTGAATATCTACAATTATCTCCAAGAATAAGGCAAAGTGGGAGGAGAATCCAAAGTTTTCCATCTCCACCAAATAGAACTCTCTCAACTCCTCCACCACCGGTAGGCCTTTCATTCAATCAACAAGGGTTCTAAGGCCAATCAGAATGGCACAAAACAACCCCTATGTCAATTTCACTGGCAGCAACCCACTTGCTCTCAATGCACAAAATCCAATCCTAGTTGCAGCATTGAAGAACATTCCATACTTCACTAGAGATAATCAGACCACTCCTGGTGATCATGTTAAGGATATTGCTAACATTTGTGCAATCCATGAGATCAATGAGATGCAATTTCATCACAACCACGGCATCTTCATTCAAAGGGAAATCTTTGCAATGATTTAGGAGTCTTGCCTCAGGTTCTATTCAAAATTGGAATCATCTATGTATAGCCCTCCATGAGAAGTTTGGGGAAAAGGGAGACAACTTGTCCCTTTTGGAGCAGCTGACAACTATCAAAAGAGCTCCCAATGAGTAGCTGACTGATTTTAATTTTAGATTTCGAAGGACTTGGGAGAGAATTCTAGTGGCAGTCAGGCCAACAACAGAAGGTGCTTTTCTTTATTACCTTAAAGCTTTAAATTCTAATATTTCTATGTGAATTCATTCCATGGGAGGCACAAATATCCCCATTTCTTATAGCATTGCCATTAGAGCTGAAAGTTGTTTGATTCAAGCTGGCAAGCTAGCTCCTAGGCCTCCAATGCCATTATTTCCAAGTTTAGAGAGCCCAAGTACTAGTCAAGTGCCTAATTTAGCTTTTATTCCCACTCCTAGAAATCAGAATTCAAGTGAATCTTCCACTTCATCTTCTAGTGCCTCAAATGAACTTCAAGAAGTCATGAAGCAATTGCAAAATCTATATAATGAGTTGTTTACACTCAAAAGGTAGCAAGCTCAAGGTTTTAGACCTTCTTTCCAGCCCCAAGCTCAGCCTAATAGGTAGCCATATCAACCCCAAAGACCACCCAATCCAGCTGTAAATCTAAATCAAGCAAGGCCTCCTGCCAATGACCATTTCAGCCCTATAATCCCAATGCTACATCTCGCATCTAAAGCATTAGTGCCAATACAAAACAATCTGGCTCAAGAGTATGATTGGTGTTTCCCATGCAATGAACCTCCTAACTAGTCCATGTGCTTCAACGGTGCCTTGAATCAAGTATTAATGGTGACAACAACTGGTGTGGAGGGTGAAGCTAGTCAAAGAAATGACCAAAGATAAAGAAACATTCCAAGAAAGCAATCAGCTCCAAATGATACCACACTTATAAACTGGCAAGCAGAAGATTTTTGTGGCATGAACCAGATAGTTTCCCAAAGTGTTACAGCCAACACAAGGTCAAAGAGGAGAAATTTGGGTGAAGAACAGCCATTGGCCCCAAGTAATTCATGACCTTCTGTCACTCCACAAACTATTGGCAAGCAAAATGCAATCCCAAGCACACAAGGACTGCCTAAAATAGTTCCTAGGCCAACTCAAATGCCAGTTGTTGCTGCCCATATACAAGGGATGAATGTGCAGGCCAAGGGACAACAAAAGGATACTTCATCCCCATTCAATATCATTGATCAGATGAAGAAGACAAATGTAAACATATCAATGTGGGAATCACTATCTATCCCAGGCCAAAGAGATTTGCTACAAGCTGCCATGAAGGACTGGTCAACTTCAAATCAGCAAGTCCAAATGCAAGAGAAGGTGCTCACAAATGTTGCCCAGCCTGAGGGGAATCATGGAGGACAGCAAGGTAAGATGTTGAAGCCCCCTCCATTCTATGTTTCATTGATCATTGGGAACCAATTAGTACACAATTGCATGATTGATTCCAGGCAAGTAGTTCAGTAATGCCCAAGCAAATAGTTGATCAGTTGGGAATTCAATATGAAACAATATCTAAAGGGGTGGTACAATTGGATGGGACAGCAGTAACAATAGTTGGAGTGATTAAAAACTTGAGTCTTACTTTTCATGCTTGTCCCAACATGGTTGTTTTGCAAGATGTCTCAGTAATAGACCTTCCACCACTCTTTACCCTATGTTTGTCAAGGGATTTCACAGCTAAGATTGGAGGTTACTTGTCTGCTAATTGGTCACACATGTTGTTTAGAACAAGATATGGAACCAAAGCCACAATCAGGTCTGAACCTATTGCAAACTTTCACATTGAGCCTTACACTCCAAGTCAGATCAATACCAATTGTTTAGCATTTGATCAAGAAGATTATCCAAGCACTGATGAAGCTGACACCAAGGTAGGAAGCATCCTAGATTTGACTCTTGATGAATGGGCAAGCAAGGTGCATGCTTTTGATCCTTATCAAGAAATAGAAGAATCTAAGTTAAGAGTCTATTGCATGCATGAAGAAAATCAACCTATTCCTAGCATCACCAAGCCAGACCACAAGGATGACAATGAGGTATGGCAGTTGTTTTTTTATCGATCAAGGAGTAGACAAGGTGCTAAATGGGATCCAAGGTGACTGAATGGGCTATCAAGAATGGGATTTACCTAAGTACTTCATCAAACTATTACCCTCAGGGTAATGGCCAGGCTGAGTCTACAAACAAGAACTTGTTGAAGATCATTAGGAGGACTCTTGATGAAAATCAGAGGTCTTGGCATACTAAATTGAAATCAGCTTTATGGGTTAATAGGATAACTCCCAAGAGATCTACAGGTAACTCTCCATTCAAGCTTGTTTATGGGAGAGAGGAAATTTTACCCATGTCTCTTGAGTTGCCAACATTGGAACTCATGAAACAGTTGGAGTTGTTGGAGTTTGAGCCCATGGAGGTTAGATATGCAGAATTGATGGAGCTCCAAGAAATCAGAAATCAGGCATCCCAAGCAATGGAGAAGGATCAAGCTTTGATAAAGAATACCTTTAATAGAAAGGCCAAGAATAGATCCTTCCAAGTTGGAGATCTAGTGTTAAAATGGGATGCAGATAGAGAAAAACCGGGAAGGCATTCAAAATTTGATGCCATTTGGAGTGGCCCATACATGGTCACAAAGTGTAAGGACAGCAATGCCTTCCAATTGTCTTCATTGGATGGCAAAGAACTGCAGATTCCAGTCAATGGGATCCATCTAAAGCATTGCTACTAAAGGGAAATTCTCCACCTTGTAAATATTAGCTTAGGTTTTCATTCCTCCAAGTGCTTGTGCACATTGTTTTGTTGTAGGTTAGTTTTGCTTTCCCTAAGTGCTTTGGCATAGGCTTGTTGTTCCTGGGAATGTGTTTGCAGGCCTTGCTCCATCAGGTGATATTCCATGTTCCTCCTTGCAATGTTCTAGTCAGTTGGGGTACCAAACAGATAATTTAATGACTCCATGCCCAATGGATTATTTCAGGCAACTGGTAATTTCATCCAGCAGGCAGATGACCCCTCTGAGTCGCCAAAATTGTTATCCAAAATGTGCCCCTGCTCATTTTTTGTGGCTAACTCCTTCCATTCTCCCCTCTCTTGTGCCTCAGTCATAATATTTTACTTTTTAGGCACTTAAAACCTTTTGGAAATGGCACCATTGAATAGAGCTCTTTTCGGCTTTCCAGAAAGATAAAGTTTTCCTCCTAACTCCATGTATTTTTGAAGTTATGGCTCGGCAGAGTTTTTTAGGAAAATTTTCCCCTGAAAGGCCCACGGCCAATGAGATGCTGCCATGTGTCACCTAGAGTGGTGGAGCATGGAGAAATTTTGGAAAATTTTCCAAATGACCAAAAAGGTGCAAAAATTCAAATTTTTGCCCGACAACCCGATTTGGCCCTATTTTTCCCTAAAACTTCAAATGGCCATATCTTTCGATCCAGAGCTCGTTTTTTCATGTTCTTTATATCAATGGAAATCTGGTGAAATTATATACAAGATTCCAGGTCAATTTTTCATTTTGATGGATTTTGGAGAGATAAAATCAAAAAATGTCTCTGGCACGTGGTGATGAGCAGAAATGACGTTTCAACCACCGTTTTTAATGAAGAATGGCTCGCATTCTCTCCCAGCATGGTTAAAAATGTTAGGGAATGGGTCTGTAAGGATTCCCATGTTGTTTTGAATCCATTTTTTCAATGATTGAACCTCTCCCATGTTTTCCCGTGTTTCTCTCTCTTGGGCTCGTCCCTGCCCCAGACCGTTGTAAAGCTTGATTTGGCTCATTTTCAAAGTGTGGAACATTTTTTGTGTATTGCAGGTCCCCTTTCTCACCTTGGAAGTGATTTTGGTGGAATATCAAACTTTTTCTAAGAACTACAACTCATTTTTTCCTCCCAGGTGTTGTAATGCAAGTGATTTTGATGTTAAAATAACAATACAGGCCTTGTGATTAATTTTTCATTCTCTGTTGGTGTTGTTTGACTAATTTCTGATTCTTCATTACAGTTATCAGTTTGTGCATGTTGTTTTGTTACATTTTATGAATTTTGTCAATCTGCAGAAGTGAGAATTGCTCACCACTCCTTTGGTGCATCACCTATTAGCATTAGTTTTAGCTTTTTTGCATTCTCTATCTCTGTCTCCTTTGGAATTTAGGGTAGGGTTAGGAATATAGACCTCTGCAACTTGTAAGTGATAAATCTGATGAGAGGAATTAAGGAACCAGCCTCTAAACTGGAGATTCCTTTCTCATTTTACAAGTCCCACACTTGGGGAAATGATTCAATGTTGTGCAATCACACTAGATGCTTGTATGATCAAACTAGAAATCTGATCAACATCCAGAAGTCTTTGCTGATTTGCAACAACAAAATATTTTACAAATTTTTCGATAGTAACCAACAAGTCCCATGAAGCTTATAAATTCATGTACATTCTTTGGTGTAGACCACTCGATTATAGCTATAATTTTAGAAGGATCTACAACAATTTCATTCTTACTTATTACATGTCCCAAATAGTGCACTTTTGTGTATAGAAAGAACATTTAGATAGCTTACCATATAACAATATCTTTCGAAAATTTCCAAAACTATCTTCAATGCTCATAATGTTCCTCAATAATTTTAGAATATATGAGAATGTCATCCAAGAATATAAGCACAAATTTTTCAAGAATTCTTGAAATATATTATTCATTAAATTCATAAAATTTATAGGTGCATTTATTAATCCAAATGGTAAAACCGTGAATTCATAATGTCCTTACCTTGTTCAAAGTTGTTTTATGAATGTCCTCATTCTTTATCCGTAATTGATGATATCCAGATTGAATATCTATCTTTGAATACACTAATGCACCACACATCCGATCAAATAGCTCATCAATTCTAGGAGTGGGTATCTATTCTTGATTGTTTCTTTGTTTAACATTCTATAATCAATGCACAATCTAAGTGTTCCATCTTTCTTTTTCACAAAAATTACTATGCTCCCCAAGGTGAAACACTTGGTCTAATCAAACCCTTAGATAAAATTTCTTGCAATTAAACCTTAAGCTCTACTAATTCTATAGAATTCATTTGATATGGTGCCTTAGAAATAGGCTCAGTTCTAGGTTTGATTTCAATTGTGAAATCAAATTCCCTTTTGGGTGGAAGACCTAGTAACTCTTCTGGAAACACGTAATTGAAGTTTTGTAACAATGGATATCGTTCCATGACATTCTTGTTCTCTTCAGCAGTTTTTGTAATCTTTATAACATACAAGGTACAACCTTTATTTTTTTCCTTTTTAAGTTGCATAGCCGACAATTTCCTTAAAGAAATATCACATTTCACACCCTGAATATCTATTGTTTTCTATAGATAATCTAAAAACTAATATGTTTTTCAAAACAATCCACTTTTCCTTATGTTCGGATAAGCAATTAACACCTATGATTACATCATAAGACCGCAAAGGTGCAACATAAAAATCAACACGTGGAAAAACTAGGTAATTCAATGATTGCTCCGAGAAAGACACATACTAACAATATGAACAACATTGTTTCCATAATGTACAGATCCATGTTTTATCCATGTTTTCATCTTTTCTTTTTAGTTTTGATGTTAATTTACTAGAAATAAAACATTTAGTAGCTCCAATATCAAAAATAATAGTTATAGGTATGCCAAATAAATTACCTGGAACCTCTATGGGCATGGCCTATTTTCATCCTGCTCGCCAGCCAAACTCATGCAGTGTGTATCTTGTGTTGTTGATTACAATCATCCCTTTTCAAAGGAAATTAATTTTTAACAATGAGTAATGATCTTTGCCACAGTTATGAAAGCATCCTATAGGTCCCTTTCTAGGCTCAAATTTATTTCCAGCTCTAGAATTATCATTTTGACCTTCCAGAGGACCTCTATCCATTATTATTATTCTTGAAAAAGTTGTTCTGTGCATTACTAGTAGTCTTATTCGTTGTTGCTTTCTTACTATTATCAACTGAAAAATTACTTTTCATTCTAAATTTCTTCCATGGTCCTTTCTTAGGTGCAAGAGATGATGAAGAGGATTTGAGAACTTTCTTCCTTATTTCCTCCTTATGAGTAGAAATTTCCTTCAATTTCTGTTCCTACCTTATGGATTTTTTAACAACCCCTTCAATTGTGGTTGGGTTGTGAACATCCACCTCTCTTCATATAATGGGATTCAATACCATGATGAATTTCCATATCTTAAACTTCTCGTCAGTTTGATATTAAGGTATATACTTAAGGAGTTTAGTAAACCACTCCCAATACTACTCACATGATTAGTTTTCCTTAAGCTAAGTTCTAGAATTCAGTCATTTTCTAATCATAGTAAAGTTGCGAGAAGCCAAGGTTGCCTAAAGTAACCTTTAAATTGATCCCATGTGATATTAGTCTCATCAATATTTAACTCAACCTTACGGCTATCCCACCATGAAGATGCCTCATAGGAAAGCTTATATGCTCCCCATATCACCTTTGTTTCTTCCGAGAAATTCCTTATTGCAAAGTATTTCTCCATTTCCCTAAGACAATTCTCAGCTCCATATCCTAATGTGGTGCCATCAAACTTGGGTGGAATTAGCCTTTTTATATCATTAGTGAGTTTTTTGCCATGCCCTAGCCTTTTCGTTCTTAGGCTGATCAGTTATGTTCACATTGTTATTATCAACACCTAAATTAGCATTGTCCTTTGGAGGTGGTGAATATTATTACCAACATCTTATTCCTCCTCATTTCCCATTACTTTTTGTTCAAGTATAGCCAAATGATATCTTGTGTCCAACAGGTAGCAAGGATCTCATCGAGTTTTTGGGAAGTTGCTCCTCCTTCCTCAAGTGGAGGATTATTTACAAAATTTCCTCTTGTTCTCACCATTTTCTCATTAACAACAAAATTTAAGTTTCATCAGATTATGAACACAATAGGTCTAAGAGCTGCAACCTTCACTCAAATACCAAGATGTAACATTCCCATTTTAGGACTTTAGAAACAAGGGAAAACAAAATTTTAACACAATGTTCTCTGTTCTAAATAAAATATCATTTATAACACACATTCCATGCGAATCAATCTCATAATAGATAACCATATGTAATTGTAATGACTTGATATGTTACCGATCTCTCATTCCATGACTCGGTTACCAATCGATCTCTCATGTTAACTTACAAGTATAGATTACTTTATGTATACTACGTATACTTGGTTTCCCTTTCCTATTCAGGTAAGAAGTGATCCGTTTAAAGAACATATTTGAATATTTGTTACCAATATTCATCGACATCATGTTGCTTTAACCTAGGTGATATAGGACAATTCAACCAAGAAGCTTTGCGATACTTTGGCCAAAGATTTCAACATATTGTTCATGTTACTATTCCTAGATGGCATATTCATCATTTTGGAATACATCCTTCACCTCACTCTATTGTTATATAGAATGGTATTTTGACTACCATCAGTCCACTTGCCCAAGGTTTGATCCTAGCTTAGGTTAGTAACATAATTTTCTATAGGAAGACGCTCACGATGACTTAGGGTATATGGGCATACTCGATCGAACTAATTTGACTTAATGTGCCAAGGTACCTGAGTCATGAAAGCTACTCCTATTCTAAACATGCTACTAACTTGACCTAGAGAGAAAACTAAGTTCAAGTCTAGATGTTTGTAGATCTAGATGAATGATATGGAAGGGTGTTGCCACATGTCAACTGCAACATTTTATCCTCGAGAAGTCCTTGGACTTCTCAAAGGTATAGTCCTATAGTTGGTGTGTGCCAACATCCTTTAGGACTGATTCATCACAATGTACATATCCCTTAGTGGTCATTAGATTTAATAATTAAATTGGATTAAGATTCAGATTATAGCAATCATGCCTAACCCTAATTCCAACATTCATTAAGTTCTTTATCCATAATTAATGTGATTTTATATTAAGAACTTCATCAACTCATGCTTACATTGATGTTCGTTAACATGGCATAATAAGTAATTATCCCAAAAACAGGACAACAAACATCAATTATTTAATTCTTAATGCAACCTAGCTGTCCAAATCAAGTGTGTCATCCACCTAGATTCAGCTAGTGTTTACTTTTATAAACAAAGTACAAAGATTAAAGATCAAACCACTATTCCTTTTATCTTTTCATTCTTTTGAGAGAGGAAGAGTCTTCCTCTACATGGTTAGATGTTAGGATTAACATAACCTTTTATCATTCTTTACTCATATAGTTTAATTGTATGACCAATGCATAATTCAATATTAAACTTTAGTTGTGTAGATAGAGAACGACATCTTTTGTAATTTAACAAGTTTCCTTATAATAAGGGGGATTGTACTATCCCCTTTATCTAACTTATTAATTGATAACAATAAAATTACTCAAACAGATATAAATTATACCGACAAGATATCACTACTATTTCCGTTATACAAAGTACAAGAGAATTTACACAACAAATTGGAGTCAGTCTCCAAACCTTTCAATTCATCATGATAAAACATACATTTACAAGACTATGCATTTCGGACATCGCATGTCATTCATCATTAAGATCATACAAAACATCACTTCTCTTTTCCAATACAACTCAAGAATGAATCAAAATTATTTACATAAGATCCAGAATTAAATAAGCCAATGCATCATAAAAAAATTTACCTTCTTTTATCACTTACGATGTCCATCTGCAAAAATTTCTAGCATGGGTCAGATTCAATGAATTGAGCATGATAAGCACTAAGCATTAAAACGAGATGCATTCCACTAATTGTTCCATTATAAACATATCTTCTTTAATTAAATATTTAATATATCATACAAATAAGCATAAGTAACAACAACTTGACAGAAAAGAAGTACAAATAAGATTAGAATTCAATTTAAAAAAACATAATAATGATCCACAACATCTACATTATAATATAAAGTTTAATTGATCATATCAATTACTTTTAACAAACAACATATCTTGTCATCCAATTGTTTCATAATTCTATTAGAATAGAAATACAAAATTTATCTTTACTATGTAGCAAAAGAAGTTATTCACAGCATAGCTCATATTAGGATGTTTCATCCTACAACTTAAGCAAAGAAGAAGAATCAATACATATTGTACCCCATACACTAATCATCTGAAAGATAGAAACAGGTTCAAAACACACATAACTACTTCAGTTCAAGGATAAAAATATAAGGATTCAACATTAAAGAGACAATATCTAACAAGAATTCCCAAATCAATCCAAGAAGGGGTAGAGAGTGAAAACAATCTACCTACAAGTCTTAACTAACTTTGACATATTAGATGATATAATTCAAAGATCTGAAACCATAAGTTCCACAAATCAAAGCTAGACTCACACAATATTATTCTTTTCTCATGTCCATCCAAGGAAGGACTCATAATAAGATAGGGTGCAACAAGAGAAGACCTTCCAATTCTAAATCCAAAGGAAGTATGACACGGTAAAACATAGCATTTGGTTTAAACATGTTTACATTTTCTCTTATACTAAACCAACTCAGTTGTTCTCTTTCCACATCATTACAAAAAATGACTAGTACAAAGAAAACAAAAAAATCACAAAGAAATTTCCATCTCTGAAGAGTGGTTTCACACTATTTCCTATAAGACAAATAGCAACAGAAAGATGAACTCAAGGAGTTAGGCAGGCCTAAGAGAACAACCACGCTACTGACCAAGAAGAGAGTTAAGATACAGAGAAGTTCAATCAAATGAACTTATCTTTACAAAATTAAAATGATCTCAAATAAAAATAATCCAATCAATAACTCATTTGATCATACTATCAAATGAATTCCCATTTCTATTTCAAACTTAGAAGTTCTTTAACTAGTTCCCGAGAGAGAAAACAAAACCAAACCCACAATTTAAAGAAATTACACTTCTAGTTTCCCTTACAAAGAAATACAACCTGGTTTATCTATTCCACTTCATTAAACACAAGTTCAAATTCATTTCTCATAAAGGAGTACACAGTACAGTCCCAAAAATAGTATAAGATAAACCAGTTTCAATAAAACTCAAAAACTCAATAGAAACTATATTCCCAACTTCAAGGTCTTACACGGCTCCAAATAAAAGAGACATATAGTTCATGGTCATCATGAAGACAAATTAAATGAAATAAACCTAAAACAAAGGTAATATATCCTTCCAACAAGATTCAGTACACGAGAGTGTTCAACTCTTCTTTCCTTAAAACCCAACAATCAATTAAAAGGATCTGAAGAGAGTAAGAAGACCCAAAACACAATAAATCAAACAAGGTCCCAATGTTACCTCAAATGTGGCTGAAATAAAAATCACAACAAGACTCTCATAGTTCCATCCATAAAGATTGCGATAGAGAAGGTATTTGTTTAAACAACAATCACAAGAAGGCGTATACATACTGCATTTCTATAATCCTCTAAAACTGATAATGACTGCTTCAAAAGAGATCTATATCAACCTTGAGAAAGTAAAAATAGTACAGTAACTAACCAGAGGTTCCTTAGTCCCTTAACAAGTTACATTTCCAGTCAATTAACCTTGGAAATAAAATATTCAATCCTATAACAAGATGCGGGTTTTCTCAGAGAAGAGGAGAGAACATTAACCTCCATATTTGCACACCTTTACAAGTTCAAAGAAGGAAGTACAGTCTCAAAAATTGAAGTACCACAACCATTCCAACACAAGAAGCCACAATGAGAGGATATCAAAGGGGATCACAAAATCAACTCAAACCAAACCTAACCTCACAAGTTTTTTTCAACCAAACAATTCCATAAATGAGTTCTAATTATTTCAAAACCTTGAATACAAGTAAATCTCAAGCTCAAAACACAAGTAAAGAACCAAACACATCGACTCGAATACAAGTTTAGAATACACAAGTAATTGACAGGAGTACTGTCTTAAACACAAAGCTTCAAACTCAAGTTATGAACAACACAAAGTTCTAATACGGTATCAGAACCAAACACAAGGCTTTAATATAAGTTCAGAACAAAACACCAAGCATCATATGCCGTTTAGAACAACAACAACCTCAAACACAAGTTCAAAAGAAAAACAAGCTTCAAAAAACAAGTATCACATACATGTCACCACTGAACTTGCAAAGAGAATTTTTTCCAAAGCCTAACATTATATAGCAATGGATTATATCCAAAAACCACAAAGATTCATAAAACCATGAAATTAAATAACCAGACAAATCATGAAAACATTTATCTCATGAGAGAAGAATTGTTTTAATGAATCATTTATAAGAAAGAAAGAAATCTTAATGGATCGAGCCTATCACACACGATATTTGTTCGCCAATTCAAAGGAGACTTCAGCTAAGCTTCCAACACTTTTTATCCTCCATGAAAGATCAATAACCAAACATATTTTCTTCCAATGCCTCATATAATTTCCTTCAATTGAAAATAGAATAGAGGAACCGAAAACTACCACAAAGTAAAATTTGAACTGCTGGTTCAAAGAACCAGATAGCTCCATGCAGAGAAAAAATTGCGAGGCATGCAAGACCAAAAACCTCTCAAAAATCCTCCTCCCTTGTTTCCAAGATGGTTTGCATGTAAATACCAAGGTCCATTAATGCCATTAATTACAAAATTCTTACCTATCTCTCCATGCCACTGCCTCCTAAAACTAGCGAAACCTATATCCACTTCAGCATGCATTTCCAACTTTAGTGAAGCCTCCACATATGCCTCCACTAAATTTTACTAGCCTTTTCCAAAGTGGCTATACCTCCATTCATTTAACCCATTCAAATCAATTAAATGTCATTGGAACTATCATCATAGTTCCATGCGACCCTTAGGTTCCATTTTAATAGTTTAGGATAGATTTCCCAAAACTTAGGTTAGTCTAACAATAAATTACCTTAGGTCTTAAAACATTGCCATAGGTAATTTCCACCTTAGGTTAGATCAAATTCACAACCATATAGTATTAGGTATTAGGTTAAAATATCCTAGCATTACTTTAGTAATTCCTCCCTTATTCATTTAGCACAAGAACTTAGGTTAGGATGCCATCCAAATGAAATAGAATAAGAATCTTAGGTTAGATTGAAACCCAAATAAGTAGACATAGCTAGGAAGTAGGTGATTTTACCTAGTTTAGGATATTGTTAGGATAATCCTTTAGTTTTTAGGATTTAGATTCCCTTCATAGTCATGAAGCAGACTATATTTTGTTTATGCCATTAATGTCCTAGAGAGATCAATCCTAAAGACCCAAGCACAAAAATATAATCAAATGAAGGCATGTTCATACAAGAATAAAGAATTTCTAACATAAAAAGTTTAGTCCATCTGCGTCTCTCCACATATGAATGTCAGTTTTACCATTCAGTCTGGTTAGGAGATTTAAAACATTCCTTGGATCATTGTAATTGATCCAAGGATGAGTCTGAAAAAGAGATAAGTTTGCAACTCTCAAAAGCATATTGAAAATTACCTACTAGAAGTGAAAAATGGATTCTTACAAGCCATATCATTTCAGCCCAATGAATCCAAGAGCAGAGATGACTTATCCATAACAAGCATGATTTTCAATAATCAAGGAAACACACCTCATTTGAGATAATCACATGCCAAAGCTTGTAATTCAAAATAGGAATACAATTGTTTGTCAAAGGTGTAACACTTAACTCTTAGCTCAACTTATTTAGGAGAAATATTGAAGAGAAATGTAGTGGAACTAGAGCCCCTCACTATAGGAGAATACATAAGAAAGAGATAATAGTGTAATATGTTTTAATTTCTCTTGAATAAGGGAAATTGGCCTAGATCACCTCTTTTCCCCAGAAAAATATCAAATTTTCTCATCTTTCGCAGCTACACACATCTCATTTACACAAGATATTCCTTCTCATTTGGAATAAGAGGATCTAATCTTGCCAAATGTTGAGCCTGAATCAAATGAGATATTTTCCTTGGCATAAGAGATGATCAAAATATAAGCTTTCTCATTTGAATGGGTGACCATTCCCGATTTCTCATATATCACCTCGATATTATAATAGAAGAAAGGAATATTGGCTCAAGTGGCTTCTCAATTTTTAATGGCACCTTGGGAAAAAAATATATAGAGGTATTCAAGCCAAAGGTCATCAAGAACATTGAGGAAATGACCCTAGTTTAATACAAGAAGAGAATAATTCTCGTAGGATTACTAACATATGAGAGTTATGCTCACTTGTTCCAAGAGTCTTCCACTCGCCTGCTAGTAAGAATTTAAGAATACAAGGAGAAACTAGACCAATCAAAGACCATATCCTAACTCTCACATCATATGTGGAAGTGATCTTAGACTCAAATGTTGCCAATGCTCTCCAATCCGTGGAAGTTACTACAATAATTAGCATTAACCCTAATTCCATCAAGAAAATGTAAGGATTCAACATGTAGGGAAAGGTGAATAACAAGTGGGTGAGCATCATCTTGGATAAAGAGAAGGTATTGCTACACGGAGATGATGACACTATACAATTACATGGTCACCATGATCTTGAAAATAATCATGACATGAGAAGGGATTAATGTTGAGAAATATCACTAGGATCAGGTGTATCTATTGTTCATGGAGATGGGAAAATTCAAATCATCCCTCCTGATAGCTAAATGTGTATTCTCTTTGGCATCAGATGACTTGTCTCAAATTTGGGCTCAATTTTTGTTGTTCGTTATGAAATAATAAAACATGTTATCAATGACCTTGATTCATATGAGGAGGAGGTTAAAAAAATGTAGAATTATTTCAATGCTCAAGTACAGAAGCTTGGAGTTGTAGCCTTAAATGTAGACACTTCAATAGATTTTTTTAAAAATTCTTTTGAATATCTAGTCTAAACGCAAGCTAGAGATCCATTCTCAATAAACGAAGACACATTGGAATCTATTGCGGAGATAAGAGAATTCATTTCCAACACTAAAAATATCATCAATCTTGGTACTCATAGTGCAAGAACATCAACTCTCTCATATAAAACTAGATCAAATCATTGAGTTTTGTTCATATCCCTCAAAATAGGAAAGTGGAATTTGCGGTGGTAAGATTCAACAAACAATTAAAAGTTATTGAAATCTCACCTATCGATCTTTTCGGGGAGTTTGTTAGTGGAAGGATTTTCATCATAATATCCCTCTCTCTCTTCTTCCTTATTTCTCTCTTCTCTCCCCTCCCTTTCTTATTTCACATTCTAATTCTTCATTGGGGGGTTGCACTTTTTTTTTTTTTTTTCTTATTCATTAATGTGAATATAATATAAAAATGTAATAAGTCATCCTTATTTTATAAAAGGGGAATTGACGTTATTTCCTAAGAATATCAATATTCTCAATTTTAAAAAGCAAGTGAAAATACTCATGGGGCATAGGCGAAGATTCATTTCTTATTCTATATAATTTAATGTCACCCTCATTATTAAGTGTTGTCAAATTTTTAAGTTCAAGATATATTATAACTTAGAGTAAAGAAAAGGAGATAGTTATTTCTTCCATTCCTTCATTCTATGTTTTTAATTATCCTACTATGTACAAATTTGTTAAAACTTCAATAAAAGAGAAAGGAGTTTCTTCCTTTGTTGATAAGGAGATTATTGAAACTTTGTGTTCTTAATCTTGTCTTTTCTTATTGTTAATAACAAAGTTGTGTTCTTTCTATTTATGTGTGTTAAAGTACTTCGATTAATGGTTGTAGGAATCTTATTTTCTACCTATAATATTAATCTCCCCCCCATTTTTCCCACTCTCTTTTTAACCTCTCATCAAACTCCTCCCTTGCAAGGAATTGTAATATTTTTCCGCAGTGCGGTGGAGTGTTCTTGTTGGATCCCCAACTTGCAAGGCCACCATAAAGTTTTTAAATTTATTTAGGCATAATAACATGGAGTTGTACCATTCAAGTATAGGTACTTACATTCCTAAAGAGTTAGGGGATTCCCACAAATTTTATCACTTGAAATTTTTTGTCAGGAACAAGAAAATAAACAGTGTATCCAATAATTACTATCAAAATTTGTTAAGTGTGTAGATAATAGATAAATATTCACACTATGTGGTGGTGTAGTTATGATATACTAGTGTCAACTTCCTATTTTTAAATTATATGGGATTTTTTGCGTTACTGTCTCGTAGTTGCTCCAATTTCCATGCCTAAGGAATCAACTTGTACATGGAAAGGTTTTTTCCATGAAGGGAAGTGCATGTTTGTGTAGTGGTATGATTTTCCTTCAATGTTTCAATCACCTATTATTGTCCATAAACCAAATAAAATTCCATAACATTTGATAAAATTACTATAATATCATGTATTCCTCAAGAAACCACGTAATTCACTTTGATTGCTAGGATTTTCTAGTCCCGAGATCACTGTAATTTCAGTTGGATCTACCAACAATCCATCCTTGTAAATAATGTTCCTGAGAAAATTTTTAAATGGTGTAACAAAGATATAGTTCTTAATGTTGAGGGAGACACTTACCTAGCTACATATTTCAAACATGATCCTTAGATTATCACGGTGGTCTTCTAGTGGCCCATAAATCATCCAGTCATCGAGATAAATCTATTAAAACGTATAAATGAAGTAATGAAATGCCTACATAATTATGTATGAGAAAACCATTGCCACATTCTTCAGTCCAAAAGGCATGAAAGTGTAAGAAAAAATTATCCATTCATTGGTGAAGGTGGTCTTCTACTAATCCTTGCATGTAATGTGCACCTAATGATACCCCGATAACCCATTAGTAAAAGAATAAATTTTTCCCCAACAACCCCTTCAATGATTTCCTCTGTGAATGGAGTAGGAAAAGGATCTATGAAACATGAGGCGTTAAGCTCCCTATAATCAAAATAGATCCCGATTCACCGATCCTTCTTGATGCTAATAAATGTGGGACTAACTCACTTAGATTCATAAATTGGTTCAATGATCGACGACTTAATAATTTTATTAATTTATGCCTTGACCTTCACGTATAGGTTTGGGTTCATCCTATAAGTCCTCTTCTTAACTAGACGTGTTCCTTCCTTCAACTTAATCTTCATCTCTCCCAATGAGGGATACACACCTTTAAATTCATGGTAATCTCTTGGAAATAAATCCCGAGAAGTCACATAGTAGATCAATTATATTGGCTACCTCTTGTTGTGACTAGTAATATCCAATGATATCCTCCTTAGGAACTTCCTTGATACCAACGTTAAAATTATTCATTTTCATAGGAGTGTGGTATGTGCACACGTGCTCATCTACAGAGTCCATTACTTCACATATACCCTTTTTATGGCTAATAACCATGTGCTCTACTTATTAATCATCAATAAGATATACTTATACTATTTTTCAAGAATGGAGCCATCAATGACTCATCCATCTCTCTCGGATGAGGCCAACTAGTCCTAATGAAGCCATTACAATGAAATCTAATAATTTATTAGGTACTGTACGAAGTATTTGAAATACGAGAAAACATAAAATTAGGGAGCTAGAAAAGAGTTTTTTGGTACTAGTATTAGTATACCCTTTGGGGGACCCCACCCTTATCTTTAGGGATTGGGTCTAGAAAGAGACCATCCCCACCCTACCCCACCCTAGCCTCATCTTATCATAGAGCTAGATAGATTTTAGCCTACCTAGCTTATCATAGAGTTGGATAGGTTTTGGCCGGCTCAACCAAGCCCCACTTATCATAGAGCTAGATAGGATTTTTCCGGCTCAACCTAACCCAACTTATTGTAGATCTAGTAGGCCAACCCATCCCTTCCCTATCATTACATTATTTATCGGTCCCTTCATATTAGGGGTTCTCCATAGAGATCGATAACAATAGTTCTTCCCTTTGTGGGAAACCCCATCCCTCCTACCTATAGAGAGGGATAGAGAGATTAATATAACTAGGGATTCTCAATTGGATATATCCCTATATCCATCGGGTAATGACCCTAGATTTATATTTTCCTTCTCTTTCCATACATGCCCTAGCTGGATTTTTTTTTGTCAGTGTGTTCTCATGACTGTAACCCTAGGTTCCCCAAGAGATGAACCATGAGATATTTCTCCTTCAAACTATCCCCAAATGTGATGTGTCTCATGATATAAAAATCCTCATGTACTGGTACCATATTATAAAAAAATCAAAAGTATGTGTCATAACTTCACTCATGTCACACTAATTGCATACACATCATGCATGCAAGAATTTTCCTAGAGTATATTAGAAATTATGAACACACATGGATGGTGTTAAAGCCTCTGGGTATTGCACCCATTGTCTTTCACATTTGTAAAAATGTACCAAAGCTAGAGTCTTTCCATCATACTCATGGATAAGAGAAGGGGTATTGCTCTAAGTGAACCTTGTTATAACAGCTACGCTTACCTTACATCAGCCCAAAATATTATCATTTGTGTCTCCCACCATCGCACTATTTTTTTCACAAGTTATACACCACCATATTCCTTCTATCTCCCTTATTCTTCCATTTTTCTTCCATGGTGCACAAGAAAGATTTAGGATTTTCATTGCCAACATAACTAGGTAAGTGAGTTATTCCAAACTACCTAATCATATGTGATATGATCATCTAAGTGACTCTTCCTATAACTTGACGTCTAAACACGTCATACGTTCCATGTGCCCAATTTTTATAGGAAACTTTGGTAGTATCACTTATGGATGGTGCCTCTTCCCACCTGAAGTGTGTGAATCTTGAATAGTTCCACATTCTCAAGGCCACACACTATACATGTATAAATCCTATTAAGATATTCTTCACTCATTGGATCAATATAAGGTACAAACTTCACATAAATGCTGGGGTATGACCACACACTCTTCCTTATTCTCAAAACTAATTTACATTTTGTTGAAGCACAAGTCTCGAAACTGTTTACATAACACCAAGGTCATCACATTAATGCTTTGGAAAATTATCTCCCCGAAATCTCTAGTACTTTAAAATCTCTTGTAAACTTGGCTCCTTAAATAGTGATTAATGAATCATTCAATATCCCAATAGGCATGGACCTTACTTTATTTGATAGATAAAACACATTAGAATATTGATGTAATGGTGGCCTCCCCATCTAGTTATATGCATCCAAAGTGATAGCATTCACCTTTGCACTGTGTCAATCAAAATATTACTCACCATCCATCCATCAATCACTACATCTAGTGTGATTTCCTTATCATACTCATGGGTGCGTGGTGAAAAGTGTACATGGATAATATAATGCTTGTTATAAACTCCCATGTCTGGTATCTTCTCACATATTCATTATCGTAGTAGTGGAAATATTTTTTCCTATTGCAACATCTTGCATACCTCCTTTAAATCATCTACATCCTTCTATGGGAGCTCAATATTCTTTTTGCATTCCCTCTCACATGCATTCTCCTTTAGGTATTGAATCTCACCTTGTAAATCTATAATAACTTTCATGGTCTCTTGATAGATGAATTAATGATGAGAAACATCTGAATACTTGACATGCATAATTTCCTCTCTCTTGATGAGTGATTTGGCTTTACGGGGCTCATGCACATGTATTGATTTTGCACTTGTAGTAACCAACATATGTAGTAATTATGGATCAGGCATCTTCTTGATATCCATTCCTAATTTTTCTTGTGTTGTACCTTGATCATTCCCATTCCTTTGTACTTATTTTTCCTCTTACACATATGCTCATAAAGATCATGGAAATCCTCAACCTTATGTTGCTTCCCACAATATGCGAGATACCTAGTTTTGGGGACACTCACACTAGTAATGATATGGGGACCCATAAGTATAAAAAGTCCCACATGTAAATATTCCTCTACCACCATGACCTCTGCTCCTATATCCACCTCATAATTCACCATCTCCATTGTTGTGCCCTTTAGTAGGCTGAAATTCATGTGTCTCGAGTTATTGGTCATCGTGTTATGTCAAAATCCAGTCTTGCATGTCTCATGAATTTTGTCTATCAATCGGTAATATTTTGTATCGAGAGGTGTACACGTCATAAATTTCATAGTACATAGAGACAATATTAATTATTTCATGTAGTAAGAGGGGCAAAGTGATAGAAATAATTATTCTTGTGGAAAATCTCATAAGAATGTAATAGTGGACACACATTCCTACGTCGAAAACTATCCTTCATATGTCCCTTCACTTTGCAATTAGTGCACCATAATCCACTACGCGTCTCATGTGTGAAATTGGAGAGATAAACCATAGGTGTTAATTGTGCCTCTAGAAATGGGCTCACTCCACTATCTACACTCCCAATTTTGTTTTAGCACACAAATCTTCTTCCAAAGCTTTGTGCAGTGTATATGTGTACATCTTATGTGATAAGGCCCTTCATAACATATTCAGATTAGCATCCAATGAACCATTGTGCTTGTTGAATCTAATGTTCATCATAATATATCTTGGACAATAGATTTTTGAATTGTGCATCATAATCTATTACACTTTTAGATAAGACCTACTTGATATGATTGTGTGTGCTAATACTCGGTTGTTTAAACTCTAGGAGATTAAATTAAGACAAAAATGTAGGGCTTAATTCATCATAGTCCACCTGATTCTAGTGCGAGATCATACTTCCTATACACACTATGTGTGCACCATTGAAGTTTGGTGGGAAAATAGATTTCATTTCTATTAATGGCTATAATTCCCTTAGCTCTTAATAGCAATTCACACTTTTGCAAATGCTTAGTCACATATCCATACCTCTATACTCTGGAAAATTAAGAGACATATCAAAGAAAAATTGAGGTGTCTTTTGTTGTGCTTCCTGCTAAAAAGGTTGTTGGGGTGGTTTTTAGGGAGGTTGTTGTGGTGGTGGGCCCTTCCCTAGGTTAGGACCAGATCTAGAAATAGATCGCCCACGGGGATTCCCTCCTTATAGTGCCTAAACTAAACCTCTTGATCCTCTCGCCGTGATGTTTGGTCTTGTAGATGAAATTTTCTATGTATCATTTTTGTGCTAAACTAGACACCAAATGTCTATGTTGTAGCAGTACCTATAGGATTTCTTCTAACATTGTACATGCCAACACTCTATCCTAATGAGGCGTTGATAAAAATACCTTCAATTTTTTTCCCAAACACTAGTGCATGTTGTACTTTGCCATGTACATGTCTCTAATCTATCATGCCTCATGAGAAGTAACTAAAATATTTCTACATGTGTCTCCTACCCAATGTGGAGATCCTACTTGTTCACCTTCACTATGATGTTCTTCAATAACTACCTCTAGATCTAAAACACCTTATACAAGTGCTAGCTATCTAGGTTGGGTAAAATTTCCCCCGCAATCCTCTTTCTCTCCTTAGATGCACACTCATCGAAGTTGATGGGTATCTATATTATAGTTCCCTAATATCAGGAGGACATGATACTATAGTTCCTCATGTTTCACGAGGCTCTCATAACTTCTATCATCCATCATTCTTCTCGATATCATTTCTTCATGAAATACCATTTTTCATCCTGCATTATACTTGATCCATCTCTATTCTTTCTATCTTTCATCCTCTAGGGTTGTTGTTATCCTTCCCAAACCTACTCCTTGCCCCTTTTTGTGTGCGGTGGGGTTTAGCTTACCATAGGAAAGGTCTCTAGTCCTAGTTCCACCATCACAGTCTTGATATCTAAGGGTATCATTCAAATAAGACCCTCGTGGTTCATGTAATAACAAAAATCTTCTTCTTCTAGGTAATTTTATGTATAAATTGCATGCTCCAAGATATAGTTGTACAATACACCTTCCCACCAATGATCCACAAATTTAGTCCAAGTCTCATCTAAATTATAAAGTCTCGGGTAGTCTTATTTCTTGGAAACTTTATTTCCTTATTCGAGACCTCTATTTTCCATGTAATTTTCCAACCACTGGTTGAAATCTACTAGGAAAATATTGAAGAACATCTCTTATAGATTGTTTTCAACTCACTTTCGTGTGCCAAAATCATGTCCAATATTATATCTTTGTAAAATAATCTCTTGGTCATGTTTGATCTAGCTATCAATGCTCTCAAGGATAGTTAATATGTCGTATACATGTAAAATCCTAGTAGAAAAATTGAAAAGAGGTCCTGAAAACATAACCCAAATAAATGTAGTATTTTTTGACCCCAAACCAGAGCTAGAAAACCTAGAACCTCATCAGGACAAGTATGAAACTTCAACCGAAGTGTACATAGCCTTCATGTCCCTCCTTTACTATTTTTGTCGAGAGATTAACATGAATTTTTACCATATTTTAAATAAATAACACCAAATTATGAACATAGAACCATCATAAACATGGAAACACATATAATAAGGAACTAAATTATCATTCAAGATGAGCAATAACATTCAATTTTCTAATCCTCCTTCATAAGAATAATTGTATTATATAAAAAAACTAATTAGAATATAGTTAAATCAATACAAAGGACCTGATTTCTGTATGAAATTCTATAGACAACCATAATATTTAGATCTTAATACAAGAATCATAATCTTACATACTCATTGAATTGACCCCCAAAACAAGGATGAACTACATATAGATATAAGGAAACTTCCGTCATCACATTACCACCTATTAGACCTTACAACCCACTCAAACCCAAACCAAAAGGGTTTGAAAAAACCAAAATTTGCACCTACCATCATGTGCCCAAACATGATTTACAAACATATAAGGCTTTAAAAACTACTCTTGTCTAATTATGTCCTCCTAAAGAAAATTTTGATGATAATGATCTTCTTGATGAGGACCCCATTTTCCTTCACCAATTTCCACAAACCTTCTTCCATTACCTACTCAAAGAACCAAAATCTCCACCCTCAAAACTCTTTGATCCACCCCCAAGATTTGAGATCAACATGGTTTGTATAAGAGAGTTGGCCAAACCACCACCAAAATGCCAATGTGCCCTACTCATTTCACAAGGATCATATCCCCACTAGGGTTTTGTCCCTCATGCCACTATACCTTCCATGACACACCCTCTTCATCCACCTCCCCTCATATTAACATGATCAACATTGCCACCCATGCTCAAAAAGACAAGGGAAAGGAAAATGTGACTCACCCATCAACCAACCCTATACCATATATACCAGCCACACTCATACCCAAAGTTACCATTTGAGGTCTTGCATATCCTATTTCCGATGGAGTAACACTTCGTAAAATGTTAAAACAACTACACCAATCCCCCCTCAAAATGTCTTTATATGACCTCATCCAAACCTTAGAGTCACATCGTCAAGCCCTCATGGAGTTCCTTTAATCTATTGAATTCTTACCAAATTCCCCCAAACCCGTAGCCTCCATCATTACCACTCACCACGTAGCCTCTCTCACTAGATCTTTTCCTTCCTCTACACCACCTACTCACCAAGTGGCCACCCTCATATTTTTAGAGGAATAGATCACTCCTTTCAAGTCACGACAACCCATACCTCACTCTTTTCATCTTTGTATTTATCAATAATATACACTAACGACATGTTATGATTGATGGTGGTGCTAGCATTAACATCATCTCCTCCCATGCATATGACCAAATGTGGATACTTGCCAATTGCATGCATGGTAACCTAGTTATGCTTTGCGCTCCTTCAATGACGCCATGACCTATAACCTGGGTACCATTGTTTTCCATGTTTGCGTGGGTCCCCACACTATCTCCAGAACTTTTCTATGTCCTAGAAGGGAAGTTCTAGTATAATTCTTTTCTCAACCGACCTTAGATCCATGCCATGGGTTGTGTCCCTTTGAATTTACATCGATGCCTCAAATTTGAACACGAGGGACATAATTACACCATCCCTGCCGACCCATCACCTTTCAATACTGTAACATGTTATATCGGCCCAATGATGTGGTTGTACTAGTCAAGGAATCTTCCACTGTCACCATTTCACCTTCACCCATGAGCCCATCCATCAAAAAAGCCACTACCTCTACTGCATCTAACCTTGCTAGCCCCACTACAACTATAGCCTCTACCGCTGACACACTTTTTTCCCCATCATCTAGCGAGCCATCTATCCCCGCTACCCACATACTGAATGCTGATCCTTTAGAAGGTGTTTTTTAATGCCTCACTATGGGGAATACCACCTATATAATATCAAAACCTTCCTCACCCCACAAGAGCATGGAAATCTCTGTCAACACCCCAAGTACAACATCCACATTGGTGATGTTTTTCCTTATGTCCCTCCCCACCTTCGTACCAACCAAACGTATTAGGGACTTGATATTGCCACCTATAAACCCAAACCTCCATCCCGAGCCCAACCATTTTCATCGACCTACGGTCCCTCACTAACCACCTCTTCACTCACACTATCCTCCATTGGTGCACATGGAAAGGATTTTGTTTCAGATTTTATGAGCAAGGCTGCCATACTATCATTTCTTATACCTCTCGTAAATACAATGACCGTAGTGGCATTGGTTTTGACACTCCACCCTCTAATAAGGTTCATGTCAACCTTATCTAGGATGAGAAATATTCCCCCTCCCATTCACCCACATTACCATCTTCACCCACGGAGTTCATAGATCCTAAATCTATTCCTCCTAACTTTTTTTCATAAACACCATTTCCCTAGGACTGCTAACCTATGAACACAATGGCGAGGCTCCCTCTTCTCTTCCATTCTTGTATCCTGACATGATCGATGATGATACACCTTCTATTAATGTCATTCAATGTTAGGATGATGAGTTCATCCTCACCTACCTCGGTGCGGAATACTCTTATATTCATCGGTCATTACCCTCTGAGATGTAAACCATGTTGAACGAATTGACCATCGAAATCAACATTAATACTCAGGATGACCCACACATTCTAAAGATTAGCCAATCCTTAGATGCTACCTTGAGCAGAATCCTTCACCACTTTCCTTCGGAACCATGGCAACGTGTTTATCTAGTCCTATGCCGACATGCCCGGTATTGACCAAAAAAATTTGTTCTCAATATCGTAACCATTCTTGATGCCCAACCCATTAAACAAAATCTCCAAAAAATTCATCCTCGCATTGCTCTTTTGGTCAAAGAAGAGTTTTGTGCCTTCTCTCGATTTCCTTCATTTTACCCATTGACTATCGCAAATGGATTTTTAACATCGTTCCTATCAAAAAGGTCACAGGGGACTCCACATTTGCATGACTTCGTGACCTCAACATTTCCTATCCCAAAGATGATTTCCCTTACCCAGCATCAGCCAACTGGTTGATCTCACTGCTAGGCATGAAATGTTATCACTCATGGATGGTTTCTCGAGCTACAATCAAATATTACTAGCTCTTGTAAATCAACACAAGACTACCTTCATCACCCCTTGGGGGACTTTCTTCTATCAAGTCATGCCTTTTGGCCTCAAAAATGCTGGTGCTACATATCAACGAGCCATGACTTACATCTTCCATGACATCATGTATTACATACTAGAATATTACATAGATGATCTTCTGGAAAAATATAAACATCGAATTGAGCACCTAATTATCCTTAAATTCATCTTCAACTATCTCATCAAGTATTGTGTGAGTCTTCAACCAAAGAAGTGTGTTTTGTGGTACTTTCCACAAAACTCCAAGGTTTCATCATTTCTTTACGTGGCATTGAAGTCAATCTTGCTAAAGTCAAGGCTATTCTAGAAATGCCTCGACCCATTAATATCAACTTCACAGCCTATAAGGAAAGTTGAAATCCATTCGTCACTTTATCTCGTAGCTTTTTGACTTTTTCAACCATTCCATCATCTTCTCAAGAAATACGTGTCATTCAAATGGCATGAAGAATGTCTTAAATCCTTTAAATCCTTTAAAAATACCTCCTTCAACCACCGGTGCTCTTTCCTCCTAAGGATGACCAGCCCTTTTACCTATATATTTCTGCCACTGACCATTCTTTAGGTGCCATGTTCTCTCATCGTGATGACCAACACCAAGAGAAAGCAATTTATTACATAAGTTATACCCTTCTTAACTTTGAAACTAGATATACCCAAGCTAAAAACTCTACCTAGCCTTAGTTTTTTCTACAACCAAATTTTTCCATTACCTACTCAACCAAAATAAAATTGTCATTCGAATACCGACCCATTACAATATATGTATGCCAAACAATATCAATATAAATGTGCCACACGTTGGCTTATACTTGGCTGACCTTGACTTCAAACTCAAATTCATTCATCAAAATTCCATCAAGTGTTAGGCTATCACCAAATGATTGGCTAACGCACCTATTTATAGGAATCAACCCTCTAACTTTGAATTCCCAGACAAGTCTATAGATACCCTTTCCCTAGATGAACCCACTTATCGAATGACACTCTTCTTCGATGGGTCCAAGTGTCAATGTGGGGGTGGGTGCTGGTGTTATTATCATTCCACTTGATGGTGAACCTATGCCTTTGTCTTTCAAACTCAATTTTGATTGTACAAACAATATTTCTTAATATGAAGCACTCGTATTGGGTCTTCAGGCTGCTTATGCCTTAGATGTTAAGTCAATCAACATATTTGGTGATTCTCAGTTGGTCATAAACCAAGTCAATGGTATATACTAGTGTCATAATGAGATACTTCAAAAGTATAAACATCACATAGACATACTTTTGACCACCTTTGACCATTACGCACTTCAAACCACCCCACGTTCTACCAATAAATTTGTGGATACCATGGCCTACTTGGCTTCTTAGATACTTGCTTCACCCGCTGACTCTAAAATATTTGTCACAATACAAAGGATATAATCACCCTCTTATTTACCTCATGAGGTCTACATTGTGGAACCATTTCCCTTGACCCACGTGACCTTTGGTATAAGCAATATGCAGACTATCTTTCACTTTCCATTCTACCCGCTGATCTCACTCATAATGGACAACGTGCCTTTCTTAAAAGTGTCTCCCGTTATGTCATCATGGGTGGTCTTCTTTACAAATGTGGTTTCGACAACATTCTCTTGCGATGCCTTACAAGTTCTGAAATTCCCTACACCATTAAGGAAGTCCATGATGGAATTTATGGAGGTCACTTTAGTGGTCTCATTTTTGCAAAACACATTCTTCACCTAGGCTATTATTGGCCAACCCTAAACCGTGACTATTTTGATTATGTCAAACATTGCATGAAATCCAGCAACATGTTAATCTCCATCACACACATAGATGCCTTACAAGTTACACAATACCTTTGGCCTTTCTTTAAATGGGGTTTGGATCTTCTCGATGAGATTAACCCCCATTCTTCACAATGCCACCAATAGATCATAACTGCTACCGAATATTATACTAAATGGGTAGAATTCATTCCCCTCCTTTCTACCAAAGCTGAGAAGATATGTGAATTCATCAACTATCAAATCATTTGTTGTTTTGGTGTTCCTCACCACATTATCAGTGATAATAGAAAACAATTCAAAAATAAAATGCTACACAAACTATGTGACGCTTCCAGCATCCAACTCAGTTTCTCATCACCTTATTACCCGTAAACCAATGGTCAAGCCAAATAAACCAATAAAACCTTGAACAAAATTCTTATGAAGGTAGTCAATGATACTGGGAAATATTGGCATATGCACAGTCCTTTCTCCTTATGGGCTTATTGCACTAGTATTCACACTTCGACTACACGCCACCCCCTTTGATCCGGGGGTACGATACCAAGGATTTCTTACCTCTCGAAGTCCAAATTCCATCTCTCTCGCATCTCACTAGAAGACATGCTCAATGACGATGACATTAACCAGATTGTTTGGCACAATTTGAGTTATTATATGAGCATCATCTCAATGTTCTTTACCATCTCCAAATCTACAAAAATGTATCAAACATGCCTATGACAAACATGTTCACAAACGAACCTTTCAGGTCGGTGACCTCATCCCTGAAGGAAAATCAACACGTAATCGAGAGAGGAGAAAATTAAACGGGGTAATTTTTCTTTTAATTGACTTGGACCCTATATCATTACCCATGCTTATGGATTAGGTGCTTATCGTTTGTCTTCAATCGAATGAAAACCCAAACTGAGCCCCTTAATGCCTTACATCTTCGACTATTCTATTGTTGATATCAAGTTCTATATCATTTTATGTTAGTTGATCACTCATCCCTTGAGAATTAAACACCTTCCATATTACCCGTTTTGAGGATCCACAACTAAACAAGAATCATGTGATTACCCATCACCTTTTAGCCTTGACTTCAATATGAGTACCATGGCTCTACTCATAGCATGATTCTCATGGATACTTTTGTCTTCTTCAAGATGGAATCCCATGGTCATCCATCACTCAAAACCAACAATTTCATAGTTAATATTTGTGTTCTATGATTTTGTCTTCTAAACAAGAGCCTAATCTTCCTTTATAATCTTTTCCATGACTTAAACATCCAAAAACAAAAAGGGATACAACTCCTTGAGTCTAACTTCCATCAAAATATGACTCCCTCAAATGGGACATCTCTTCACTCTAATTCCACCACCATAAATAGACTACTCCCTTTAAGGATAGCTATATAAGGTCATTACAAAAATGTGATAAATATCTAGAAAATTCCTGCATCGATCAAATTCACGAAGACCTAAAGGAGATAATATAATAATCCCATATAGACTTCCTGCATCGATCAATCTATTAAAAAAACCAAAAAGTGAAGGAAAAAGATGAATTTTTTTCATGGACTTGCCTATTTTGGATTATGGGTTTCTTGTTTCAAAAAACACACTGTCATATACTAATTTATGTTAAACCTCCCATCCTCACCTCCTTTCCTTTTTATCCTAATTTCCTCTTTACTCAAGGGACTTGCCACAAACGTGACATTTCATGATCATGTGACTTTCTTCACCCTTAGAATGGTCCATTATGCAACGCCTTTAGGGTCTTACATTCATAAGCCCCTCTTAGGTATGGATTGACTCATTAGGGTTCTTATTAAATTAAGTGGCTCTTTTACCACCTCTTACCATTTGCCTTCCTCATTACTTATTTATTATCCTATACAAGACCAGATCCTCAAAACCTATATTTAAAAATCACTCAACCATGCCTACGACCTAAACCCGATCATGCATATGACCTAAATTCAACCATGTCTATGACCTACACTCAATCGTTCCTATGACCTATCTTCACCCACACGTAAACACCCATCAATCCATTCCTTTACTTCATCACACATCTTCCTAGCTTATGGGAGAACTACATCACTGAGGTCCCTTTTTGCCGGGACTATGTAGGCAAGTACTGCGAGGGCATGGGGCGCTTGGAGGTTAGCTCTACCACTCTCTACCCTAAAAAATTCACCCTTTCCCTTTCCTTTTCCCATTCACATTCTACCATAGTTAGTTTCCTTTCTATATCAATAAGCTGGAAATTACAACCACACAAGAAATAATTTCTAAACATCTTGACCATCATAATTTACACATTAATTTAATCACATCTACCATTTCTATACCATAATCATACATTTTACTACAAATCATCTTAACACGATCCATACCAACACAAATTACACACATTAATGAATTAGAAATTATATTAACCATAAAACTTGACTCAATCCATTACTAGGACTGACTCGATCCATGCCGAGGAACCAAGTCGATCCACGCCTAAACCAACCTAATTCTAACCATGCTTAAACTAACCTAACTCAATCCATGCCTAGGACCTTAATTGATCCATGCCTAAACTAAATTGACTTGATTTATGCCTAGAACCTGACTCGATCTATGCCTAGGACCTGACTTGATCCATGCCTAAGCTAGCTTGAATCAATCCATGCCTATTACCTGTCTCCATCCATACTTATGCCATGACTCCATCCATGCCTAAGACCTGATTCTATCATGTCTACCTTACATAGTTCCCATCACATGTAGAACATCATCATTGCAAGTACATATACACATCATGCCATAAAACTCATCATTGCCATCTATATACGAATCATCAACATCTCTACCTGTCTACTCAAATATCTCCAATACACAATGTTTCCAATAGAAATGTCTCAACATTATCGGTGCATAGGATGGTATTATATTCAAAACATCATCGAAACGTAGGCTAGTATCATATACAAAACATTGGAATGTAGGTCGGTATCATATATAAACAAAAATCATCGACATGTAGGCTGGTCCATATCAGAGATAATCCCAACTATCCAAAACGGTGATATCCCTCACCTACTCCTCGGATCTCTGTGTCGGTCTCTCCTGACTCATCTACCACTCTTACATGGTTCCCTGTACCAACCTCAATGCCTTCTGTGGGCCTCAATCTAGTAGCTGATGGCCCCTCACCTGGATCTGGCCTCCGTACACTGGTGGCCTCACCCTGCTCTTGCCTTTAGGCTCATTGGCCCCCTATTCTCTCAACACTATGATTGTGGGATCGGTTCCTCTCACTCAAGGCCTGTTGTGCTCAGTACTCCACATATGAATGGAAATTTATCCCCATTGCTACTAAATGATCCTAATAGTACCTCACCTCACCCAGGGCATCCATGAATCTTGCCATGGGAAGTGTCTGAGGAGGTGACATGTGTCTCATCACAACCTATGTACTCTTCTCTATAAATAAGGGTCTCTAACCCTATACATGTACATGTACAAGGGACCCTATTCCTAAACCTGTGCTATTGCCTCTGTTGGTGCGGTGTCTACATAGATATTTAGGCCCGTAAGGCCACAATTTTGCTTGTACAATTACCAACTGACGACCTGTAACCCTATCACATGTGCTGTATAGTGGCCACAAACTCCGCATGTTCATCCCCACCCTATGGGGTACTTTCCTTTGTAATGTTGTGACTTGGGCTTGAAGGGCCATCACCTATGCCTATAACGTGGCCACCTCTACCTGTGACCCCATCAACTGTCCCTGTAAACCTATAACTTGGCCTTGTAAGGTGGCCACTGTCCCTATAACATGTCCCTCTAGACTGTGAGGGTGGCCACATCTGGTTTTCCATATCTGGGTGGCATTGCTTGTAGCTGAGCTTCCCAACACTATCTGTATCTATCAGTACACCCAACATCATCAATGTGTCGGTCCTTCACGTCATCCATCCTATACTGTGGGAAGGGAGGTGGTACATCCTGCAATAGCCCAAACTACCGTCTGACCCTGTCTATGGGTATCAGCTCATGCTCTCCCGCGTGATGCCCCTCTATCCATCAAACTAGCTACAGCTTCTCTAACTACATGGACAACCTCCCATGTGATGAAAACTCGACGTAGGTCTTCTAAATAATGTCCATGTCGAGACAAACCCTCTAGAAAATGCCTATTATAGGATACTGATGGGTGTATCCTTGGCAGCTCTATGCACTTCAATAACCAACACCTAGTGCTTATAACCCACTTGAATGAAACCCAGCTCGAATGCATCAGCCCGGGGCATACCTAGTGGCCTCACACATACAATGTGCTTATATGCCCAATAGTGGAGAAGAAAGGTGCAACATAGGTTGAATCACCGTATCTCCTATATGCTAACAAATCCTGTATAACTACACCAAGTATGTTTTTTCCTAAGAAAACAGGTCCTCTCCCCTATTATGTCATGAAGGACCCCCATCAGTGCCCATAGGAATCTCCCACCCTCTACATCTGGCAATGTCAAACAACACACTACCTCCATAATCAAAACTACCAGTCTCATCTCCTCTGGATGGGTTGCATACATATCACCACAGCTCAAACTGGCACTATGGAACCTCATCTCTACCATACCATCACCAAAAAATATAAGCATCAATTCCTTAGAGGCCTCTGAGGAAATAGAATACATATTTTTTCCACTATTTTTAGGTGCGGGATCTAATAGACATCCTCTAGGGTGACTATCAGCTCACCCATTGGTAAATGGAATGTGTTGGTCACTATATCCCATCTATTGATGAGTGTGACCATAAGGCTAGGCTCCCATACTATATGCATGTAACATCTCATGCCTATCAAACCGACATTCGTCACATGCCTCCACTCATCGATTGTCACACTCCCTCGTACCTCCATGAATAGGGGTGGTACTCGGTCTCTCATCCGTAGCTACTCTCTAGCCTACATTCAACAAAACAAAAACATTATTCAACTTTCCTTTAACCAATATTTCCCTCCACCCCAAACCCTAAACACCCTGAACCTAAACCCTTCACTCTAAATAACCCGAACTTCGAGCCCTTCAACTACCACCCCGAGCCTAAAACCCTTCAAACCCCAACCCTAACGAAAGCGCATCCTAAATTAACTAGCCAACATCAATCACTCCTGAAAAACACCGGTCCATGCTAAACTAGCATCGGTTCTTCAATCTAACCGATGTCGGTATATATAAACCGATTTCGACCAAAATTTGACCATCATCGTTAATATTACTACGCCAAAACTCAAACCCCAATTTTCTTCCCCTATATCTTTCCTATTTCAACCTACTTATGCCTTTTTCCACCCCACCTCTCACCCATTTTAACCATCAAATTTAAAATTATCTACCCTACCCACAACCCCCTACCCAGATTCCCTTCTACATTTAACAATAATACATAGAAAAGCTTAGCTCTTACCTTGTCTTCACGTCACCTCCACGGTGACACATCCGACTACTATGTCGGTGGTCCACTCGACCCCCCCTCCCGCCTCTGCCATGTAACACCTCTACCTCTAACCTCTCCACTAATCCACTCACTCCACCTGATCTTGTGGGCCCATCTCACCTGACTCCTCTCCCCACCCAGATCTCTCCATCTTACCTCGGTCCGGTCCCATGTACTTATCTCCTAAAAACTATAACTCATTCATTGCTATTTAATATTTGAAAATTCCAACACATACAAAAAAAATCTGTATTATACATATTTTTTATTTTTATAGAGCCACATTGACCTGACCGATGTCGGTTATACCTAGACCGACATCAATCCTTTGCCCTAGCACACAGTGGTCAGTTGTACATAAAATGACATTAGTCATGTGCCCTACGAAACCGTGGTCATTTTACCTAGATCGTCACCGATTCAAAGTATGACTAGCATTGGTTACCTATCATACTCTTGTTAAATACCTTTTCTCTATTTATGACCCAACTTAACCAACCTAGCCATTGTTTGACCTTACCCACCCTTATCGTAACCTACCTCGAAGCCTACATTACCTATACCTTTCCTTAATTGGGTTTAGGGACTTGTTATTTTATCCGTACCTTGGCCATACCCATGCCATGACCTCACTACCTAGACTTGTAACATTATTCTTGACCTATGGCCTCATGTGCTTGCTATACTTTATGACACTTTGTTACCCATGTTCCTTGACCTAGTGACCTTACCTTGCCTATTTTCATGTCATTTATCTTGACCCAACCTTTGGTGTACCAAAACATACCTAAACGTTCCTGCACCTGACCTACAATGTGCTTCCACACCATATCCTATACCTTGGATACCAGAATCACCTCAACCTTGTTTGGATAAACCTATCGACCTTAGACGATGTAGATTTTGCATGCTCTTCAACCTGGTACCATGCCACAACTTATATATGTGTGTGTGTTTGACTGTCACTACCTTTGACCCTATCCCATTACCTTGATTACCTAATTGGACCTTTACCCCATTACCCCCATTTTCCACCTTCCTCTTCATCACATCCACCTTTTATCAAACCACTCATCGATTTGGTATTCTACCTCATCGGTTCCTAGTTTGAGGGGGATCGCCTTCACCCACACATGGGGCACCCACATCTTATTTTTTCAGCATCGTTGACCAATACAAGACACACAATAAAAGGGACAAAATGTAGACACCAAAATTGGGTAACACTCCCCTTGGTCCCTCGTCAAATAACTATCTCAAACATACTCACCTAACCATGGCCCCTTCCACCCCACATCATTATTAATTTAATTAATTTAATTAAAGTAATATCTATATCCTCACAATATTTATCATCTAATTATCTTAATTTATACCCCACCACCTCACATAGACACCTCACCTAGACACCTCATCCAGCCACCTCACCCTAGACATATTCTTGGCATGTTTCCATAACTAACAATAACTAAGTATTACTTGCCTTAGTCAGCTAAGATTTGGTCTAACCCTAAAATCAATTCCTAATATTTCTCTAGCGACATTCCCTCTCATTAAAAGGGAAGTTTTTGTTCTAATCCGTGAGAAAATACTAACTGGGCCCAATAAATTAGAAATATCTACCCATTTTAGTAAACCTAGGGAATCCTACCTTAATTGACATTGGTCACCCCTAAACCGATGCCGGTGAAACTGGAACCATCGTTAGCTACCATTTATTCACCTAAGAAAACTTTTTTTTGTGTTGCCACGTTCTAAGAGCAAGAGGATGAGAAAGGTGTTCTAAGAGCAAGATGATGAGAAAGGAGTTACATGCAAGTAGAACCAGAGTGTTTTCATGCACTTATACATCCATAGCCAACACTAGGATAGACTCAGAATCATTGGCACTCATGGTAACATTCCGGGAAGCATCACTATTATACCAAGTTCCATTCCATCAACCGATCATCACCACCACCCAACCATTGGACCTACAACATTGGTAAGTGTTTTATCATTAATAATTTCCATTCCTATTCTGTTCATAGAATTGTTATCATTTTTATTACCATTCTTCTATTAACATTCCCATTCCTCCATAGCCTTCTTTTTGACAAACCCAAAAATATCACCCACCCATTTATTAGATCACCTATCCTAGCCCTTCCACCTCTCTGAGTGTTCTCAGTATTCCCATAGACCTTGCCATCTCCTTCTTTAGCCCCATCTAACCTCACCTAAACTCTACAATAAGGTTTTCATTGGATTATTGTCACCCTACTGTACCAACACCAGTTACCCATAACCATCATCAGTCTCCCTTAATTTTCATCAGTTATACCCAACCGACGCGTCGGTCTCTATGTTATTATACCTTGCCCAAAGAGAGCTAAAAACCTCTTACCAATTGACCTAAACAACCAGAATCGGACCACTGACTAGACCCGATTACCTTAACAGTTATCTCTTCCTTCATGTAACATTCCCCAATTTAGTACATTAGAACAAGAGAATTTTTTTTTTTTTTTTTTTTTTTTTGATAAGCGCTTCCTAGTTCTAAATACATAATTTAGAACTCATAGATCAAAAACAATCATTCTTATAACAGATAACCATATGCAGCTGTAATGACTCGGTATACCACCGATCTATTCATTCCATGACTCGGTAATCTACCGATCTATTCATGAATGTCATAGAGTTGGCGTTTTTATTTTAACACCACACTCTTGCGGTTCTCTTCCCTAAACTAGGTTTTCAGAATGCTCTGCCCAAGGAACCTATCTGAATAATTGTTACCATTATTCATCGGCATCACGTCCCTTAGACTAGGTGATATAGGACAACGCAATCAAGACTTGCGATACTTTGGCCAAAGATTTGAAACATACTATTTATGTCTCGTATTCCTTGACAGCATACTCATCAATTTGGAATATGTCCTCCACCCCACTCCGATGTTTATACAGAATGTCTCATACTGACTTCTGTCAGCCATCCCTCTCCCAAGTCGTTCACTCAGGAACGGATTAATAACATGACAATGTTATAAGGATGCTCTTGAGGACTAGGGATAAGCTGACATACTTTGGGTCAACCTAGTTAACCCTGTGTGTCAAGGTACCCCAAATCTCCAAGGGCAGCCTCATAACATGACCATGTTCCTAACCAGATCCCGAGTAAAAACTTGTTCGAGTTTAAGGTGTAAATCTTAACGATCAATGCAAAGGGTGTCGCCATAAGCCACCTGCATTGTTGTATCCTCGAGAAGATCCTAATCTTCTCGAAGGTACAACCCTGTAGTCGACATGTGCCGACATCCTACAAAACCACCTCGGAAAGATCTACTTATCTTAAGGTGTTACTTACGTTGAGTTGAAATTATACTTTAAGACTCTCCTTTCCGGTTAGTCTTATCCCAACTCCTGGGTTCCTCATCATTGAGTTGCCTTACTTATTTAAGATCCATTTCACAGAGAGAAATTAATAAGATTTGAGATCTCGTCAAGAGTTCATTGATTCACAATAATCTTAATCAACGAAAATGGGCAGTAGCCCTAAGTCTCCTCTTAAGGATGCTAAATATACCCTTTTAGGTTTATATCGGTTTTCCAAAACTGAATTATATCTTACTTATTTGTATTAAGATATAGTGATTTAGATTCATTATGTACGTTGTCTTGGCTTAGATCAAGGTTAGGGAGCAATAGATTACTCCTCCTGTTTAGCTACCTATTAAGTTTTATTTGAACCTTAACTTTTTGGAAGACAGTGGTCTAATTTCCAAATTAGCCTTATATGGAATATAACAGAACTACTAATCATTCACAAGTATTTAGTCACAAAATCTTTATAAGGCCCACTTAGAGAATCCAAATATCTCCAAGGTATACAATAATAATAAAAATGCACTTGAAAACAATCGAACCAAAGAGGATCAATCCATCAAAATACAAATACAGCCATATAGTATCAATTCCCTCATTTCATTTAATTCTAAGCCAAATAATTACAATCTATGCATTCAGCATATTTGATACAATACTCAACAGCATAAGATCAACTTTCTTCATATAATACAATTAGAGAAGTCAAGTTGGAATTCATCATAAAACCAAATTAAATAATCTGAGCATCATATCAGATCTGCGTGCCTTTACCACTTACGACAACCATCTACAAAAATTGCCAACACAAGTCAATTCGTGAACTAAGCATGATAAGCACTAATTCTTAAAACAATTGCATTCTACCAATTGCTCTCATTAAACAACCTGTTTAAATGAAATCATTTCATCAAATCCTCAAACATGAATCAGGCTAATTATCTTCCTACAATTCTAACATGACTATAACGCATGACTCATATTATAGCTGCCAATTAAACCTAAATATTTTCAGATGACTCATCATAAATATTAGAGACTAAGAAGAACAAAATGAATCCAAAACATCCATCCATCTGTATCTCAAGGACAACAATAATCCAACAAATTATTCCATTCAAAAATGAATATCCTATCAGTTCGTGTTTCCAAGAAGTATGTTTCTAACAATTCCACAAAGGCAGATTATAATATCCAGCAAGCTCAACTGACGGGGTTCCTTTATACTCATAACATTATTTCAATGGAATTTACAAGTATACGAACTCATACTGCAATACTATTTTAACCAGTCTCTGCATACAATTTAACTGTCTACTCTTCTTATGTCTGTACTGTAGAGTTCACATAAGGATACAAAAGAAGAAAACATTCATAGTTTCTAGACAAGGAGAGAATATCTTATTATTCCTACAGTTATATATATCAACATAAACTTTACAGCTGAGAAGAAAGAAACAGAGACATTCAGATTTCCATTCCAATCATGTTCAGGACTGTACCGACTTCTCAAGAATAATGTAATTACATTATACGCATGCGACTAAATCAGTCGAGATAACAAGAAGAAACTACAGTTTCATCAAAATTCAAATATAAAAATCACCTGTAGCTTATTAAGCAATACAAGAGCTCTCATGACAAAGTAGTAATAAATAATCCAACCCAAATAGACTCAACAAAACTTTCCAAATCATTCATCAAACGTGAAAAATATCCAACGCCATCGCCTGACACGGCACAGCTAGGAACTCTTTATCTCAGTCAAACACGAGACTAGATAACACAATAAACAGAAGACGTAACCCTGTGCAAACACAGCGACATTCCCACTGAGTCGAAACACTCAGCAACATTCAACTGAGTCGAAACACGTACATACACAGCAACATTCAACTGAATCTAAACCCTACTAATATACAGCAAGGACTTATATCAGAAGCCGAATTCAAGAAAGATAACCACAGAAAGGACTTTACAGAAGTCTCCTCCATATCATAAGCTCAGCAAGGTTTAACCAAAGTCGAGCTAATACGAAAATACAACAGGGACTCAAACAGAGTCGAGTTTGTTAAGTAACCCAGCACACATTTCCACAGAATTGAACTAAATAAAACCACAACAACATTAAGAGAGAGAGATTTGAATCCAAAACCAACTCAGAAAACATATCTACTGAGCTGAATTCATAAACAACGCAGTAATATTTACAACTGAGTCGAATTCTTAAATAAACATAGCAACCATTTGCACTGAGTCGGATCTATAAGTATTCATAGTGAGGGCTTACATTAGAAGTTGAACCAACACACAAAGCACATCAAGGATTTTAACAGGAGTCGCATTCACATGAGAATACAGCAAGGACTCCAATAGAGTCATTTCCAACAAGTGCTCAAAACTAGGCTTCAATAGAAGATGAACCATACAAAAAGAAACATTTCAAGGACTCCAACAGAGTCGCTTCCAACAAGCGTTAACAACAAGGCTTCGGCAGGAGTCGATATCAACAAAAATCATTTCAAGGACTCCAACAGAGTCGATTTCAACAAGTGTTAACAGCAAGGCTTCGGCAGGAGTCGATATCAACAAAAATCATTTCAAGGACTCCAACAGAGTCGATTTCATATATTATCCTTGCAAGCATTTCTAAGGAATCTAACCAAAATGCAAAACACAAAGAGGATATTTCAACAGTAACGAATCCAAATGTACACTCAGCAAGGATTCAACAGAATAATCAAACCAACATGAAAACACAGCAAGATATTTCATACATTAACGAATCCAATGTACACTCCACAAGGATTCAACAGAATAATCGAACCAGCATGAAAACACAGCAAGATATTTCATACATTGCTACCATTAAAACCAACTGAACCAAAAATCATCTTAACAGAGTTGTTCTAATGAAATCATTTGAAGGAAAGCAAGATTTTTAAAAGTTAGGGCCTATCATGCCTGATAGTGTCACGTAAAAATCCAAAGAAGACCTCTGAATGTGCTCGCGCCTTCTCTTCTTCTTCCACGATAGATTAAACAACAATAAATTGTTACCTTCATGCCTTATAAACTTTCCCCGACAGAGAAAAGAGTTAGATATTCTCAAGGTTGCCATGCAACACAGAGTAGACTGGTTCGAAGAACCAGTCATCAAGCAGAGAGAAAAACGGAACGCATGGAAAACCAAAATACCAACAAATTTTCCATTTGCATGCCTTCCCAAGCAATCCACGCTCGGGAACCGAAGTTCATCAATGGCATTAACTCCAAGATTCCCACCTATTCTCCATTGCCACCGACCGCCTAAGTTGGTGATTGCCAAATGAAAGCAAACAACCATTTCCAAATTTGGCGATGCTGCCACGTCAGGTCACAATAGCCGTTAGCAACCTCCACCAAATCCCAAGTCCTTCATCCTTATCCACCTCATTTAATGCCATGGAAACCACCGCCCATGACTCACACCCCTTCATAGGTCCCCCTCCATCCATTATCATTAGTTAAGATAGGTTAGAACATAGGTTAGATCATAAGGTAAGACATTAGTCTTACTTACATAGTGCTAGGTGTAGCTAACCTTAGGAGCATTACGCTTATAGTTTAGGGTTAGTTTAGATTAGCAATCATTCAACCAATAGGTTATAGTTTAGGTTAAGGTTATTAACCTTAACGAATTCAGTCTAGGTCTCACAAGTAGGACCGATCAGTATTAGAACCAAACAGGGTATAACATTCCCGTAATGGATTCTATCCGGTATTGCTACTAAGCTTGCAGTATACACCAGAATTTCTTACCTGGCTTAAGGTCTAGGCCTTCCTGATATTACGATATCGGGAACCAAATTCATTTTACACGATCAGCCTGAGTTAAACTGGAATTGCTCATTCAACTCATTCAGACCTTGCATCTTTCAAAAGGTCAATAATTTTTCTTTTTGTTCATCCTGAATAAACTTAAAACATCTCTTGGATCAATGCAACTGATCCAAGGCTGAGTCATAAAGATGGATAAATCCACAATTCCTCCCAAAATCAAATTGAACTCAGGTGCTAAAAATGAAAGAAATAAAAGAGTCCAAGCATATCCTGACTCAGTCAAAGATCTTCAAGAGCAAAGAAGATACAATCCATATCAAGCATGACTTCAAAATCAAAGGAACACATCCTTATATAAAAGAAATCATATATCAACACTTAAATTCTTAGGAGGAAGTAACAATAGTTCAGGGTGTTACACTTCAGATATTCATATAGCCTAGCCTGTTATATTAGATTTTCTTATTATTCTTGAATGAGATACCTAAATCATATCAACTACAAAGTAGGAATTTCTTATTTCTCACATTAATTTATTTTAAACAAGTGAACCTCGATGACCATCTAGGAAGTATCACACTTTTGGAACTAGCATACACTAGGTAGTCCACTGTCATGTATCATTTAACTTCTCTTTTGTGGTCTTGTTTTCTATTACAGGTAGTTCCTCCTAGCCAAAAGGAATATCTCACAATTGGCATTGGGTCAAGAAGTCAAAATGCACACAACAACCATCAACCAAACCATTTAACAAGTATTCCTCTTAGCCCATAACCCTATCTATTTCATCATTCAAAAAGTAAAGAAAATGGTGAAACAAAGTGACTACCTTTCGTCAACTACATTAATCTCTCCATGTGCTCTTTAATTGCTTATTCATCAGCTAACCCTCCTACGCACACAATACACAGTGATGGTCGCATAAATTCAACTAGTAAAAAAGCCTCCATGCCAAACACCAACTGAAATAATTTGGCCCTTTTCAATCTCCCGTAGGTTGTCTTCTATGCCCATAGAATGGATAATACCATGTCATCCCAATATTTTTTTACCACATCGTAAACTTTTGTCAACGTGGAACTCATAATTTTGTTAAATGCCTCAATAGTTCCATTAGCTTGTGGGTGATATGGGGTAGTCTTATGATGGGCCACCATGAACTCTGCTAACAAAATCCTAGTTATTTCATTAAAAAAATGTGTACCTTAAAGGACGTCCATACCTATTGATTATGTTCTCCCATAAGAATCTAGCAGTTTTTACCACTTTGTGTAATCCCTTGTAGGTGTTGCCTCTACCTACCTTGTTAAGTAATCAGTGCAAGTGATGATTTAGCATGAAGTAGTCCTTCACACGGTGGGTGAAATTACTCCTACAAAATCAATTGCACATTTTTCAAATAGCTCTACCTTTGGATTTTAGTATCAAGGGAATTTCATCCTTTCTTCCCGGCTTGTAAACATGCTAGCAATTGTCACAAGCCTTGAAAAATTAAATGCAATCTTGGTCGATACTTTCCCACCAAAGCGCTACAAGTAGAATTCTCCACATGGTGGAATTATCTGCATAGTTCCCTCTTGCAATCCCACCATGTGCTTCTTCCATGATTACAATGCACACATGTTCTAGCATGCATCGGTGTAGAACCTCATCACGGTCTAACTTGTATAAGTCTCCACTAATTAACATGTAGGGCGTGACGTGTATAGATAAATTTTTCTTTTCCAAATTTTTCAGTTCTTCCGCACCACACCCATTTTTAGAAACACAACAATATCTTCTAAGTCAAAGGGCATGTGCCACAACCTAAAAAATTACATGTCTGGCATAACATCCTCAATGCTCTGCGCATCCTCCCCTGAATCAATTCTTGAAAAATGGTTACGCCTTGAGTTACTCTTTCTTGGTTTCACAACAATTGTAAACTCAAATTCTTGAAACAATAGGACCCACCGAAATATGTGCCCTTGCAAAATGGGATTTGTCACCAAGTAATTCAATGCCATGTGATCTACATAAAATATGAATGGTGTTGCCGGTGAGATCCTGTTATCCAAAATGTGCCCATGCTCATTTTTGTGGCTAACTCCTTGTGTTATTACCTCTCTTGTGCCTCAGTCTCCATTTTTTATTTTTAGGCACTTAAATCTTTCTAAAAATGGCACCATTGGATAGAGCTCTCTCTCAGCTTTCCAGAAAAGTAAAGTTTTCCTCCTAACTCCTCATATTTTTCAAGTCATGGCTCGGTGGAGTTTTTGTGGGAAATTTTCCCTTAGGAGGCCCGTGGCCAATAGGAAGCCGCCACATGGAACCTAGAGTGGTAGAGTGTGGGGAAAATTTAAAAAAAATTCCAAAGACCAAAGGGGTAAAAATTTAAACTTTTGCCTCGCGATCCGATTTTGGCTGTTTTTGCCCTAAATTTTCAAATCGCCATATCTTTTGATCCGAGCTCAAATTTTTGCGTTCTTTATATCAATGGAAAGATGGTGAAATTATCTACATGATTCTAGGGTCAATTTTGAATTTTGGTTGAGTTTGGAGAGATAAAATCAAGAAATTCCTCTAGCACGTGGTAATGGCCAGAAATGACGTTTCAACAACCAGTTTTAATGCAAAATGGGTCGCATTCTTCTTCAGCATGGCCAAAAATGTCAGGGCATGGGTCTGTAAGGATGCCCATGCTGTTTTAATGCATCTTCATTCAATGGGGAATGGCTTCACATTTTTACATGTTTTCTCTCTCCTGGGCTCGACCCATGCATTGTAAAAGCTAGATTTGGCTCATTTTTTGAGGTTGAACATTTTTTTGGATAGCAAGCTTCTTCTTTCACCTTCAACAAGTGATTTTTGCAAGTATCAGACCTTCTTCATGATTGTAACAGGTTTCTACCTCTTTGATGTTGCAAATGCAAGGATTTTGACAGTGAAAAATGACAGTGCAGACTCTGTGATCAATTTTCAGTCCTTTGTTTGTATTGTCTTGCTTCATTTCAGACCTCTAATTGCATCTTATCAGCCTGTGTATGATGTTTCATGTTGTATTTTATGAAATTGTGTCAATTTCCATGAACACGAAATGTTCACCACTCCTTTGGTGTATCACCTATTAGTTTAGTTTCAATTTTTGCACTTTCTAAATCTGTCTCCTTGGAATTTAGAGTAGGATTAGGATTCAAACCTCTACAATTGTGTAAATAACAGATCTGATCAAAGGATTTTGAGGAACTAGCCTCTAATCTGAAGATTCCTCTCTCATTTTACAAGTCCCACACTTGGAGAGAGGTTTCAATGTTGTGCAATCACACTGGATGCCTGAAACATCAACTTAGAAACCTCGATTTGCATCCGGGGGTGATGCTGATTTGCAACAATACCTTTGCACACTGGTGGGACCTTAGAGGTCTCATTTTCATTGCAGCAAAGTTGATGTGCATCTGCTATAATTTTCTTGCTTAAAAGAGCTATAAATTACACATCGGCAACTGCAAGGGGAAGAATTAGCTGGTTTTTTAGCGGTGCGCAGACACTGAAAACTCATGAGAAGAATCAACATAAGGTCAAGAGCTGGAGAGGAAGAGGCACTGTTTGAATATCTACAGTTATCTCCAAGAATAAGGCAAAGTGGGAGGAGAATCCAAAGGTCTCCATCTCCACCAAACAGAACTCTCTCAACTCCTCCACCTGGTAGGCCTTTCATTCAGTCAACAAGGGTTCTAAGACCAATTAGAATGGCACAAAACAACCCCTATGTCAATTTCACTGGCAGCAGCCCACTTGCTCTCAATGCACAAAATCCAATCCCAGTTGCAGCATTGAAGAACATTCCATACTTCACTGGAGAAAATCAGACCTCACCTGGTGATCATGTTAAGGATATTGCTAACATTTGTGCAATCCATGAGATCAATGAGATGCAAGTTGTTGTCAAACTGTTGGCATCTTCATTCAAAGGGAAAGCTTTGCAATGGTTCAGGAGTCTTGCCTCAAGTTCTATTCAAAATTGGAATCAGCTATGTATAGCCCTCCATGAGCAGTTTGGGGAAAAGGGAGACAACTTGTCCCTTTTGGAGCAGCTGACAACTATCAAAAGAGCTCCTAATGAGCAGCTGATTGATTTTAATTTCAGATTTCAAAGGACTTGGGAGAGAATTCAGTGGCAATCAGGCCAACAGCCAGAAGGTGCTTTTCTTTACTATCTCAAAACTCTAAATTATGATATTTCTATGTTGATTCAGTCCATGGGAAGCATAACTATCCCTATGGCTTATAGCATTGCCATTAGGGCTGAAAATTGTTTGATCCAAGCTAGCAAACTAGCCCCTAGACCTCCCATGCCATTGTTTCCAAGTTTAGAGAGCCCAAACACTAATCAAGCACCTAATTTTGCTCCTTCTCCCACTCCTAGAAATCAGAGTTCAAATCAAGATTCTACTTCATCTCCAAGTGCCCCAAATGAGCTTCAAGAATTCATGAAACAATTGCAAAATTTAGGTAATGAGCTGGTTACTCTCAAGAGGCAACAAGCCCAAAGTTTTAGACCTTCCTTCCAGCCTCAAGCTTAGCCTAATAGGAAGCCATATCAACCTCATAGACCACCCAATCCAGCTACAAATCTAAATCAAGAAAGGCCTCCTGCCAATAGACCATTTCAGCCCTATAATCCAAATGCTATATCTACCTCTAAGGCATTGGTGCCAACACAAAACAACGTTGCTCAAGAGTATGATTGGTGTTTTCCATGCAATGAACCTCACAACCAATCTATGTGCTTCAACGGTGCCTTGAATCAAGCATTAATGGTGACAACTACTGGTGTGGAGGGTGAGGGTAGTCAAGGAAACAACCAACAACAAGAAACATTCTAGCAGCAATCAACTCCAAATGACACCACACTTGTGAACTGGCAGGCAGAGGATTTTTGTGGCATAAATCAAATAGTATCTCAAGGTGTTGCAGCCAACAAAAGGTCAAAAAGAAGGAATTTGGATGAAGAACAACCATTATCTCCAACCAATCCACAACCTTTTATGGCTCCACAAATGGTCGGCAAACAAAATCCAGTTGTAAATGCACAAGGGTATCCAAGAACAGCTCCTAGACTAACTTAAATACCAGTTGTTGCTACCCACATGCAAGGGATGAATATGCAAACCAAGGGACAACAAAGAGATCCTTCATCACCATTTAGTATCATTGATCAGATGAAGAAGACAAATGTAAATATATCAATGTGGGAATCCCTATCTATCCCAGGCCAAAGAGATTTGCTACAAGCTGCCATGAAGGACTGGCCAACTTCGAATCAGCAAGTCCAAATGCAAGAGAAGGTGCTCACAAATGCTGCCCAGCTTGAAGGGAATCATGGAGGACAAGCAAGGTAAAATGTTGAAGCCCCCTCATTTTTATGTCTCATTAATCATTGGAAACCAATTGGTGCACAATTGCATGATTGATTCCGGGGCAAGTAGCTCAGTGATGCCCAAGCAAATAGCTGATCAACTAGGACTTCAATATGAAACCATATCCAAAGGGGTAGTGCAGTTGGATGGGACAGTAGTAATAACATAGTTGGGGTGATTAGAAAATTGAGTCTTACCTTGTATGCATGTCCAAATGTTGTTGTTTTATAAGATGTATCAGTTATAGACCTTCCACCACGCTTTGCCCTATGTTTTTCAAGAGATTTCATAGCCAAGATTGGAGGATATTTGTTTGCTGATTGGTCACACATGCTGTTTAGAACGAGGTATGGAACCAAAGCTACAATTAGGTCTGAACCTATTGCAAACTTCCACATTGAGCCCTACACTCCAAGTCAGATCAATGCCAACTTTTCAAAGCATTTGATCAAGAAGATCACCCAAGCATTGATGAAGATGACACCAAGGTTGGAAGCATCCCAGATCTAACTCTTGATGAATGGGCAAACAAGGTGCATGCTTTTGATCCTTATCAAGAAGTAGAAGAATCTGAGCTAGGGGTCTATTGCATACATCAAGAAGATCAGCCCATTCCTAGCATCACCAAGCCAAACCACAAGGATGACAATGAGGTATGGCAGCTGTTTTTTGATGGATCAAGGAGTAGACAAGGTGCAGGAGGTGGAGCTATGCTTATTTCACCTCAAGGAGTAAAGTACTATTCAGCTTTTAGATTTCAATTTGCATGCTCCAATAACACTGCTGAATATGAAGCCTTGGTGCAAGGGATGCATTGGGCAATACAGAGAGGTATAAATAACTTGCACATCTTTGGTGATAGTGAATTGATTGTAAACCAAGTTAAGGGGCAGCATGCTGTCAAGAATAATCATTGAAGTGCTACAAGAACGAGGGGTGTGGGACCTCATTGAAGATTTTGAGGGCTTTAAAATAAAATCCATTCCTAGAAAAAAAAAAAAACCAAACTCACAGACAGCTTTGCAGCAGTTGGGAAGCCTTTGATATTGTGGAAAGCATTCAAAAGGACAAGGTACAGCCAAACATCTATGTGATTGTGAGGTCTTTAGTGCCGGATAACAATGTAAGTTGGAAAGTGTTTGAGAATGACCAAGATAAATCATCCATTTCTTATAAGAAGAAGCTAAGTTCTCGGCTAAAAATCGGGAAAAATTGGAACAGCAAGTGTCTTGACCAAGTGGTACTGGTGAGAACTAACATGCTGCCCAAGGAATTATCACTTTGGAGTCCATTTTCAATCCCAATGATCAGTTTAGGAAAGAGAAAGAAAACCTTTATGTCAAGAGAGAAGATTCAGTATCCATCTTGGTGGAAGAGAACAAACCATTGCAAATTGGAAAGATGACAACTGAACAAGAAAGGTATGAGTTCATACAGTTGTGTCAAGAGTTCCCTGATGTGTTTGCTTGGAGCTATGAATATTTGAAAGGTTTCAATCCCAAGTTAGCTCAGCACACCATTGAGTTGGATCCAAATACTAAGCCCATCAGGTAGAAACAAAGGCCAGTCAATCCACACATGGAACCTCTCATGAGGAAGGAATTGAACAAGTTGATTGAGTCAAGAATCATATTCCCAATCAAGCATTCTAGTTGGGTTGCCAACTTAGTTCTAGTCAGAAAGAAGAGTGGAGAGATCAGATTGTGTGTTGATTTCAGAGATTTGAATAGAGCATCTCTCAAGGACCATTACCCACTTCCTTCTATGGAGCAGATTTTACAAGTTGTTGCTGGCTCCGAAAGGTTTTCATTGCTTGATGGCTACTCAGGGTACAATCAGATTATGGTGAAGGAAGAAGATCAGTTCAAGACAGCCTTCACAACCAAATGGGGAACTTATGCATATAGGAAAATGCCATTTGGGCTGTCCAACGCTAGAGCTACCTTCCAAAGAGCAATGGACATGGCGTTCAAAGGTTTGATTAACAACATGGTGCTGATATATCTTGATGATATCACTATTTTTTCAAAGAATGCAGCAGACCACCTCTCTCATTTGAGACAAGTCTTCCAAAGGTGCAGGAGATTTGGAGTGTCTTTGAATCCTAAGAAGTGTATCTTCCTAGCACATGAAGGAAAGCTCCTTGGCCATATTGTCTCCAAAGAAGGATTAGTAATTGATCCAGAGAGAGTTGAAGCCATAAGAGCACTACCATTGCCAAGCCACAAGAAGGAACTTCAGAGTTTCTTGGGGAGAATAAATTTTGTTCGGAGGTTTGTCCCAGATTTTACAGCCCTTGTCAAACCTATCACCAAGATGTTGAAGAAAAGCATGGCTTTCAAATGGACAGCAGAAGGAAAGGAGATTTTTGAAGCAATCAAAGAAGCCATCTCTCAAGCACCAACTCTCATCAACCGGACTTCTCCAAGGATTTCATCCTCTATGCATTTGGGGGTAATGATACCATTTCTACCATTTTGGTACAGTAGAACAAGGACAATGATGAGCAGCCAATTGCTTTCTTCAGCCAAAGCCTAGATGACTATGAGGTGAGATATTCTTTTATTGAGAAGCATGTACTTGCAGTAATCAGAAGCTTGAAGAAATTCAAGCATCTAGTCTCAAACAACAAGGTTCAGTTGTTGGTCTCTCATGCGGGAGTAAAGGACTTCCTCCTCAACAAGGATTTGAATGAGAAAAGGGCAGGTTGGATCACTCATGTCATGGAGTATGACATTGAGATCAAGGTCACCAAGCTGGTAAGAGGAAAAGGATTGTGTGAGCAGCTGATTCTGGGCAAGCAAAAAGGAGTATGCAATAAAGAAGAGGTTGTTTTGACAGTTCAAGACAGCCATGTGCAAGGTATTGATAATGTTGTCCCCACTCCTTGCTGGACCCAAGGTATAATGCACTTCCTAAGCATAGGCCTATGCCCTCAAGAGATGAATAAAACCCAAAGAAGACACTTCAGATTGTAAGGCTGTCCCATATGCCATAGTAGATGGTGTTTTGTTCAAGAAAGATGTGAATGGAGTGTTCTTTGAGATGCATTAGCACAAATCAGATTCATAGGGTGTTGGAAGAGTTCCATGGCGGACCAGCTGGTGGTAATTTTGCACCAAGAGTGACACCTCTAAAAATCATGAAGGCTGGTTATTATTGGCCCAAGATTTTCGAGTGATTGCTTTGCGTAGATCAAAGGTGCAAGAATTGTGCATTCTTCACGAGGTAAAGAGAGGCTTGCTGCCCTTCCATTGCATCAATTTCAGTTGACAAGCCATTCATGCAATGGGGTTTGGACTTCATTGGAGTCATTAATCTTAATTCAAGCCAAGGGCATAGGTGGATTTTGATAGCCAAAGACTACTTCACCGTGGGTGGGTGACGGTAACACTCAAGGAAGCAAATGAGTCAGCATCTTAGACTTCTATGAGGGGATAGTGACCAGATTTGGCATACCTACTATAATAATCTTAGATAATGCATTAGCATTCATTGGATCCAAGGTGACTGAGTGGGCTGTCAAGAATGGGATCTACCTAAGTACCTCATCAAACTACTACCCTCAGGGTAATGGCCAGGCTGAATCTACAAATAAGAACTTGTTGAGGATCATCGGGAGGACTCTTGATAAGAATCAGAGGTCTTGGCATACCAAACTGAAATCAGCCTTATGGGCTGATAGGATAACTCCCAAGAGATCCATAGGTAACTCTCCATTCAGGCTTGTTTATGGAAGAGAGGTAATCTTGCCCATGTCACTTGAGTTGCCAACATTGGAACTCATGAGCAGATTAGAGTTCTTTAGAATTTGGGCCCATGGAGGTGAGATATGCGAGTTGATGGAGCTCCAAGAGATCAAAGATCAGGCATCCCAAGCAATGGAGAAGGATCAAGCTTTGATCAAGAAGACCTTTGATAGGAAGGCCAAGAGTAGATCTTTCCAAGTTGGAGATCTAGTGTTAAAATGGGATGCAAATAGAGAAAAACGGGAAGGCACTCAAAATTTGATGCCATTTGGAGTGGCCCATACATGGTCACAAAGTGTAAGGACAACAACGCCTTCCAATTGTCTTCATTGGATGGCGAAAGAACTGCAGATTCAGTCAATGGAATCTATCTAAAGCATTGTTACTAAAGGAAATTCTCCACCTTGTAAATATTAGCTTAGGTTTTCATTCCTCCAGTGCTTGTGCACATTGTTTCTTGTAGGTTGTTTTACTTTCCCTAAGTGCTTTGGCACACGCTTGCTTTGTCCCTGGAGATGTTTTGCAATCCTTGCTTCCATCAAGTGATATTACATCTTCCTCCTTACAACATTCTACATCATTTGGGGTTCTAAACAGAAAATTTTATGACTCCATGCCCAATGGGCTGCTTGAGCAATGGTATCTTCATCTACAGGTAGATGATCCCTCACGAGTCGCCAAAATTGTTATCCAAAATGTGCCCCTACTCACTTTTGTGGCTAACTCCTTGTGTTCTTACCTCTATTGTGCCTCAGTCTCCATTTTTTATTTTTAGGCACTCAAATCTTTCTAAAAATGGCACCATTGGATAGAGCTCTCTCTCAGCTTTCTAGAAAGGTAAATTTTTCCTCCTAACTCCTCATATTTTTCAAGTTATGGCTCGGCGGAGTTTTTGTGGGAAATTTTCCCTTAGGAGGACCACAGCCAATAGGAAGCCACCATGTGGCACCTGGAGTGGCGGAGCACGGGAAAGTTTAAAAAAAAATCCAAAGACCAAAGGGGTAAAAATTTAAACTTTTGCCTGCCGATCCGATTTTGGCCTGTTTTTGCCCTAAATTTTCAAATCGCCATATCTTTTGATCCAGAGCTCAAATTTTTGCGTTCTTTATATCAATGGAAAGATGGTGAAATTATCTACATGATTCTAGGGTCAATTTTGTATTTTTATTGAGTTTGGAGAGATAAAATCAAGAAATTCCTCTAGCACGTGGTAATGGGCAGAAATGACGTTTCAACAACCAGTTTTAATGCAAAATGGGTCGCATTCTTCTTCAGCATGGCCAAAAATGTCAAGGCATGGGTCTGTAAGGATGCCCATGCTGTTTTAATGCATCTTCATTCAATGGGGAATGGCTTGACATTTTTTACATGTTTTCTCTCTCCTGGGCTCGACCCATGCATTGTAAAAGCTAGATTTGGCTCATTTTTGAGGTGGAACATTTTTTTGGATAGCAAGCTTCTTCTTTCACCTTCAACAAGTGATTTTTGCAAGTATCAAACCTTCTTCATGATTATAACAGGTTTCTACCTCTTTGATGTTGCAAATGCAAGGATTTTGATAGTGAAAAATGACAGTGCAGACTCTGTGATCAATTTTCAGTCCTTTGTTTGTATTGTCTTGCTTCATTTCAGACCTCTAATTACATCTTATCAGCTTGTGTATGATGTTTCATGTTGCATTTCATGAAATTGTGTCAATTTTCATGAACAAGAAGTGTTCACCACTCCTTTGGTGTATCACCTATTAGTTTAGTTTCAATTTTTGCACTTTCTATCTCTGTCTCCTTGGAATTCGAGTAGGATTAGGATTCAAACCTCTGCAATTGTGCAAATAACAGATCTGATCAAAGGAGTTTGAGGAACCAACCTCTAATCTGGAGATTCCTCTCTCATTTTACAAGTCCCACACTTGGAGAGAGGTTTCAATGTTGTGCAATCACACTAGATGCCTGAAACATCAACTTAGAAACCTGATTTGCATCCAGGGGTGCTGCTGATTTGCAACAACAGATACTTCCTAAACTTATGTGGCACATAGATAATCAAAAGTGCTTAGAACTTAGTAGTGGTATAGTTTTTTTCTACTGGTGTCAAATTTCTACTTACAAATCAAAGGGAATGATCAAGAATCCCTTCTCCAGGTTGTGCTAATATTTCTCCAATGACTTTCCCTAAGGCATCAACATGCATGTGGAAAGGTTTATCCCAAGAGGGAAATCGTAATATGGGCATAGTGATAAGTCTATCATTCAAATTTTTAAACAACGTATGTTGCACATCTCCCTAATGAAAGGAACTCATGTGTTTTAGTAACTTCTCCAATGACACGGCAATTTTGGCATATCCCTTGATATAATTTTGGTGGTATCCCATATGCCCAAGGGATATGTGCACTATGCTTTGGTGGTATGCTCCCCTAACCCCACAATAATAAAAAATTTGGTGGAATCCACCAAAAAACATTCGTTGCATATGATATGCCCTAATAGAGTACCAAATGAAGTAGCAAAAACACATTTCTTAATGTTGAGGGATATCCTCAATGGTCGACATATCTCAAACTTTAGTCTCAAATTTTCATATTGGTCTTTCACCGAGTCCATATTCTGTCTATTCATCAAGGTAGACTTGAAGAAACTTATGTATGAAGTATTAAAATCCTTGTATGATAATGCATTAAAAAACACAACATGCACATACTTTAGTACGAAAGGCATGACCGTTTAGGAAACAATTCCCCATTTAGTGGCAAAAGTTGTCTTCTCTTGGTCTTCTTTAGAAATTCTAAATTGATGGTATCCTAGAATCCATCCATGAAGGAGTAGATTTCACACCCGGCCACTCCTTCCAAGATATCCTCGAGTAAAAGGGTTTGAAAAGGATCAATTACACATACCGCATTCAAGTCCATGTAGTCAACAGATCCTTATCCTTTTCTCCTTTTTAATGTTGATGACCATGAGACTTATCCATTTTTATTCCTCCACAACTTCAATGATGCTTGAAGCGATAATTTTTCTATCTCCTCCTTAGCCTTGACTAGAAGATTCAGATTCATTCGATAAGGCCTCTTTTGAATCGAGCGCACACCTTCTTTCAACTTTATTTTCATCTCCCCCAAGGAGTGGTTAATGCCTTTAAGATTATGGTACCCTCGTGGAAATAAATCCTTAAATTCATGTAATAGATCAATGATCTTTGAGACCTCATTCTCTGACCAATAGTGGCCTCCTTAGGTTCAACCTCTGAACCAATGTTAACCTTCTTTATTTTCAAGGGTTCATTTTATGCACGCACTTTCTCATTATCACTATCAATAAATTCACGTGTACCTTTAGTATGGTTGATATCCAAATTTTCCATCTCTTTTCATCTATCATGTGGACCATCTTTCCCTTTTCTTTCTCCATGCACATGCACTCAAGATGTACATCTTCTGACTCTTCTTCATCAAAGCGTGGTTCTAAACCAATTTCACCCAATAACTACAATATTCAATCTTCTTCCATGGAACTATCTCCCATTTTTAGGAAATTAATAACTGTAGTGACATATCCACTAATGGTTTAGTACTCAGATACTTGAAAGCTTGAAGGAGGCCAGTCTTTAAGTCCTACCAATTTACTATCTAACGACACATCTCTAAGTGAATATATCATGCGTGTGCGCAGCCTTATAAGGTGGAATACAACTTATGCACCCATAAAGAAGGTGGAAAGGCCTATGATCCTTCCATCTATGCTTTCTCACATGCTTAAATGTGAGATGATGTGGGTTCCTTCCCATGGTAGTCTTGTATTGCAGTGGGTGCATTGCTTGAGAGAACCTAATAGAGAATGTGATTCTTACCTCATGCCACTCTAAAAGGATATCATGGTGTGTCTCCCACTAACATTATTTGGTCCTAAATAAGTTATAGCTGAGCATCCCTCTTATTTCGATCTCATTTTTCCATGAAGCCTCCATTTCCCATAAAAAATCATGAGAGTTGGCCCCACCAAAGTAACTCAATAACTTCTTCCCTCTCAGGCGCTTGACTAAGTGTGCCTTTGTTACCCTTATCACAAGGCCTCTTAACTAGTGCCCAGTTAACTCATATGTCCCATGTGCCTAATTTTCACATGCCACACTAGTTGTATCACTCATAGATTGAGCATATTCAAACTGAATAACTCCCTCTGTAGGGTGAATTACCTCAAGGTCCCTGATAGAGTGCACATAGATCCTTTCAATAAATTCTTCTCCCAAGGGCTCAATATATGGTGTGGATTTTTCATCGGTTAAGGGGATGATGACTTGCTCCTCCTTGTTTTAAAAAAATTGTGTATCCCTTATTGAACCTTAGGTCAAAATTATTCTTATAATACTAGGGCACCTAAGTAATGCTTGAAATTTTTCTACCTCGGCTAGTGACAAGACTTCAAAATCCGTAGTGAACTTTTCCCCTTCGATAGTGATAACATCATCCTTTAAGACACTGATGGGCATTGCCTTTGTCTTGTTAGCCATATACAAAAAATTTGAAGATGGTTGTAAAGGAGCCTTCCCATTTGATGCCATGCATCTAGGGTGAGAACATTGATCTTTACACTGTTTGATCAAAATATTCTTGAGAAGCCACTCATCTACAACAACATTCAAGGTAATTTTCTTGTCATAATCAAGGTTGTGGGGAGGAATGTTGTTATGTAGAACTTTCCTCTCGTGCCCTCCTCTAGCATGCGATACCTTCTCTAGTAATAATTATCCTAGAGAGGGAATGATATTTCATTTCCTCAACATCTTGCATACTTCTCTAACTTCATCAGATCCTCTTGTGGAGCCTTGGCATTCTTCATTTTCTCTAACTATCTTGACTACTCTTTGAGAACTGGATCTCTCCTTGTAGGCACTAGAATGCTAATGAGTAGGATCTAGATACTTTCCATGCACCACATCTTCTCTAATGACTAGTGGTATTTTCTTGGTATATTCATTGCACACGCAACCTCATCTTGCATCGTAACTAGTACATGCTCTATTTCCAATTTGCATGCCACTCTTGGCATCCATTTTGAATCAACCTTCCTCACATTTACCATCCTGACACATTTATAATTTCAGTGTTGCTAGATCATATGTTAAAAAAATCTAGGAACTCCTCTTACTTATGCTTCTTCCCATACCAAGAGCATTATAGCAGATCAAGGCATTCACACTTATAGTGTCCCGTAGATCCATAGTTGTAATAGGTTCTATGTGGGAACCACTTATTCCTCCCCACAATTTCCATGACCATGAAATCCTCCTCTAAAGCCTCTTCCACGCGCCCCTCCATTTGCACACCCTTAAAAGTGATGACCATTTTCCTTAGAATTATTTTTGATGTTGGTTTGATGCACACCAATATCAATGGCATCATGTATCTGGTCAATCAATATACAATCCTTAGGGTCATGGGTAGTAGAGGTGTAGATCTTGTAATAGCAAGACACATTCTTACAGATCACACATTGTAGTAGTGAGAATCTAATTACATCATGATCTCTGTGGAAAAATTCATAGTCAACTTTCATGGTGCGTGCCGATATCCTAGGGAAATTGTTCTTTGTATGCCCATCTACCTCCACAATCAATGCACCATAGACCCTTTGTGAGTCTCATGTGCCAAGTTCACATATAGCTTCTCTGTTTGCTTCACCATTATAGTAATTTGAGACTCAAGGAAGGGGCTAACATTGGTATCCATGATTCTAAAATCCTCAACATGCGGGGAAACCTCAAGGCCTTACGTAGGCCTATGAAAGTCTTGTGGAAAATAACTCTCCTAAACAATGTTATCAATCCTTTAACAAACCACTTAGAGGGGTGAATATCATAGGATAGCTTTGATAAGAGATTTTTAAAACATGCATCCTATTCCCACACACTCTCTGCCATTCCTTAATGGATCTCCTTCAGTATGTTGATGCTCTTCTCTTTAAACTCATGGATATGAAATTCATCCAAGAAATCATTCTGAAATGTGATATAATCTACCTTTGTCCAGATGGGGGACATACTTATGATACCAACTATGTGTGTGTCCTTGTAAATTTTTTACAAACTAACTTGCCTTCTGCTCTAGGATAGTGATCCCCTTCACGTGCCATAGTAATTCACACTTGTGTACATTCTCTACAACATCCTCAACACCTTTTTAGTCTAGTAGGTGCAAAGACATCTCGAAAAATACTTGTTGAGGTGGTTGAGGTACTTGTCTACTTTACCTAGAACCTTGATTCCCTCTAGTATTTCCTCCACCACCAAATCCACTAGATCCACTAGGTCCTTTCCTCTTGACCCACCGGATCTACTAGGTCAACTAAGTCCTCCAGCTCCTATACCACCGGATCTACCTCATGTAACCGGTAAAGTGCACAGTAGTCACACCTAGTGTTCCCAACATCGCATTGAACTACACGCCAATATTTTTGATATTTCACCACTACGGATGTGTGTCTGTGCCACTCCTAGACACAATACCAAATATTTACATACACTTTTCCCAAACTTCATCCTAGAAAATATCCCTCCAAACACAGGAAAGGATTGTGCATCCATAAATGTACCAAATGAGAAATTATATATCTTAGGTGCATATCAGTAACACCCATCGATACCAAGTGTGTTAGTAATACTTATCTCTGATTTAGAAGAATAATCACCAGGTGTTGGTAACTAGGTGGATTAATATGTGTGCCGACATATTTTCTATCTCAAAGAGACAAACTCTTATCGGAAGTTGAAGGGATCTTTCTTTGATGCTTATTGAGATTGGGTAACACTGAGACTTCTCGAGCTCCACATCCTCCAAAAAAACCTCAATTTCTTCCCACAATGTCTACCTCCATAAATCCATCACTCCCGTAACCTCATGTTGTACAGGAAACTCCTTTTAGGTGCTTCGTTATACTTGAGTCATCTCTCCTCTCTCTCATTTTCAGCTGTAATGACTGCCATATTGCTCCACCCTGGCTTCCTCACCTAGTGCTCAAACAATCTTATGGTCATAGAGAATGCTTCTAAAATTAGTGTAATAAGAATGATCTTTATGGATAAAGGAATAGCACGTAAAAATGATCCTTTAGGTTCTGTAAGAACTCAAACTAAGAAACCGCAAGACAAGAATACATAGAAATATCATATCCCGGGGTATATCTTGTCAACAATATCTTCCACCAATGATCAACAACACACATCCAATTCATATCAGCATCCTACAACCTCTGATATTCATCTTGGGTCCACATGTGAGATCTATAGTACCAACTTAATCTAGATGCATATGCTGAAAGCCATTCATACAAATCTAATGGAAAGCAACAAAAGAAGGTCTCATACAAGTCATGATATAGGTGTTCTTCTACCCATTCACATGCATCAAAATAAGTTCTTGTACTAAATATCTAAGAAAAATCATCCTCTATGATCTTAAATCATGCTTGACAAATTCCAAGGTTAAGTGCTCTCTCATCATGCATCATTCTCACAACAACTTCAAAAAGAGGTCCAAGAACGGAACTAAGATGTATTGATTTTTATCCATCTACAAACTTATAACCCCATGTGCATAGGCTTATCACCCAATGGGAATTGAGCACTCACCCAAGGCACGCATGAGCACCGATCCCTTCCTTTATGTGAGAATTGTGAGAATATCTTGCCATTGTTAGAGGATTATTTGCAGAGAAATTAATATTCATTTAAAATCACAACATTATCTATTATATTCTTATAACCAAGACTTTAATAACAAGATAGAAATCATGACATGAAATATAAAAGTATCTCTACCATAAAATCTAAGGAAATAACACTAGGGTTTGGAATCTTGAACTAGATATCTAGAAGAGCCATATATTTATGTTGATCATAATCTCAACAACCACAATACATTTAAAAGGGTCATATCAGACAAAATGTATCAAGACAGGGATCTAACCCATTTATCAGAGGTCTTAGCTATGATTTCCTTATAAAAAAAATGTATAGACCCATCCCTTAGACATGATAACATTCCTATAGTCATCTAATGAGAACCCCAAGTCCTAGGGCCTCCTAGTATTTTCTATAAGGCTTCGCTCTCTTCATACTATATGTCCTCCATCTATGTCTTTCTCGGTTTGTATCTCTTGATGTGTCTTATTTTCTTCTAATCATCTCTCTTTATAGCACCAACACACACCACCATGCCTTTTCTCAGGAGGAGATTAGATGCCAAGTTTCCACGTGTTCCTTGATAGTGCATGCTTATTCTATTCTGAGCTCTCCACTTTCTACAATGATGTCTTCCTAGGAATATTCCATGCATGGAATATTATTTCCTTGACCACCAAGTCTCCTCATTGGAACCTTATCCACTCAAGATGCATAGTCGAGTCATGTTTTTGCATGCACCCTGGTTTCTCCCAAACCCTTCTTAAACCCTTGTTCTACTTGTTTCTCTCCACACACCTTTCTTCCTATTGGACTTGTGCATTCACATGCCCTTTGGTACTTAGCCAATATTTCTAGAAAAACCATTGAGTGTACATAATTGACAACTGAAAAATATTACTTGACTTCAAAGATTCATTTGAATCCTTTTAGAATCATTTTGAGACACACTACAAACTTCATGACATTAGGTGCATACAGAATTCATTATTACCAATATTCTTGAGACACATTCATATAACATGAGGATTGTCATGATAAATGGGCTTCCTTATAACATTGTATCACTAATTCAAATCTCATGAGATCTTGTACCAAGACTCATTCTTAGATACAAACCTTAATTTGAACACCCATAAACACATACTCATACCGGGATGCATAAATTTCATGTACCATACAAATGTAGGTCATAAATACACTTTCAAAACTCAAGGATAGATCCTAAAGGAATCCAACTATGACAACACACACTTGAAGTTATGACTATGTAGACTCAAGGACCTTTGACACACATTTCATCATTTTAACATGTAAATAATATTGTTGGACATACCTAGACAAGGAAAATATCTCATTAATGAACAAACCAATATTACTTCAAACTTCTCACTTGTCTAATGGCTTTCTTGATGGATTAGATAAAAAGTAAACTTTGAGACATTAACCTAACAATAGTACGAGACCTTATCATGACTTCATTTTATACTAACAACAAACTCTTAACTTTATGAAAACAAATACTTCAAAAAATAACCTCTAGGGACACATACAAAATTTTCATTAGATGAAAACATGACAAATAGAATCTTCTAACTAAAACACCTATCAGAAAAAATGAATCAAATTTCATGGATGGATCATATTTCATACTTTATGAATTGTGAAGTATCCCACACTCCTAGCATTCTAGACCTATCATGAGCAGGATACTTAAAAGCAATGAGGCTCATATGATTTTTTAAAACATTTATTCTTTTGACCAAAGAAAATAAACCTCCTAGATTTTACTTGGGTTGGATGAACTTGTCTTCCATATTGATGCCACTAGATCCCTATTTGAAAAACTTCATTAGATTAGGATTCATGGTATGCATTTCAAACTAAGAATATGATCTCTTGAATTATATTACTTTATCAATAATATTATTATAGCCTTGGGATCTAGCATGACATTCTTAGAATTATTCATGAGAGTCTTCTTCTTGAACACTCTTCCATTTTGATCTTTAAATCTTACATTGAATCCAAAAATTTTACCTTGAGAGAAACTCCTTATAATATGACCTTGTTTGTGACAATTGTGGCACACAATATCATTCTTCTTCCTTATTGACTCATACACACTTAAGTTCCAACCACAATACTTAGCTCTATGGCCATACTCACAACATGAATTACATTCACCTTTGAAGACCCCTACATCATTCCTAGGATACCTTCATTTGTAATCTCTATCTTTATGACCAAAATCATAACAAAAACGCAAATAACCATTGATAGAAGTACCATACCTATAAGCATTAGGTTGTCTAACAGAGTTAGAACTTTTAAAACTAGTCCTCTTTTTCTCCTTCATGTCTAATTAATTCCTTGGACCAAATTCTTCATTATTCTCCTTTTGTTTTCCTTTGAAACCTAGACTGTCATATCAATTGTAGATCTTTTTATCTCTAATTTCCCAAAAAGAATTTTAGTACTATTTTCTAACTTCTCATACATCCTCAACCTATTAGACACACTTTCCAAATTAGGTTCTATGAAATTCAACTTCTCTTCATACTTAACACACATTTCTTCTTTTCCCTTTAGGGTTTTAGTCACTTTATAAACTGTGATTCCAAACATTTGATATATTGTCCATAATATTTATCCATGCAATTTATTTTATCTTTTCTAATATTAATCAAAGAATCTAGAACTTCATATTTCATATTTAATATAGCCTCAACATCTAAATTATTACTGTGCTTTTGATCTAAAGGTTCTCCTTCAAGTTGTTACACATTCTTCTCAATGACTGCTCGATACCAAGTGTTGGAATCATAAGGGACTAAGGGGTGAATGATTCTAATAAAACATTATTCCATTTCCATTTTTCATAAATTAACATTCATAAAACCATTTAATTAAACATCAACCATGTGTATGTTCACTTAAGCATTGAATCAACCATACACAAGAGCAAGAGAGAAAAAGTACACAAGAATGCCAAATTTATGTGGGAACCCCTCAAGGGAAGAAACTCCAATGAATCTCTGATTATATTATGAAAATAAAAGATATTTAGAGAATAACCAACTTCAAAAGTAGCATCGACCCTATTTTAATAGAACACAACCCTATAAGGAGCACCAAATCCTATTTTAGTGATGCACCCACTCCATAAGGAGGCTAAAACCCCATATGTAATGAATTTACTTGTATAAATCTTAATATCAATAGTAATAGAACACAAAATAACATAATATTGAAGATAAATGATAGAAATATTCAATTAGAATAGCTTAGACACTTCAATGGGGAAACGTCAAAAACTATAATAAGACTCAAATTCTCAATATGATGATTAACTACTCCCTACTACCACCTATATATACCAATCATATGCTATGGATAACACCAAGACTAAAATTCTAAACATATGAAAGTGTAAAGTAATAGCATATGATGATACAAGAGATTATGTAAGCCACAAGTCATCATTACATATCTAATATAAGTTATAGGACTAAGTGTGTAGCCTAGCCCTCCCCTTCAAAGAAACATTGTCCCCAATGTTGGGAATCATTATATGTTGTTGAATAAATGCTTCATCCTCCCATGATGCATCGTCAATATTAACATTGTTCCACTTGATCAGATACTCAGTAATGACTCTAGTCCTCAATATTTTAGCTTGTGTCTAAATAATACCTTCAATTTCCAATACAATCCTTCCTCATCCAGTTCGGGGAAGCCTTTGAATAGTTTGAAATGTGTTTCCTAATAACTTTCTTTAAGAAAGAAATGTTGAATATTGGATGTATTTTACTTCCTAGAGGAAGATCCAACTTATATGCCACACTACCAATTTTCTAAAACACTCGGTAAGAACCATAATATTTAGGAGAAAAACTATTATCCTTCTTTTGTTGTTTTAATGTTAAATACTAATATGGATGCAACCATAAAAACTAAAATTCTCCCTCTTCAAAGTTTCACTCACTACAATGTGATCACCCCATTGCATCATGCGGTTTGTGACCTTTCAAGATTCTCTCTAAGACTAGAGAGTACCTCATATTGGTAGTGAACGTGATCTTTGATTTCTCTCACCTTTAGTTCAACCTTCAAGCTAGAGATGAGTTATTGATGATGGTTCTGTAAAGTGCTACAAATCGAGACATTTTGGAGGATTTATGAAATGAAGTACTATACCACCATTCTACAAGTGACAACCATTGTACCCAATGTTCTTGTTTATCTAAAGTAAAACATCTAAGATATTACTCCAAAAAAATATTTTCCACCTTAGTTTTCCCATTTGATTAAGGATGATAAAATGAACTTTGGGCTAGCTAGGTACCCAAAAAAGAGAAAAAAATCAGTCCAAAAATTACTTGTAAATATCATGTCACGATCATTTACTATAATTTTTGGCATGCCATGGAGATTTTAAATTATGTCCGTAAATGAGATGGAAACTATACAAACTGAGAAGTGATGATCCATTGCACAAAAATGACCATACTTGGTAAGTCTATCCACCACGACCATGATGATGTTTTTCTTTCGATTTACGTAATCTTGTGATGAAATCAATCGATATCTCTTCCCATCTCTTGCTAGGAATAGACAAGAGTTGAAGGAGACACTGGTGTCTTAATGGTCTTGCCCTTATTACGTTGACACACCAAACATTTTTCCACAAATTTTTAACATCTCCTTTCAACCCCTCACAAAATAAATCATGCTTAACTCTATGATACGTTTTCAATAACCCAAAATGGCCACCTAATGGAGAAGAATGGAGCTCTGAAAGAACATGGTGTTTAAGTGTAGAGTTATTAGATAAATATTTGTACCAAAATGTATCCCCATTCTATACAAAATATTTTGATATGGTTGGATCTAAGGAAAATTTTAAGGAACCCACTGGAAAAAACTTATAAAAATCATGAAGAATATGACCAAAACTAGATTCACTAGGTTTTGCATCTTTCTACTATTCTTCCCTTTCTTTATCTACCCAATTTTACTTTAGTATAGAGATGACACATAATAATTATTTTGTGGACTCATCCTTCCTATATAGAGAATCAATGACCACATTGTCCATCCATTTCTTATAAATAATTTCAATGTCATACCCCAAAATCTTAGTGACCCATTTTTGTTTCTCTTCTAAAGATAGTAATTACTCCAAGAATTATTTACAACTATCATGATCAGATTTTACCTTAAAGTTTCTACCCATCAAGTATGGTCTCCATTGTTTGACTACTTGTAATATTGTCATCATTTTCTTCTTATAGGTAGTCTTCAAAAATTATTTCCTTCTATTTTCCAATCTGTCAAATTTTATGGGATGTTATTCTTACATGAGTACTTCTCCGATCCCATTTCCTAAAGCGTCCATTCAACTATGAAGGTCTTGGAGAAATTTGGGGTTGCTAATACTAGAGTAGTGCACATTATCACCTTCAATTTTCAAATTCCCTAGAATCTTCCTCATTCCAATGAAAGGAGTCTTTCTTCAATATTTTTTTGAGTGGTATTGTTATAATTCCACAGTTTCTTATAAATATGTGATAGTATCTTGTGAGACCTAAGAAACCTCATAAATTATTGAGGGTTCTTGGGACTTCCCATTCCACCATGGCTTGGATATTATGAGGGTCCACCGTAACACCTTCATTAGCGAAAATATAGCCCAATTATTCCACTTCCTATACCCTAAAAGAAAATTTTGAATGTTTAGAATATAGTTGATGTTTATCTAAGGCTTCTAATATTTTATTGACATGTTGTAATTGTTTCTCTTAGGATTTGTTGTAGATGAGGATATCATCAAAAATAAAAAAATAAACTTCTATGGGAATGGTCTAAATACTAAATTCATAAAAATATGAAATGTGGATGGTACATTGGTAAGACCAAAAGGTGTCACTATGAATTCATAATGCCCTTGATGAGTTCGAAGGATGTCTTATGGATATCTTCTTTCTTTACTCTAATTTAGTGATACCCAAAATGCATATCTAGTTTTGTAAAATAAATTACACCTTGAAAATCATCAATGAGAGGAATAGGAAAATTATATTTGATAGTGCACTTATTAAGTTCTCTCTAGTCTAGAAACATGCACCATATTCAGTTTTTATGGTGCCCCATCACCTTTGGAGAAGAATAAGAACTATGATTGTGATGAATAATACCTATTTCAAACATTTCCTCCACCATATTCTCAATCTCATTCTTTTGCACATATGGGTGTCTATAAGGCCTGATCTTTGGGAGGATGGATTCTTGTAATTAACTAAATGACATGATCATGATTTCTTTCAGGAGGAAATCCTCTAGGCTCCACGAAGATAATTGCATGTTGATAAATAAGCTTATGAAGATTAGGATGCACTACCATCATTGGTGGTTGAAATTCCATGGAGAAAAATCATGTTATAAATCCTTCAACCCAATTTTTTCAGAATATTCTACATTTGGTGAGAAATAAACACACGAGAGGTTTTTTCATGTAGTCCTCAAAGTTTAAAATTTTTAAACTTAGAATGAAATAACATGAAAAAATTCTAGAAATCTATCTCTATGGTGCCCAAATTTGTGAGCCACTAAATACCTAAGACAATATCATCTCTGGTCATCGGAATAAAAACATCATAGATTCAATGTGTAGTCACCCATCATAAGTCTGATTTTATGCAATTTAATTGAACATTGGACTGTGCCACCATCTGCAATCATTACTTGAAATTTAGGTGTTGGGAAGATTAAAAAAATTATCCTTTCTTCCAACTTATGATTGATGAAATTATTTGTGCTCCTTGAATCAATCAATATTGTAACCTTTTTCTTCTTAATATAATACACAACCTGAAGGGTTTTTGGAGTGATAATACCTGATAGAGTATGGCATGAAATAGTGGGTTGGGGATCTTCAAATTATTCCTCTATTTTTTCTAATTCCTCACTTGATGTTTTCTCATATTCCTCCTCATCACCGGTCCATTCAATTTAAAACAATTTTTTCTTGACATATTTATGACCTAGTCCATATTTTCTATTAGAGTTAAAACATAACCCTTTTACTCTTTTTTATTTAATTTTTTGAGGTTTTTGATCGCACTAGCCAAGGGTGTGATGGAGGCAATGATGCTATGATATTTTATGTTAGTTAAGGTATGCCTTCGATGGAAATAAATTTTTCCTCTTCCCTACACTCCATGATAATAGAACTAGAAAAATTGAGTGGATTAAGAATGTGCACGTTATGTTCGTTGTGGTCCTTAAGACCCCTAATAAATAGGTCATTCAGATACTCTTCTACAATATCCTCTACACGTAAGGGAATATTTTGGAATTGATGTACATAATCCTTTCTTTGAAGCTATTTTTCATAAATTTTCTAATTATATAAATTAATTATATAACAAAATAAAACTATAGTGTAATTGAATCTCTTGAGAAAAATATATATCCATGTGACACTTATACCATTATTCTACCTTTAATAACATACCCAAAAATACCCGAAGAATTGGTCATGTTATAGATATAAGGATGCCATGTTTACCTTTTTTCCCGATGGTATCGATGGAGATCAAAGAAATTATCCATTTGAGTAATCTAATAGAGTATATACTTTCCATGAAATTTATGTATTTCCACTATTTTGAATAATGCCCCACCATTGGTGAGGAGATTCACCTTTATGTGTCAAGGATCCTCCGTGATTGGATTGATTTGGACTTGTGTGAGTATTGCTATATGAACTCATATGAATGGAATTAGGATTTATTTGTGAAAGAGAGAGAAAAATATCATTCTTCATTGATTAAAAATACGTCTAAATTTCACCCATAAGGCTACCTTTTAGATGAAGAATCTCATTATTGAGGTCATCCTTACTCACCATATTATTTACCCTTTCTTGAGGTTGGATGAATACCTCAGATACTCCTGAACCAGAAGATTATAAATCCATATCTTCCTTATTTGGGGTCATTCCTAGAGTTTCTTTACCTTTCCTTTAGCATCAAGTTGATCTATTGGTCATGGTGTATAGTTTGGGACTTGGGGTAGATGTATAGGGAAAAAAATTATGGTTTGGGTTTTCATAAATTTATTGGTCGAATAGAGGAAATCATAAAGAAGAAACCCTGGCTAATTTTGGGAAAGATATATGAAAATATAAGAAACTTAGAAATTGTACCTAGGTAGATGAATTATGAAAAAACATAAAAATTCTATAAATTTTGCAAAACAAATCCAAAATGTTTTAAATTTGGAGAGGATCTTACTTGACTTATTTCGCTACACCATAAAAAAATACAAAAAAAATTTCTACGAAATTTTAGATATAGCCAAACCTTCACAATTAGGTTTTTACAGGTGTTAGCTAAGATCAAGCTCTTATACCACTTTTAATGAAATTACTTGCATAAATTTGAATATCAGAATCAATAGAACACCAAAGAACACAATATTGAATATAAATGATAGAAATATTCAAGTAGAATAGCTTAGCCACTTCGAGGGGCAACCTCCAAACCATGCTATAAGAATTAAATTCTCAATATGATGATTATATACTCCTCAGTACCACTTATATATACTAATACTATGCTATGTCCAACACCAAGGCTGACCTACTAAACATATGAAAGCATAAATGAATAACATATAATAAGAAGAGAGATTATGTAAGCCACAAGTCGGCACTACATATCCAATATAAGCTATAGGAATAAAGGCATAGCACCCTAAGATGAAAAATTAAAAACTCAACCATATAAAGATGAACCTCTCTAAATATTTTTTCTGCCACAACTAATGGATATCACTAATTCTACTTTCGCACACACCCCTTCCAACCCTCATTCACCTTGTTCGTTCTTTCTTCTTCTTTCATGGAAAAAATGCAGCCTTAAATATTTGCACACATGCTCTCTAAAATTCCTCATCATTTCAAAAACTTACTAAGATCTGAAATTATTCCTTCATATCTACTTTACACTCTCTCTTGGGTCACACTTTTCCCCCATGCACAAATAGTTCAAATTTGAACCAAAATTTCACTTTAATACCCTTCTCAACTCACAAACATAAGGTAGGTATGTATAGATCAATTATCTTGACAAAAAATCATAAAAACATAATAAAAATTCATAACATCAATTATAATGGATGCTTATAGGTCTTCCATGCTCAAATGCACTAAACAAGCTTAAAATAAGCTCAAAACCCCATCACATGGTTCACAAAAGACTAAAAACCTCATCATCATAATTATTAAAGCTCCCAAATTCATCACACATGTCAAATGTGAAATTAAAAAATAAACCATGTTCATAAATAATCTTTAAATACTCAAATTATTTATAACACTACAAGAAGGTGCATATCCTTCTCAAAACAGTTGTTTCCAAGAACCAGTCTTCACCTATGGCCCTCAAGACCACACCAAAACAACTCAAATATGTAATGTAAAAATATTTGGAACTTCCATGAATTTTATATCACATTCATGCTTTACAGATCTCATGAAATATCCATACATGAAAACCATGCCAACTTTCCTCTTCACTAAACTGAGCTACCCAGAAAGTTGTTTTAGGAACTCAACTAGTTTACACCCTTATTTTCTCTTTCAATACCACCATAGGAATATAATAGGAAAAATTTCACACCTCTTCACTCTCCAACTTATAGATAAAATTCACCAATACATCTCATTCCTCTTCTACCTCAATCTTTCAAAGCAAAATCAATCTAATCTGAAAAACAAGCAACCTTCTTCTCCACAATTGGAGTTATATGATCAGTAAAATATCATCATCATGAGACACACCATATACCATTGGAAATATCTCCAAATTTAATTTCTAGAAAATATTACATTTCATTCCAACTTCAAGTGGAAGGATTTCAACCAGGTCCATCTCTAAAATTTCTTCTTTAGGATTCTAGGCCTCAAAAGTATCCTTAACGTCAATTTTTTCATCACTTCAAAAATCACTCCCAAGATTGACCAAAGCATTTAAAATCCTTATAAATTATTTATAATAACTTATAAAACTTCAACAAGTTTGAATAACTCGAACAATTACCTTACCTCATGAAACTTCTCAAGACCCTGCTTAATTAGGCATCCTCCAGATTTTACCTTTAAAGAATAGGTCATAAATTCTTAATGCCTTATCAAAAACAATTTTTTTATATTTCATTGGAAATATCTATGAACCAATATAAAAAAAACATGAATCAAGTCTTAACTCCACATGTATCTCCTGTAATTTATTTTTTACCATAGACTACTCTAAACTTCGCCAAGAACCAATATTCATAAAGAGGGCACACTTTTCCATTTAGAACCTCCACCATGATCTAAAACTATCATGAAAATCTATTAAAACTCCAAGGATAAAACTAATGTGAATTTATTCATCACCTTCTTTGGATAACTTTTCCACAAACTTAAATTCTACATAAACATGCATTTTCAGGTGGGACCCACATACTATCACATGCTCTAATACATCTTTAAGGAAATATGGAGGATTAATATACAAACTAAAATCATAAAATTTACAAATCCAATCAATGTAGGCTCAGTATACTCTATTTTCTTCAAGTCACTTTGAGCTAGGGTTTAGCTAGGGTTTTAAAGAAACTTATCTTCTTAACGATATTTCATATAAATGTGATGATAAAACCATATAATTATTTTTTCAAAACCTTCTTAGTTCCATGTTAAAAAACCCTAAAACCTCTATGTCCCATACAAAGCATACAATTCACATTGATCATTAAAAGATCGGCTTTTACCTCAAAAACCCACTTTAGAACACCCGGTTTGCCAAAAATGTTGTATCTTGAAATATATTCTTCATAATGACATTAATATTGTCATGAAGCATAATGAAAACATCTTTTAACTTTCCATACTAACCATATAGCTCAAATAGGTTTGAAACTCTCTAGCCATTAATACTTACCTATGTTAACTTAGCTTGTCTTCACATACTTGCTTCCCAAGGACCATGAAACACCACCAACCCTATGAGAAATGACTTGAAAATCACCATAAATGTCATATAAATTGTAACCATACTTATACCATGCTCCAAAAAGACTGGTAAGATTCATTTCTCATACCTCCAACTCTATCCATGTTCTAGGACTAGGGATATTTCGAGAATGACCGACTCAACCAAAAATCACATGAAATTGCTTTGCTGACCACATGCGCAGACTCATGAACACTCTTAACATAAAATATGGACCATTTTTGACCTTATTACAACCTTTTTCAAACTTGGGATAACTTTAATAATGACTATGCAAGCTCAACCATGCTCGGGACAACATGACAACTCACCATTTTCCTGTCACTACCAATCAACCTTCATACCTAACCTTGATTAAAACATCATGGAGAATCATATAACACCATGAAAAAAAATTCCATCAATGGAATTGACATAATTGATGACACTAAGACACAATGGACAACATGAGAAGGGATCTGCGGCCTCCTTCTTGACTAGGTCTTCAAAAGGCTTCAATAGATCATCTGTTGAAGTGTCTTTGTTCACTTGCTTACACTCCAAGATTTTGTAATTTAACATTAGCACACCGTACACGCCGGAAAAGTGAAAAGAGAGCGTGGGAATATATAGGCAACTCTTCCGCGTACCCGACCTCTCGAGGTCATGCCGAGAGACAGCCGGTGGGGATGGAATATGCATGGGATGCAGACAAACTAGTTAGGAAATCTAATGTCTTCGATATGCACTAGTGGAATTTATGAATCTAAGGAAAAGAAGGCCCTTCTAACTTGGACTGGTGTGATAGATCGATTGAAAAGGATGACTGCTTGAAGGCTCCAATCAATATCGAGCTCTGGCGTGATTTGATCTATGGGTTGTGGAATACGTGGAAAATGACCTGGAATAGTTTCGTGTACGTCCCCAGACAAGGTCATATGGTGGATGGTGGAAATAAGCGACTCTACGGATGATTCTCTGGCCTAGTCTAGAATTCTCTAGCTTCGTTAGCTATTATATCTAGTAAGGACAATTGTTCGATGATGATGGGTGGAAGTGGAGTGGATTGGAATACTAGTGTGTGTAGGCCAGTGTTTATATTTGATTGACTTGTGGATTCACTAGGCTGTGGGACTTGTGGGTCACAACCGTAGACTCTTGGTTGTTACGGTCCTGTTATGATCATATACAAAATCAAGTCCCGATTCCTAGTATCCAGTAATCATATGCTTTCTCAGCTTCTATGTTTAGGACCAACAACTGCGTGATTTTATCTGGAATATCTCACGAGGCATTCGTGCAACCTGGATCCTTAGGCTAGTATCTATATCTCGTGAGAGTGTCTCTCGCACTGGTGGTGTGGGACTGAGAGGATCACAACCAAAGGTTTGTTCTCTTTTGAACCCTTCTATAGTCATGTGAATGTTTTGTCTAGGGTAATCTGTAGTTTGGTTGATTTGACCAAAAGCGTGTGTGCTTAGTCGTCTTCTATGTTTAACCCTCTCTGTTGAGAAGCTGATTAGTTGTAAATCTGTTGTTGTTTAAAACACTTGTATTCGAGATTTTGGTCTATGTCAATTATTGCTGTGACGAGGTTTGGTTGAGGCACGATTGGCTCGAATATGTATTCTCTGGGCTCCCGAGGTCCCGTGATTGTCATACAAAATAAAATGTAAATCTAACTATAACAAAGCAAATCTTAACTACATGGAATAAATCTAAAACATATATAACCTCTATTTTTCTGAGAAACCTTTTAAGAATTTAAGGAAAGCAAGCTATTTAAACGTATCTAGAAATAACAACTAAATAACAATTTAAAACAAACAAGATAACCGAGTGTAGTTATTTGCCTGTGTGATTTGTAGATTTATTCTAAATAATGCAATAACTTTCCTAATCTACTTGTAAGATTCTTGATTCTACCTCAGAAGTGAGGAGTGAATCATAGTTTCTCTGAAACTATCAATCCTCACAGCTTCCCTGGAAATATCGAGAATAGAAATTTACTGAAATGAAGCAATTAACTACTTTATTTGATATGATTCTAACTAGAACTTTGAAAGCTAGAACACGGTTTCCAGTAGAGCAGTGGCGAATCCGATGGCGTATGTGATCTTGTCCCCTCGGTGTGATATCCTCATTCTTTCATGTTCACATGGATCCCAGAAAAGCATGTAATGCTAGCATTGATAGAAATAGATATTGGGACAAGGACAGCTCATAATGCAGACTGAAAATGCGAGTAGGAGAGGGATAGCGCAAGAGTACAGAGCTTGGCTTATGTAATTCCTAGCGGGATTTTACTGCGAGTCATGCAACGTAAAGCGACCAGAACCTGAAACTATCCTATTTGAAGAGAAAAACCTATAACTTTAATGGCTTCCTAAGCTATTCTACTCCAATGGAACGGATAAAACAACAACACTATTTGCACAAGCTAGATATGTGGCTTACCAATAGCTGAACAATGCTAAACAAGCATGCAAATGAACTAAAACAAGTACTCTAAGCAAAAGTATAGCTAAATCTAATGCAAAGAGAAATTCAGAGACAAACTTCACCCCCCTTTTGTTTGTGCACAAATAATTTATTTATAGCTTTCATTCACCCAAAGATCAAAACCAAACTGAACTCTAAAAACCATAAACAATGGCCAAACACTATTCCAGGGGACCAAAAACATAAATACATGCCCAAGTCGGCAAGGAAAGATGGTGAAACGTTGATATTTTACGTGAGTCGCGTCAAAATGCTTTCTAGAAAATGCGTGCGGGACGCTGCTCGCGGCGGCGGGCGGCGGTTATAGGACCACCGCCCTGATCAGGGCGGCGGTCACGAGACCTCCGCCTGCGAGGCGGCGGTTTCGTCCTTTGAAGATCAAAAGGCCAAGGAAAGAGGGAAAGAAAGGGGAAAGCAAAGGGCACGGGGGCTAAACGGGGCATGTGGGATGTTAACACATACTCGAGGGCTTTTCCGGATCCCGAACACCTTGCGAAGAGACCTGTATCATCATTGGGGATCTTGTTACCTTTGTTAAAGTGATCAAGTACCTTACAATTTTGGGTACGTACACACACCTCTACATTCATGTAATTTGTTTCTCATATGGACCAAGTTTTCCAACATATTGGTTTATAATTTTATAGTGAGTAACCAAATTTTACTCCCAGACTTGAGATAAGTCATCGGATGTTGAAGAGAATAGACCTTTTCTCACCAAAAGGGATGAATGGACTTTTCCCATATCAATGACAAGTGGATACACCTTTTCCCAATGATCCTTATCTTTTACAATATCCTCTCATGTCATGATTACATTTATGTCCATCACACTCATGTACTTAAACAATGTTTAAAAATTTGTAAGTAACTCCTTCCCCTTTTCTAGGATCATGTTCACCCACTTGTTATTTTCTCTTCCTTGTATGGTGAATATTTTGTTTTTATCAGATAAAAGCATGGTCAAAGATATTGATGAGATTAAATTATTTTTTGGGAGATAAGTGGTAGTATTCAGGTCTAAGATTAATTGTATGTATGAAGTGAGGGTCCTCATATGGTCTTCCTCTTGGTACAATTTCTCCTTGTATTTCTAACTTATCACGAGAAGGTGAGTGGAAGACTCTTGAAACATATGGGCATAACCCTCATGTGTCACTGTAACAAGTGGAATAGTGTTTATTTCATATTCCAATGGTTTCATCTTGTTCATAGGCTTGATGAATTTGGGTCAAACCACCTCCATATATTGGTTACTTCAAGTACCATTGAAAAATTGGGAGGTAATCCATGCTCTATTTCCTTTCTTGACCTTCACTATTGTAGATATGGCCTAGAATTCTGTAACCACTACATGTTGGCTCATGCATGTATCTCCCCTTATCATATCTTATACCCATGAGAAATTCTCGTTTATCTCAGGCTCAGTGTTGGGAATGATAGGAGTCTCTTTCCCTAGCTAAGAAGGTGGGTTTTAGACCGATTGGATAGGGAAAATGTGATATATTAAATGCTCAAGTTCTCTCGAATGACGGGTGGTTCGGGAATCTCAATTTCACCCAGTTCAATTCATCTGAATGATTTTGAGTGGACTTGGTCTTCTTGTGAGTTCTCTTGTTATGTTTGGGCTTGGATTCCATGGACCTTCTCTTTTACACTCTTTTAGAATGAGTTGAAATAAAATCCTTCTCAACTACCCCCAAAGTGAAGAGAGGAGATTATTTTTTATTAAGAGCATGAAGACATCCCAATTCAATGAATACAACCCTCTTCTTCTTCAATAAATTTCTTGATCTTTGAATCACTTCCTCGGTACTCTCATTGATATCACTTTATTTCTTGATGCTCCAAGAAACATGAGAAAGAGGCGAAGCTTTCACAGCTGAGTACTCTAGATCATAAAACTCTGTTCAATCATCCTATATGCCTTCCTCAAACCATTCAAATCCAAACTTCCTCATTTGATCTATTGTCATTATCATGTGATATCTTTTCCTAACTTTGTGATCATAGACATAGTTCACCCAATAATCTTCAACTTGCAGAACATTATGCTTAAAGGAATGATAAGAAGATTGTTCCAAGCCATGATCTCAGATGATAATAACACACCACATTATATTTGTAAACCAGAAGAGTTAAAATACCATATATGGAAATACATCATAATCCATAATTCTCAAGTACATTACAATACAATGACCTGAATTACTCAATAATAACTATGTACATATAAGAGGAGGGAATTGCAACTACTACCTAAATCAATTGTGAAGAACTCCCACTAACTCGATACTAGTAGTTAAGATAACTCCAAAAGACTAGTAAGATAGCTTGACATAAATCAGAATCTAACTCAATGGACCTAGAAAGCTAACTCCACACTAGTACACCTAAGAAGGCTAACCCAATAAGTGTAGGGCTAACACGAGTGTAATAATTATCCTAATAAATAAATAAAATGATAAATAATAACCTACACTAAAAACCTCTCGTAATCATAGCTTAGGTAGGAAAAAAATAAGGTGAGTCCTAGCAACAAGGATTGATGAGATACCCACCTACAATAATTGGGAAAATTGGATACTGCAAGGTACCCAAAACTAGTAATAACAAAGTAGAGAGAGAAAAATCCCATTGCAAGATATCCTCAGAAGCTTGGCTCCAAAAACTTGTATAATTCTAAAGAAGTGTGGTGAACATTATGGTTTGATCCACTACTTGATCATAGAACTCAAAAAAATGACACTGGGATTCACTAGAATAACTCCATGCAAGGAGATTGTCAATGGAGTGATGTCGAAAATGTAAAAAAACACCAAACATAATTTGATCAATTGCTACAAATAGGTGTGTCATGATCCAAGAACAACTAAGGCAACAAGGCAAGGACATGAGATCCAAATAAATAGGAGTGCCATGATCCAAGAAAAGCCAAGGTAATAAGGCAAGGACATAAAATATGAAGAATCAAGATCAACTGCTATAAATAGGTGTGTCACGATCCAAGAACAATAACCAAGGAAACAAGGCAAGGACACGAGATCCAAATAAATATGAGTGCCACAATCCAAGAAAATCCAAGGTAACAAGGTAAGGACATGAAACCTAAAGAAGTATCAACACCACACCCTCCCATACTGTTGAATGAGTAGAGTGATACCACAGATCTGTATGAGTTGTAAAATCAACTACTTGAACACTGAAAAACTAACACTGGGCTTCACCAGAATAACTCCCTCATAAGAGAAAGTTTCAAAAATATAGATCCAAAATATCTCAACAAACAAGAGAGATATAAATGTATACACCCATAGATACAAGAATGTAACACCCAAAATTTTAGGACGTCGGGCTCAACCAAAATTACGTCCACAAGTGATTACAACACCCTCCCAAATTTGGCACTTTATAATTGAGTGCATGTAAATATTACAATGAGTAAAAATACCTTTTACATTTGAAATATGTGTGTAAAAATGCCACCAATACATTGATCTCAAAAATACACAATTTGAAAAAACAAATCACCGTAATTCTAGCTATGGATCAAAAGTTATGAGCTCTAGAAGGTTTTACTATTAAAATAATATTTTAATGCTGATATTTTTTAAAGGTACATGTGACACCCAAATGTCCAAAGGGTAAAAGAGTGCATCCACACGATATAGGATTGTGACCAAAGGATAAAATTGCACCCAAAACCTAAATGTCTAGAGGGTAAATCATTGCATTCGGAGGGTACATGTCAATATCTAATGGATAAAAGAATGCACCCAAAGGGTACATATCTGCATCCAGTGGATAAAAGAATGCATCCAAAACAAAAATATCCAGAGGGTAAAAGAATGCATCTGGAAGGTACATGTTTATATCCAATGGATAAAAGAATGAACGCAGAAGGTAAAAGAATGCATCCGAGAAGGTACATGCTTATATCTAATGGATAAAAGAATGCACCCAAAGGGTAAAAATTTAGGTCTAGTGGATAAAAATCGCATCCAAACTAGAAATATCCAAAGGGTAAAATAATGCATCTAAAAGTACATTCTTATATCAAATGGATAAAAGAATGCACCTGAGCATATAGATATGTGTCTAGTGGATAAAAGACTACATCCAAACTAGAAATATCCATATGGTAAAAGAATGCATTTGTAAGGTACACACGTATATCTAATGGATAAAATAATGCACCTAGAGGGTGTAGATCTAGGTCCAATTTGTAAAATATTGCATCCAAAATAGAAATATCGATAGAGTAAAAGAATGCATTTGGAAGGTACATGTTTATATCCAATGGATAAAAGAATGCACCTAGAGGGTACAGATCTACATCTATATTTGATTGTATCAAAACATGGTCAATTTTACAGTCAATTCTATGGTTTTGGATCCTTCCAAATCCAATGGCACACTGTGTTTTGCATAAAATGCATGCTTGAGAAAAGTTCTAACAAATTTCGAATATATGAAAAAATAAACTCTTGATTGCAAAAAAAAACTTATAGATGGATGTCTACATCATCTATAGCTCGATAACATGAAAGGAATGATAAGAATATTTTTCCAAGCCATGATCTCGAGACGGTAAATAGTACAACACATTAGATTTGTAAAGGAGAAGAGTTAAAATACCATATATGGAAATCTATCATAATCCATAATACTCAATACATTACAATACAAATACTTGAATTACTCAATAAGAAATATGTACATATAGGAGGAGGGAAGTGAAACTACTACCTAAATCAGTGGTGAAGAACTCTCACTAACTGATACTGGTAGTTAAGTTAACTCCAAAATACTAGTAAGCTAACTCCACATAATTGAGAAGCTAACTCAACACAACTAGTAAGCTAACTCCACACAACTAGTACACCTAAGCAAGATAACCCAAAAAGTTTAGGGATAACAAAAGTGTAAGAATTATCCTAATAAATAAATAAAATGATAAATAATAACCTACACTAACGGAGATGCAAGTCGGGGATGTGAAACATATCGAGGTTGCATTAGATGTCAAAGTTAGACTGGAAGTATAAGAAAAAAGATTCATCGAGAGAAGGAGGACTCTAAATTGGACACATTTATGAGATATTTACAAGAAAATATTCCTATTGTGATGGGGAAGACAAACCTTTATTATTTTTTCTATTGATATTTCCGTTGATGTGAGCCATTGTCTATAAATTTCGAGACATAAAAATATTATCACTCACATACGAGAGGAATCTTTGATGGAGTGAAGTCAAATTTGGCTACCCTAATGTATGAGAAAGTTGAAAACTATGTGAAGGAGGATCTATATTGTTGAATCAACATGACATCTTGTGAGGAAAACCTGAGCTTAGGGTTTCTTAACATACATGGTGAATGCATCATTCACTCTAGAAAAATGATGGTTACTCTCTTTAAGGATTAGCTGCTGATATCTTTCATAGGTAGGTGAATTTGAGATATGTTTTGTGTGAGAGTAAACCCTCTATAGGGTCTCATACGATCAAGAGCATACACTAGATACGATGTCATGGAAAACTTTCTTGTGACCGAAACTAGAGCAATTGGAAATGGATGTTTTCACTAATGATTTGACCCCAGTCAATCATTTAATTACCTTCAATAATGGTGAGGATGAAAAATTCCATCTGATCATGGAAATATTTGGTGTTTTCTTCTCCCATCACCCTGTTCAGAATAATGATGGCATCCGAGAACCCTTCGTGAAATTTATGTTTGGACCAAGACTTCATAAGTGGGAAGGCTTTCTCAATTTCTTCAACCAAGACCCCAATGCAAGGAATTGAATGTAAGATTATTTATTTGACCATTCATCTACTGCAAACTCCTTTATCATGATGAATATGTTGCTCCAAGTTGGAATCTACATACTCTATGATATCCCCTTGGGTGTGAGTACTACCAAGATTTAATTGTCATCCTCATGTATGATTCTTGTCCTTGGATCGTAATGCTAAACACAAGTCATGGAAAATTTTATACTCTAAATGGATAGAGGATGGTTACCTGCCATGTATAAACCACTTGTGTATATCTTATCTTCCACATGCTCCCTGGGTCTGCCAAACATCCAATTTTTCAGGTCTTCCAAATCCATGTGAGTGACATCGTTGTCACCCGCTTCCGGATACATGGATGCCAGAGTTGAAATGAGCTCCAAACCATAAAATTTTTACGACATTATATCAAAAACTAGTTATGTGAGAGAAAATGATGAAGATAGACCTTTTCTACACCTAAAACAAACACTTTCTATTTTTAGTAAGTAGGAATCTGGGACTAATTTTTCATAATTTTTTTCTTTTTATACTTTTTGGGTATCTCATGACTTCTAACATACCATGTACATTTTCTTTGTGGTATTTTTGATGATATTTTAAAATTTCTATTTTTAGAAAGTGTTTTTTTACTTTTTCCATTTTTTTCCTAGTTTGCCTTCATTGTTGAATTTTGATTGCACTTTATTAAGAGGATTTTATTTTTTTAGAGGGTTTCTATTTATAGTAAGTATAAAGACCAGATAATTACTATTTTTATAATTTCCACTTCTATGTTGGTTGATGACAAAAACAACTTCATTGGGATAGGCATGCTCTCTAGATCATGTGGTTGAAATTTCATTGCAATCCGCTTTGCCGAATGATGGGAAATAAAGCAGAGTCAACCTAGGGCACGGGACGATGGTTTTATAATATGAAAAAATCTATATCATGAGAAAGTTTTCTATTATAAATTTATTTAAGGCACTTGGATCATGGAGTTTCTAAGAAAATTTCGTGCAAAATGGACCACCGATTTTGAAGTTATGAAAATTTCTTCAATTACGACTACCATGGCTTCCCAAAAGAAATTACAGGTTTTCTCGATGAAATTTCAGGTATTTTAGAGCTTCGAGATGTCTAGAATGGATTCCTAGGTTGAGGTGAAAAATATAACCAATGCTCTTTATAAGTTAAAAATGAGGTTATTTTTAACTCATGAAGCATTCTTTACTTTTCATTTTTTAAGACAAGATTGGGTGGCATGAATTTTTGTGTCCCAACTTTCCTAATTATCCTAAGATAGTTGGGATAGTATGGAAATAAAATATTCCCCCCTTCCCATGTTTGACATGTGTCGAAATTGACGCAAACATGGGGAATGAAGGAGAAAGGTTTTAACACTCGATGAGAAAGTTTTGGAGGTCACATGAAAAACTAGAGAGGGGGATAGGGATGGATTTTATTTACTCTCCAAAATATCCCAATTGTCCTAGATAGTTGGGAGAGTAGAGGTAGAAAAATGTGCCCTAGGCCTAGGAGGTTCCATATTTAGCCAAATTTACACTTTTCTCACTTAGCACCTTGTTAGAGAGGAACAAAATCACATGAGGGTCTACGAGATTCAGTTGGGAAAAGGTGAAGTGGCCGCAAAGAGAGACAAGGAAGCCCATTTCGGGTGGTTCGGAAGAATTTGTCCCAAACAATCCAGGGGATAAAGAGGAAGTACGCGGCGGATGCAGAGAGCTGAAGGAGCCGAGAACCAATCAAAGCATGCCACGTGTCCTTGCCTCAAAGAGGGACAGGGAAGCCCAAATCGGGCGGATCGGAAGTTTTTGTCCACGGCAGTTCGGGACAACCGGGCCAAAGGGATGCGAAGGGTGCGAAAAGCCGGTAGGCCCGCGGATGAATCAGGAAATGCCACGTGTCACAAGGGAAAACGTCCAAAATTTCAAAGGGCAAGGTTTGAAGCGCTGGCCCGAGCCAATTAAAAGAGGACACGTGTCCTAAGGAGAAGGGAAGTGCGGAGCTCGGGGAGGACTTGGAGAATTTTGCAGGAGTTTTGGCCAAAAACTAAAGGTAAAGGATGACCCCGTGCCCTGTCCTCCACGGCCAGATCATGCCACGTGTCCCAGTGGCAGGACGCGAGGGGAAAATGAATTTTTTCCAAAAGTTTCAAAAAAGTCAAAAATTTCAAGGAAAACCCATGGGTAGGGAAAGGAGAGAGAATTTATCATCCAATCGAGTGCTTGACACGTGTCATCTAGGTGGCAGAGCACGGGAAAAATTTCAAAATCCAATTTCACTGTTTTGTGCCCTAAATCTTCAGATCGCCATATCTTTCGATCCTGAGCTCGGATTTGCACGTTCTTTATATCATTGGAAAGCTTATAAAATTCTCTACATGATTCCAGGGTCAATCTTGAATTTTGGTGTAGTCTAGAGAGAGAAAATTCAGAAACAGCTTTGACGCGTGTTCATGGCCAGAAGTGACATTCCAATGACCAAATTTAATGCAGAATGGGTCGCATTCTCCTCCAATTCGGTCAAAAATGACAGGGTATGGGTTTATAAGGTCCCCCATGCCATTTTAATGCATTTTTGATCAATGAGGAATGGGTTCCCACGTTTTGTATGTTTTCTCTCTCACAGGCTCGACCCATGCAATGTAAAAAGCCGATTTTGGCTCATTTTTAAAGAGAGGAACATTTTTGGACATAGCAATCTTCTTCTTTCACCTCCAGCAAGTGATTGTGGCAAGAATCAGACCTCTCCAAAGATTGTAACATTTTTTTACCTCTCTGAGGTTGTAATGTAGCGATTTTGACACTGGAAATGATAATGCAAGCTTTGTGAATGGGTTTCAGTCCTTTGTTTGTATTATTTGCTTCATTTCGAGATCCTAAATTATTTCTTATCAGCCTGTGTATGTTTTATGTCACAATCCTTGGTTTGCGTCTATTTTCATGACAAAATGTTCACCACTCCTTTGGTGCATCACCATCTTTAGTTAGTTTCAATTTTTGCATTTCTATCCCTGTCTCCTTGCAATTTAGAGTAGGATTAGGATCTGAACCTCTGTAGTTGTGCAAATATAGATCTAAATCAGAGGAGTTTGAGGAACCAACCTCTAATCTAGAGATTCCTCTCTCAGTTTAACAAGTCCCACACTTGGAGAGAGGTTTCCATGTTGTGCAATCACACTGGATGCTAGAGTGATCACCCTAGAAGCCTGATCTGCATCCAAGGGTGCTGTGAGCCTACAACAACAATTTTGGCATTCCTGGTGGGACATAGAGGTCTCATTTTTATTGCAGCAAGGTTGATGTGCATCTGCTGCAATTTTCTTTCTTGAAAAGAGCTATTATTTACATATCTAGTGACTCCAAGGGGAAGAATCAACTGGTTTCAGCAGTGCAGGCCTGAAAACTCATGAGAAGAGTCACCACAAGGTCAAGAGTTGGAGAAGAAGAAGTGCTATTTGAATACCTACAATTATCTCCAAGAAGAAGGCAAAGAGGAAGAAGGACTCAAAGGTCTCCATCTCCACCAAACAGAACTCTCTCAACTCCTCCACCTGGTAGGCCTTTCATTCAGTCAACAAGGGTTTTAAGACCAATTAGAATGGCACAAAACAACCCCTACGTCAACTTCATAGGAAACAACCCACTTTCCCTCAATGCACAACATCCAATTCCTATTGCAGCCTTGAAGAACATTCCCTACTTCACTGGAGAAAATCAAACTACTCCAGGTGATCATGTTAAAGACATTGCTAACCTTTGTGCAATTCATGAAATCAATGAGATGCAAGTGGTCGTCAAGTTCTTGGCATCTTCATTCAAGGGTAAAGCATTGCAATGGTTTAGGATCCTTGAGCTGGTTCTATCACAAATTGGAATCAGGTGTGTATAGCACTTCATGAGCAATTTGGAGAGAGGGAGACAACTTGTCTCTTTTGGAGCAGCTGACAACCATCAAGAGAGCTCCCAATGAGCAGCTGACCGATTTCAACTTCAGATTTGAAAAGACTTGGGAGAGAATTCCAGTGGTAGTCAGACCAACAGTAGAAGGTGCTTTTCTCTACTATCTGAAAGCTCTAAATTCTGATATTTCTATGTTAATTCAGTCCATGGGAGGCATAACTATCCCTATGGCTTATAGCATTGCCATTAGGGCTGAAAATTGTTTGATCCAAGCTGGAAAACTTGCCCTTAGACCTCCCATGCCATTGTTTCCAAGTTTAGAGAGCCCAAACACCAATCAAGCACCTAATTTGGCTCCTTCTCCCACTCCTAGAAATCAGAGTTCAAATGAAGCTTCCACTTCATCTCAAAGTGCCCCAAATGAGTTTCAAGAAGTCATGAAGCAATTGCAAAACCTAGGCAATGAGCTGGTTACCCTCAAGAGGCAAAAGAGCCCAAAGTTTTAGACCTTCTTATCAACCCCAAACTCAGCCTAATAGGCAGCCATACCAACCACAAAGGTCACCTAATCCAGCTGCAAATATGAATCAAACAAGGCCTCTTGCCAATAAACCATTTCAGCCCTATAATCCAAATGCCATATCTGCCTCTAAGGCATTGGTGCCAACACAAAACAACATTGCTCAGGAGTATGATTGGTGTTTTCCATGCAATGAGCCTCATAACCAATCCATGTGCTTCAATGGTGTTTTGAATCAAGCATTGATGGTGACAACTACTCGGTGTGGAGGGTGAGGGCAGTCAAGGAAACGACCAACAACAAGAAACATTCCAGCAGCAATCAGCCCCAAATGACACCACATTAGTAAAGCTGGCAAGTAGAGGATTTTTGTGGCATGAACCAGTAAAGTGTCTCGAGGTGTTGCAGCCAACACAAGGTCAAAAATGAGGAGTTTGGGTGAAGAACAACCACTAGCCCCAACCAATTCACAACCTCCCATAGCTCCACAAATGGTTGGCAAGCAAAATCCAATTTCAAATGCACAAGGGCAGCCAAGAACAGCCCCTAGGCCAACTCAAATACCAGTTATTGCTGCCCACGTGCAAGGAGTGAATGTACAAGCAAAGGGACAATAGAGGGATACTTCATCTCCATTCAGTATCATTGATCAGATGAAGAAGACAAACGTCAATATATCAATGTGGGAATCCCTATCTATCCCAAGCCAAAGAGATCTGCTGCAAGTTGCCATGAAGGACTGGCCAACTTTGAATCAGCAAGTTCAGATGCAAGAGAAAGTGCTTACAAATGCTGCCCATCCTGAGGGAAATCATGGAGGACAGCAAGGTAAAATGTTGAAGCCCCCTCCTTTCTATGTTTCATTGATCATTGGAAATCAGCTAGTGCATAATTGCATGATAGACTCCGGGGCAAGTAGCTCGGTAATGCCTAAACAAATAGCTGATCAGCTAGGGCTCCAGTATGAAACCATATCCAAGGGGGTAGTGCAGCTGGATGGGACAGCAGTAGCAATAGTTGGAGTGATTAGAAACTTGAGTCTTACCTTGCATGCATGTCTAAATGTTGTTGTTTTACAAGATGTATCATCATAGGCCTTCCACCACTCTTTGCCCTATGCTTGTCAAGGGACTTCACACCAAGATTGGAGGATATTTGTCTCGCTGATTGGTCACACATGTTTGTTTGAGCGAGGTATGGAACCAAAGCCACAATCAGTCTCGAACCTATTGCAAACTTTCACATTGATCCTTACACTCCAAGTCGATTAATGCCAATTGCTCAACATTTGATCAAGAAGATCACCCAAGCAACCGATGAAGCCGACACTAAGGTTGGAAGCATCCCAGGACCTAACTCTTGATGAATGGGAAAACAAGATACATGCATTTGATCCTTATCGAGAAGTGGAAGAATCTAAGCTAGGGGTCTATTGCATACATGAAGAAAATCAACCTATTCTAGCATCACCAAGCCAAACCACAAGGATGACAATGAGGTATGGCAGCTATTTTTGATGGATCAAGGAGTAGGCAAGGTGCGGGAGGTGGAGCCATGCTTTTTCACCTCAAGGAGTAAAGTACTATTCAGCTTTTAGATTTCAGTTTGCATGCTCCAATAACACTGCTGAATATGAATCGCTGGTGTAAGGGATGCATAGGGCAATTAAGAAGAAAATAAGGTACTTAAAATTCTTTGGGGATAGTGAATTGATTGTAAATCAGGTCAAGGGATAGTATGCTACCAAGAATGATCTTCTCAGGTGCTACAAGAACAGGGTGTGGGACCTCATGGAATATTTTGAGGGTTTTGGCATCAAATCCATTCCTAGGAAAGAGAATCAAGCTGCTGACAGGCTTGCAGCAGTAGGGGCAGCCTTTGACATTATGGAAAGCATTCAACAAGACAAGGTATAGCCAAACATCCACGTGATTATGAGGCCTTCAGTGCCGGATAACAATGTCAGTTGGCAAGTGTTTGAAAATGACCAGAAAATCATCCATTTCTTGCAAGAAGAAGTTGAGTTCTCAGCCAAGAATCAAGAAAAATTGGAACAACAGTATGGTGACCAAGTAGTACAGCTGAGAACTAACAAGCTGCCCAAGGGACTTATCACTTTGGAGTCCATTTTTAACCCCAATGATCAGTTTAGGAAGGAGAAAACAAACATTCAGGTCAAGGGAGAGGATTCAGTATCCATCTTGGTAGAAGAGAACAAACCATTGCAAATTGGAAGGATGACAACTGAGAAAGAAAGGTATGAGTTCATACAACTGTGTCAAGAGTTCCCTGACATGTTTGCTTGGAGCTATGAAGACTTGAAAGGTTTCAATCCCAACTTATCCCAGCGTACAATCAAATTGGATCCAAATACTAAGCCTGTCAAGTAGAAACAAAGACCAGTCAATCCACACATGGAGCCTCTCATGAGGAAAGAATTGGACAAGCTGATCGAGTCAAGGATCATATTCCCAATCAAGCATTCTAGTTGGGTTGCCAACTTAGTTCCAGTCAGAAAGAAGAGTGGAGATATCAGACCGTGTGTCGACTTCAGAGACTTGAATAGAGCCTCTCTCAAGGACCATTACCCACTCCCTTCCATGGAGCAAATATTGCAGGTTGTAGCTGGTTCAGAAAGGTTCTCACTACTTGATGGCTACTCAGGCTACAATCAGATTATGGTGAAGGAAGAGGACCAGTTCAAGACAACCTTCACAACCAAATGGGGAACTTTTGCATACAGAAAAATGCCATTTGGACTGTCCAACGATGGTGCTACCTTCCAAAGGGAAATGGACATGGCATTCAAAGGTTTGATTAATAATGTGGTGCTGATTTATCTTGATGATATCACTGTTTTTTCCAAAAATGCAGCAGACCACCTCTCTCATTTGAGACAAGTCTTCACAAGGTGCAGGAGATTTGGAGTGTCCTTGAATCCTAAGAAGTGCATCTTTCTTGCACATGAAGGAAAGCTCCTTGGCCATATTGTCTCCAAGGAAGGATTAGCAATTTATCCAGAGAGGGTTGAAGCCATAAGAGCACTACCATTGCCAAGCCACAAGAAAGCCCTTCAGAGTTTCTTGGGAAGGATAAATTTTGTTTGGAGGTTTGTCCCAGATTTTGCAGCCCTTGTCAAGCCCATCACCAAAATGTTAAAGAAGAGCATGGCTTTCAAGTGGACAGCAGAAGGCAAGGAGAGTTTTGAAGCAATCAAAGAAGCTATCTCTCAAGCACCAACTCTCATCAACCTAGACTTCTCCAAGGATTTCATCCTCTATGCATTTGGAGGTAATGACACTATTTCTGCCATTTTGGTACAGCAGAACAAGGATAATGATGAGCAGCCAATTGCCTTCTTCAGCCAGAGCCTAGATGACTATGAGGTGAGGTACTCTTTTATTGAGAAGCATGTGCTTGCAGTAATCAGAAGCTTGAAGAAATTCAAGCATTTAGTCTCAAACAACAAGGTCCAGTTGCTGGTCTCACATGCTGGGGTTAAGGACTTCCTCCTCAACAAGGATTTGAATGAGAAAAGGGCAGGTTGGATCACCCGTGTCATGGAGTATGAAATTGAGATCAAGATCACCAAGCTGGTAAGAGGGAAAGGATTGTGTGAGCAACTAGTTTTGGGGAAGCAAAAGAAGTATGCAATGAAGAAGAGGCTGTTTTGACAGTTCAAGACAGCCATGAGCCAAGTGGCAATCAAGAAGAAGACAATGTTGCCCCCACTCCTTGCTAGACCCAAGGTATTATACACTTCCTAGGCACATGCCTATGCCCTCCGGAGATGAACAAGACCCAAAGGAGACACTTTAGATTGCAGGCTGTCCCATATGCCATTGTTGATGGAGTTTTGTTCAAGAAAGATGTGAATGGAGTGTTGCTGAGATGCATTAGCACAAATCAGATTCAAAGGGTGTTGGAAGAGTTTCATGGTGGACCAGCTGGTGGCCATTTTTCACCAAGAGTGATAGCTCTAAAAATCATGAAGGCTAGTTATTATTGGCCCAAAATCTTCAGTGATTTCTATGCATGGATCAAGAGGTGTAAGAATTGTGCATTCTTCACAGGAAAAGAGAGACTTGCTGCCCTTCCATTACATCTAATCTCAGTTGACCAGCCATTCATGCAATGGGGTTTGGACTTCATTGGATTCATTAATCCTAATTCAAGCCAAGGGCACAAATGGATTTTTGACAAACATGACTACTTCACTAAATGGACAGAAGATTTACCACTCAAAGAGGCAAATGAGTCTAGCATCTTAGACTTTTATGAGGGGATAACAACCAGATTTGGTGTACCTACTACAATAATCTCTGATAATGCATTGGCATTCATTGGATCTAAGGTGACTGAGTGGGCTGTCAAGAACGGTATCTACCTAAGCACTTCATCAAACTATTACCCTCAAGGTAATGGCCAAGCCGAGTCTACAAACAAGAACTTGTTGAGGATCATTAGGAGGACTCTTGACGAGAATCAGAGGTCTTGGCATACCAAACTAAAATCAGCCTTATGGGCTGATAGGATAACTCCCAAAAGATCCATAGGTAACTCTCCATTCAGGCTTGTCTATGGAAGAGAGGCAATCTTGCCCATGTCACTTGAGTTGCCAACATTGGAACTCATGAAGCAGTTGGAGTTGCTAGAGTTTGAGCCCATGGAGGTGAGATATGCAGAGTTGATGGAGCTGTAAGAGATTAGAAATCAGGCATCCCAAGCAATGGAAAAGGATCAAGCTTTGATCAAAAAGACCTTTGATAAGAAGGCCAAGGATAGATCTTTTCAAGTTGGAGATCTAGTGTTGAAATGGGATGTGGATAGAGCAAAACCGGGAAGGCATTCAAAATTTTATGCCATTTGGAGTGGCCCATACATGGTCACGAAGTGCAAGAACAGCAATGCTTTCCAATTGGCCTCATTGGATGGTGAAGAACTACAAATTCCAGTCAATGGAATCTATCTCAAGCGTTGCTTCTAGAGGGAAATTCACTACTTTGTAAGTATTAGATTAGATTTTCATTCCTCCAAGTGCTTGTGCACATTGTTTTACTATAGGTTAGTTTTGTTTTCCCTAAGTGCTTTGGCACAGCTTGCTATCCATGGAGATGTTTTGCAGTCCTTGATTTCATCAGGTGATATTCCATCTTCCTCCTTACACCTTCTAAGTCATTTGGGGTTCTAAACTGAATATTTGATAACTCCATGCCCAATGGACTGCTTCAGTAATGGTATCTTCTACCTAGCAGGTAGGTAACCCCATTGAGTCACCAAATTGTTATCCAAAATCCACCCCGTGGTAAATTTAATAACATGCATCAGAATACTCAAGTCCCAGGCAAATAGATTGATTCAGGGCAAAAATCATGTTTCTAGGGTCCCCTGATTTTTCTAACTCCCCGTCCAAGATGAAAAGAGCAAGTTTTGAAAAAGGGTGAAAAAGTTGCAAAAAACAAGCTTGAGCCAGAAAAAATCATGAAAAATGGCTAAGTCCTAGTCCAGGTGGTCCTTGGGACAGTTGGGACGTCGGGTGCGAATCGGCCGAAAGGCCGCCAGGCGGTCTACAGAGCAAAGGAACATCCGAGCCATCGGGACGTGCGGGACGTGAAAGGACGAACCAGCCGTAGGTAAAGAGAAGATTGACTAATCGCATAAAGACCGGAACAAGAGGGACATCTGGGCCAAAAAGATGCAAAGGACGCAAAAAGGTGAAGCAGCTGCAAAGAGGGACAAGGAAGCCCATTTCAGGCGGTTCGGAAGAATTTGTCCCAAATAGTCCGGGACAGTTGGGCTAGAAGTACGCGGCGGACGCGAGAGCCGAAGGAGCCAACAACCAATCAAAGCGTGCCACGTGTCCTTGCCTCAAAGAGGGACAGGGAAGCACGAATCGGGTGGATCAGAAGTTTTTGTCCCAGACAGTTCGGGACAACCGGACTAAAGGGACGCCAAGGTCGCAGGCGGGAGGCCCGCGGATGAATCAGAAACGCCACATGTCACAAGGGAAAACGTTCAAAATTTCAAAGGGCAAGTTTTGAAGCGCTGGCCCGAGCTAATTAAAAGAGGACATATGTCCTAAGGAGAAGGGGAGTGTGGAGCTCGGGAGGACTTGGAGAATTTGGCGGAGTTTTGGCCAAAAACTAAAGGTAAAGGATGACCCCGCGCCCCTGTCCTCCAACCAGATCATGCCACGTGTCCCAAGTGGAGGGGATGCGGGGGGAAAATGAATTTTTTTCCAAAAGTTACAAAAAAGTCAAAACTTTCAAGGAAGACCCATGGGTAGGGACAGGAGAGAGAATTTCTCATCCAAGTGGCGAGCACGGAAAAAATTTCAAAATCCATTTTCACTGTTTTGTGCCCTAAATCTTGAGATCACCATATATTTCGATCCAGAGCTCAGATTTGCATGTTCTTTATATCATTTGAAAGCTTATAAAATTCTCTACATGATTCCAGGGTCAATCTTTAATTTTGGTGTACTCTAGAGAGAAAATTTAGAAACAGATCTGACACGTGTTCATGGCCGAAGTGACATTCTAACGACCAAATTTAATGCGAATGGGTCGTATTCTCCTCCAATTCGGTCAAAAATGATAGGGTATGGGTTTTAATGTCCCCATGCCGTTTTAATGAATTTGTAGTCAATGAGGAATGGGTTCCCACATTTTGTAAGTTTTCTCTCTCCTCGGCTCGACCCATACAATGTAGAAAGCCAATTTTGTCTCATTTCTAAAGAGAGGAACATTTTTGGACATAGAAATATTCTTCTTTCACCTCCAGCAAGTGATTGTGGCAAGAATCAGACCTCTCCAAAGATTGTAACAGTTTTTTACCTCTCTGAGGTTGTAATGTAGTGATTTTGACACTGGAAATGATAATGCAAGCTTTGTGAATGGGTTTTAGTCCTTTGTTTGTATTATTTGCTTCATTTCGGATCCTAAATTATTTCTTATCAGCCTGTGTATGTTTTATGTTTCAATCCTTGGTTTGTGTCTATTTGCATGACAAAATGTTCACCACTCCTTTGGTGCATCACCATCTTTAGTTAGTTTCAATTTTTGCATTTCTATCCCTGTCTCCTTGCAATTTAGAGTAGGATTAGGATCTGAAACTCTGTAGTTGTGCAAATATAGATCTAAATCAGAGGATTTTGAGGAACCAGCCTCTAATCTGGAGATTCCTCTCTCAGTTTAACAAGTCCCACACTTGGAGAGAGGTTTCCATGTTGTGCAATCACACTGGATGCTAGAGTGATCAACCTAGAAGCCTGATCTACATCCAGGGGTGCTGTGAGCCTACAACAATAGTATATTTTATTCCTCTTAAATCATCTCAAATAACCATAAATATTTAGTTGAATGTTAGGTGGTTTTTACACTGCAAGTTCCTCAAGCCTCTAAGACTCACTTTCACTTTGTATTGATCCCAAAACATTTGATACTTTCTAAAATGTCCCTAAACCTATTACATTAAACTTTAGGATCTTAAATAACATTCTTCTATGAATTTAGGATTCTTTATCAGCTCTGGAGGATGTGTACCTAGTTCAAAAAGGCTAGGGAATAGCCTTTCTAAGCCTAGTGCAAATTTTCAAATATAAACGACATTTCACTTAAAGTCTTGGGTGACCTTATGAACACATTGTGGAAAATTGGGAAGGATGTACATCAAACAATTAATATTTTCAAGGATGGAGGACTCATGACACAAAATGTAGGATGATCTAAAGGGTGACACAGGAGGACTTATACAAAAATTTTAACATTAGGGTATAGTTTTCATGATTTTCTTTGCATTTTGACATTGCAAAAATGCATGAGAACACTATCGTAAGTGGGATAAGCCTCTTAAGTGAATATTAGAATATCTTCTGGAGTAAAATTAAAATTCTTGTAGTGTATTAATATTATTCACTCATTTTTCATCAAATAGGTATAGATTCTTATGGATGAAGATCCTCCCAACCATTATCTTTCCTTCCATTTATTTTATTAATGAATAATATTACCCTACGAATGTTTGTCTAAATAATTACCTTAATATCCTGAGTGGGATAAGCCTCTTAATTACATTTGTGAAACCATTTCTCAAATATAATTTTCATTCATGTAGTGCATTAATATCATTCAATCATTTTTCATCAAATAGGTTAAGATTATTAGAAGAAGTACTTCTCTTCCTTATCTCTAAATTATTTTATAAATATTATTTCCCTCTAAAATTATGTCTAAAGACTTATATTATTATCCTAATTAATTTAAGCCTCCTAAGTGCGTATTCAAATTTCTTCTCGAGTTGAATTACAATTCACATATTTAATTAATATCACTTAATCTTATTTTGAAAAATTGGTTTAGATTCTTGTGGAATTAGTAGTTTGCAAACCTTTTCTTCCCTTACCTCTCAAAATATTTTGAATAATATCCCCTTTTAATTTTACATCTAAATGCATTCCTTACTATCATAAGTGGGATAAGATTCTTAAGTTTCTTTTTGAGTATATTCTTGATTCAAATTTCCATTTATGTAGTGAATTAATATCATTCACTAATTTTTCATTAAATATGTTTAGATAGATCAAGAAGGAAAGCTTCCAACCCTTATTTTCCATTCCTTCTCAATATTTTATGAATATTCTTACCCTTTCAATTTACATCCAAGTACTTTCCTTACAATCATAATTGGGATACCCATCTTAGGTTCATCACTTAATTTATTCTTCAATAAAATTCTCATTCATGTAGTGCATTAATATAACTAACTCATTAATTTTCAAGTAGGTATATATTCATATGAAATTATAAATTCCTAACCCTTTTCTTACCTTTCCTCTCATGGATTTGTGAAAACTCTTTCCCCATAAATTAACATTTACATAATTTCCTTACTATCCTAAGTGGGATAATCCTCTTCACTTCATCTTTGACTTTCTTATCAAGTAAAACTCCCATTCATGTGGTGCATTAATATCATTCACTCATTTTGGTCAAATATTTCTAGAATATTATGGAGAAATTTTTTTCCCAACCATTCTCTACCATACCATTTCAATTTACATTTACATAATTTCATTGATATCCTAAGTTGTATAATCCTCTTAAGTTAATTTTTGAATTTCTTCTCAAGTTAAATTCCCATTCATGTAGTGTATTGATATAATTCACACAATTTTCATCAAAAATGTTTAGATTACTATATAGAAATCAATTCCTAACCCTTTTACTACCTTCCTTCTCAATTTTTTAGAATATTATTCCTCTCTCGATTTACATATAAATAATTTCCTTACTCTCCTAAGTGGGATACACCTCTTAAGTTCAACTTTGAATTTATTCTTGTTTCAATTCCCATTCATATGGTACATTAATATCATTCACTCATTTTTTTGTCAAAAAGGTTTAGATTACTATACAAAAGTTATTCTCGACCATACTCTAACCTTCCCGCTCATTTTTATGAAACATTTTATGCTCTCAATTAATTTAGAAATACGCTTCACTATCCTAAGTGGGATTAAACTCTTAAGGGAATCTTTGAATTTCTTGTCAATTCAAAATCTCATTCATGTAATGCATTAATATATTTCTCTCTCTTTTCTCCAAATAGGCTAACTATTTATGGAATAAGAACTTACCAATCTCACTCTCATTTCCTCTAATTTTTTTATGAATAGTCTTCATCACTCAATTCTGAGATAAATACTTACCTTACTATATTAATTAATATAAGCCTTTAAAATGCATCTTTGGATTACTTCTCAAGTAAAATTATTACCCGTGTAAAGCATTAAAATGAATCACTCATTTTTCATCAAATTGGTTTAGATTATTATGATTGAAGCATTTCTCATCCCTTCTCATATCTTTCCTCTCATTGTTTTATGAATAGTTTTCCTCCACATTTATGTGTAAATAATTACCTTAATTTCCTAAGTAAGATAAGACTCTTAAGTGCATTTTGTAGTTGTTTCTCAAGTAAAATTGTCATTCGTTTAGTGCATTAGTAGTATTCAATCACTTTTCATCAAATAGGTTTATATTATAATGAAAGAATCACTTATAAACCCCTATCTATCGTTTCCTCTCAATTTTATAGAATATTTTTCCCTCTATATTTACATATAAATACTTTCCTCACTATCTTAAGTAGGATAATCCTATTAATTGCATCTTTTAATTTTTATTGAGTAAAACTCCCATTTATGTGTTGCATTAATAACATCAAATCACTTTCACAAACTGGTTTAGATTCTTATAGAAGAAGTACTTTCCAATCCTTTTCTACCCTTCCAATTTTTTTCTTGAATATTATTTCCCTCTTAATTTACATATAAATACTTTCTTTGCTATCCTAAGTGGGATAAGCATCTTAAGTACATATTTTATTTACTTCTTGATCTGAATTCACATTTTTTCTTGCATTAATATCATTCACTTAATTTTCATCAAATAAATTTAGATACATATAAAAGAATAGATTACCAACCCTACTTTGTCCTTCCCTCTCATTTTTAATGAATATTTTTCCCCTGTAAATGTATGTCTAAATAATCTCCTTACTATCCTAAGTGAGATAAGCCTATTAACTACATCTTTTAATTTCTTCTATAGGAAAATCCACATTCATGTATTGTATTAATATCATTGAATCATTTTTCATCAAATAAATTTAGATTCTTATGGAAGAATCATTTCCCAACCTTTTTCTTCCTTTACCTAACTTTTATGAATACACTTCCCTATTAAATTATGTCTAAACAATTACCTTACTGTCACGAGTGGGATAAACCTATTAAGTGCATATTTAAATTGCTTGTTGATTCAAATTCCTATTCATGTAATATATTGATATCATTTACTATTTTTGGTCAAGTATGTTTAGATTCTTCTAAATGCGGTACTTACCTACCGTTATTTCTACTTCTCTTTTAATTTATGTATAAATAATTTCCATACTATCATAAGTGGAATAATCCTCTTACATGCATCATGAATTACTTTTCGATTCAAATTCCCATTCATCTAGTGCATTAATATCATTAAATAATTTTTCATCTAATAGGTTTAGATTCTTCTAGAAGAAGCAATTACCTACCCTTATCTACCACTCCCACTCAAATTTATATAACAATATTCACCTCACATTTTACATCTAAATAATTTCCTTACTATCCTAACTGAGATAATCATCTTAATTGCATCTTCCAATTACTTCTAAAGTCATATTTCACTCATATAATGCATTAATATCATTCACTCTTTTTCATCAAATTATTTTCAATTTTTGTGGAAGGACTTCACAAGCCTTATCTACCAATTCCTCTATTTTTATAAATAGTATTCCCCTCTAAATATACATATAAATATTTTCCTTACTATATTAAGTGGGATAAGCCTATTTATTGAATCTTTAAATTTCTTCTCCGATTAAATTCTTATTCATATAGTTCATTAATATCATTCACTCTTTTTTGTCAAATAGGTGTATCTTCTTATGGAAGAAGTGATTCTAAACCCTTATTCACCCTTCCTTCTCAAAATTTTAAGAATATTCTTCCCTATAAATTTACATTTAAATACATTCCTTACTATCCTAGGTTTAATAATCCTCTTAAATGTATGTTTTAACTACTTCTCGAGTAAAATTTCGAGTAATGTAGTGTTAGGAAATCCATGGTTAATGCTCCATTGATATGCATGAGTGAAAAATAATTATGTATGTAATTATTATTATGGTGAATGTAAGCTGGTAAATTAGTAATTAAGATAGTAAATTTTTATTAGTTTTTATATAAAACAACAATAACAAATATATATTTATTTAGTGAGTTATAAACAACTCACCTAGGCGGGTGAGTTGTTATAGCCACCGCTTATATTTTAGGATGGATATTTATTATATATTTTAATGTTTGTAATATGAAGGTACTGGAAAATATTGAATATCATTCGTATTATTTTTATATTGTGATCTCTCTATAAATTTGTTGTATAATTTTCATTTGGTATCAATGTGTGTAGGTCCAAAAAAAGGAGTTACTTCAAATGAGGTTTATTTCCTCCATTTTTTTTCTTCATTTTATTGTGTGCCTAGCTATGTGAAGAAAGGAAGATGTGTGGTATACCAAATAAAGAAATAGATAAAATAGTACAACTCTAAATTCAAGAACTAACCTAAATTAGTCTCGTCACCATCCACATTTTCTCTTTATGTCCCTACAAATATTGTTTTGTTTATATTCATCTTAAAATCTATGTCATTGTATTTTTATAGCGATCATCAATAATTATGAAAATCACAAATGATTTTGATAATAATTAGCATTTTTATTTCCATCATCAACAATTATGTGGATCACAAATGATCCTTTTTATCACCTAGAATCAATCGGTAAACAAGAATGTTATTTTGATGGTGTTTTACCCTTTCATTCATAAGTGATTTAAATAAATTTGGTGTTGGTCAATACAATATATAATATATGATCAAGGTGTTTAAGAGTAGTTTGTGGTAAATCATTGTGAAGGATTTGTAATAGTCTTTGTGTCTCATCATTATCAAGATTAGTCAAAATTTATGTGTTTAGTCTTATAGTGAAATAGAGTCAAAATAAAAATGAGTCGTGATAAAAGTTTTAAAATAAAAAAAATCTATCTCATGAATGCATTATCACTTGAAAGCGACGTCTAATATGTAAAGTATCAAGAGAAAAAAATTCATGAAAATATTAAAGTAAGATATCATGGAGATACTAAACCTGAAAAATATCAACCATGAAAATGTCAATGCTTGACAACACATGAATATATAAAGAGCCTCAAATCCATATAAAAATGAGTTAACAACATCTATTGGAAAACAAAGTCAAATAGAGGTTGGAGGTCAATCAACAACCTCTCGGTCACCAATGATGATGCGGCCACATTAAAGGTTTGGTGGCACATTTTGTTTCAGATTTTTGTTCACTTCATGTTGTACATGTGTGTTGTAGTTTGCAGTTGTCCTATTTTAATAAGTAAAAATTTCACATCGTGGGGGAATGTGATCCCAATGATCCATTTCCATTATGTCAGCATTTTCTATGTGTGTATAACCAGTAGAATTCAACAGAATTTCCTATTCTATTCCTTGCAATGATATATTGATGAGGGTTGATAATAGTACTTGTCACATTATATAAACCACTTGTAAAACATTCATTTTTGGTTTATGGTAAACCACTTACAAAACCACCATTATTGGTTTTGGTAAACCATTTGAAAAACCATCACCTTTTTGCTTTTGGTGCTCTACTTGTAAAACCATAATTCTTGGTTTGTTGTCAACCATATGTAAAACCATACATCAATTTTTTATCATCCTATGAAAATCACCAATTCATGAAAGCGGGTATAATTACAAAGGTATGTTTTCCCCATATTCGCACTAGGGGAGAATGTTAGTAAATCCATGGTTACTTATCCATGTATATGTATGAGTGAATAATAATTATGTATGTAATTATTATTCTAGTGAATGTAAGTTAGTAATTTATTATTACTTGTTATATAAAACAACAAAAAAAAAAAAAAAATTGGTTAGTGAATTTGAAACAACTCACCTAGGTTGGTGAGTTGTTGTATCCACCTCCTATATTTTAGGATGGCTATTTCTTATATATTTGAATGTTTGTAATATGAAGGTTTTGGAAATTATTGAATATAATTCACACTATTGTTATGTTATGATCATTCTACAAATCTACTATATACTTTTTATGTTGTGCATAAATATCATTCACTCTTTTTTCATCACATAGGTTTATATTCTTATGAAATAAAAACTTCCCAACCCTTATCTTCCTTTTCCTATCATTTTTATGAATGGTATTCCCCTCTCAGTATACTTTTAAACACTTTACTTACTATTATATGTTGGATAAGTCTCTTAAGCACAACTTTGAATTGCCTATCAAGTTATATTACCATATATTTAAAGTATTTATATCATTCACTCATCTTTCATCAAATAGGTTCAACTCATTGTGGAGGAGGTGCTTCCAAACCATTATCATCCATTCCCTCTCAATTTAAGTCTAAGTAATTACCTTACTATCTTGATTTGGATAAGTCTCTAAAGTGCATCTTTGAATGGTTTCTCAAACTATACATTAATGTAATGCATTATTATCATTCAGTCATTTTTTTAATCAAATACATTTGGATTATTATGGAATAATAATTTTTAAATACTACTCTACACTTTCCTCTCATTTATTTTTTAATATTATTCCCTTCTCAATTTACATCTAAATACTTTCCTTACTATCGTAAGTGTAATAATCTTCTTACTTGACTCATTGAATTTATTCTTGATTCAAATTACAATTCATTTAGGGCATTAATATCATTCACTCATTTTACCTTAATAGGTTTATTTTCTTATGGAATAACTGCTTCCAAACCATTCTATACCTTTTCCTCTTAGTTATTTAAGAATATTTTCCCCCTCTCAATTTACATATAAATACTTTCCTTGTTATGCTCAAGTGGGTTAAGCCTCTTAATTTCATCTTTGAATTGTTTCTTGAGTCATATTCCAATTCATGTAGTGCATTAATATCATTCACTAATTTTTCATCAAATATATTTACTTTCTCATAGAATAATCACTTTCTAACCCTTCTCTATCCTTCACTCTCAATTTTTCATGAATATTCATCTCTTCTCAATTTACATCTAAATAATTGATTTACTATCCCAAGAGGGATAAACCTCTTAAGTGTATATGAAAATTTATTCTTGATTCAACTTACAATTCATGTATTACATTAATATCATTCACTAATTTTTCATCAAATAGGTTTATATTATTATGATATAAGCACTTCCCAACACTTATTTAAACTTTCCTCTATATTTTTCATGAATATTCTCCCCCTCTAAATTTATTTATAAATATATTCCTTACTATCCTAAGTAGGATAATCCTCTCAAGAAAATCCTTGAATTTCTTTTTAGGTGAAATTCCCATTCATTTAGGGCATTAATATCATTCACTCTTTTATTAATAAATTGGTTTAGATTATTATGGAAGAAGAACTTCCCAACCTTTTTCTGCCTTTCCCTCTCAATTTTTTGAATTCTTATCCTCTAATTTTACATATAAATAATCACCTTTCTATCTTAATTTAGATAAGTGTATTCGGTGCATATTTATATTGCTTCATGTGTCAAATTCCCATTCATGGAGTACATTAATATCATTCACTCATGTTTCATCAAATAGGTTTATATTTTAATGGATGGATAAATTCCCAACCCTTGTATGTCCTTCCTTATTATTTTTATGAATAGTATTCCCCTTTTAAATTACAACTTAAAAATTTCCTTAATATCCTAAGTGGGATAAGCATCTTAATTACATATTTTAATTTTTTATCAAGTCAAACTCTCATTTGTTTAGTGTAATAATATCATTAATTTTTTTATTAAATATGTTTAGATTAATATAGAGGAAGAGCTTCCCAACCCTTCTCTACCCATCACTCTCAATAATTTATGATTAATCCTCCCCTCTCAATTTATATATTGTATGATGCCTTACTATCCTATGTGGGATAAGCCTCTTAAGTGCATATTTGAATTTCTTTTCAATTAAAATTATAATTCATATATTTCATTATTGTCATTCACTCATTTTTCACAAAATAGCTTTAGATTCTTATGGAAGAAGCACTTACCAACCCTTTCTTCCCTTCTCTCTTAATTCACTTCTAAATAGTTTCTTTTTTATCCTTAGTGGTATAAACCTATTAAGTTCATATTTGAATTACTTTTGAGTCAAAATCCCATTCATATAGTGAATTAAAATAATTCATTGATTTTTAATCAAATATGTTTCGATTATTATGGATGAAGTGTTTCCTACCCTTATCTACCCTTCCCTCTCATTTTTAATTAATAGTATTGCCATCTTAATTTACATATAAATAATTATATTTCTATACTAAGTGGCATAATCCACTTAAGTGATTATTTAAATTTCTTCTCGAATCGAATTCCCATTCATGTACTACATTAATATCAGTCAACCATTTTTGTCAAATAGATGTAGATACTTAAGGAAGAATAACTTTCCAACCATTATTTTCCCTTACCTCTCATTTTTGTGAATAATCCTCCCCACTAAATTTTTTTAATATTGGTAAATAGTTTTTTGAAAGGGACTATACCCTTGTGTACAAAAGGAGGCCTAAAAGCCTGAATAAGAGAGAGGAGCAGAGAAGCTGTATCAAAGCACAAAAGTTACAGCAAAGAACACCGAAGCCTAGAAACAACAACACAAACGAGACTTAACAGCAAAACAACGGCAACAAAACAGCAAGCCTACAGCCAAGAAGCAGTAGTAAAACTGGACTACTTCTTGGCCGCTTGATCAATACTCATCTTTACTTTTTTCCAAGCATGATACATACCCAGCGTGGTCATATGAGCAGCATCCGTCTTATCGAGCTCCTCTCTGGTTCTTTTACTCTCTTTCTCATTGCCCCAAAGAGTAATCGGGACACCGCTGAGATGCGAAACACTTCTTGCATGACCTTCGATGAATTCCTCTATGGCCCTGAATGCTGCAATATTATACTCATGCCTAGTCTTCGTTTTCCCAAGGCGGGAGTCTAGGGAGGTCAGTTTTTTGTATATTTCATCAAGCTGGCTATTGCCAATGCTCCCTTCTCCCTCAATGCTTTTTTTGCCTTTTTGCTTAGCAAGATTTTTTACCTCATCCTTCAGCAATTTAAGCTCAGCCTCTAAGGCCTCCAATCTTCTAGAAGGGTTATCCGTTGGTGCCGCCTGGGGACTGGCACTACTAATGTTCAGCAGATCACGAGCAATGTCATCCAAAGGTTCATCCCCCTCAGCAGTAGACTCAAGGTTGAGTCTCCTAGAAGCCCTGGTGACACGTTTAGAAGTAGAGACAGTGTGGGTGGCAGGGGCAGCAGCAGGAGGAGAAGAAGGAGAAGCATGAACAGCCTGCATGGGGGCATCAGCACCGGGCGGGCGGGGGGCGAGCGGGGACGAGCAGGGAGACAGGATCGGCGGCAAGCGGAGCCCAACAAAGCCAGGCCGGGAGAGGAAGGGAGACCGGGGAATTTGATAAGGTAAAGCGGTGCTTGTGAATAAGCGAGAATAAGCCCTTGGTGGGGAACCGCCGGGTATGCTTACGGAACTCCAAAATGGAGCGCTCAAGAGAGTTTAATGAGATAGTGGGGGAAGCAAACCAACCTACTCCTACGAAAGTGATTCAAAAAGACAAGGTGCTTGGCAGGGGACGATGAACAAACCTGCCTTCCAAGGATATGTAGCGAATCATCATGCGGGTGACTTCATCAAACGGAGAAGGAATTGAATTAACAAGCGAGACCGCGGTGTTGAATATAAGCTTCTCCTCCTCCTCCACAAATCTTCTCTCTTGACCTCTTTGATAACCCTCTTGTTGAAGAAGCGGTATCCTTCAAGTGAGGCCGCAGTCGCCATTGGCTATGAGTTCGTCATTAATAAGAATCTTACGCCTCCATAATCCTCCCCACTAAATTCGCGTCTAATACTTCCTTAATATTCTAAATTGGATGATCCTCCAAAGTGCACATTAAAATTTATTTTTGAGTCAATTTAACTTTCATGTAGTGCATTAACATTATTCGCTCATTTTTGTCAAATAGGTTTTATATTATTAAGGAATGCGAGTTTGAACTCTTCTCTAACATTCCCTCTCAAAATTTTATGAATATTCTTCCCCACTCAATTTATGTCTAAACATTTTCCTTACCATCATAAGTGGGATAAGCTTCATGGGTGCATCTTTGAATTGCTTCTTAAATAATATTTCCATTCATGTCATGCATTAATATAATTTACTCTATTTTTTAAAATAGGTTTAGATTCTTAATTAAGAATCACTTCCTAACCCTTATTTTTACCTTCCCTGTATTTTTTTGAATACTCTTCCTTCTCTAGCAAAATCTAAATACTTACCTAAAAATCCTAGTTGGGATAAGTCTCTTGTGTGCATCATTGATTTGCTTATTAATTAAAATTACCATTCATGTAGTTAATTAATATCATTCAATCATTATTCATTAAATAATTTTACATTATTATGGAATAATCCCTTATCAACCCTTATCTTCCCTTCTCTATAAGTATTTATGAATAGTATTCCAGTCTCAATTTACTTCTAAATAATTTCTTTACTATCCTAAGTGGGATAATACTTTTAAGTGCTTATTTCAATAATTTATCAAGTCAAATTCCCATTTCCGTTTTGAATTAATGTAAATAAATAATTTTTTTATATAGGTTATAATTCTTGTGGATGAATTTCTTCCCAACCATTCTCTACCATTTCCTCTATTTTTATAAATAGTCTTCCCCTCTCGAGTTTACTTCTAAATACTTAGCTTACTATCCTAAGCTGGGACAATCCTATTAAGCTCATCTTTGAACATATTCTCAATTCAAATTATCATTCATATGGTGCATACATATCATTCACTCATTTTATTTCATATAGATTTAGTTTCTTATGGAAAAATGCTTTCAAACCCTAATGTACAATTTCTTCTCAATCTTTTATGAATAGCCTTACCCTCCTAATTTACATCTAAATACTTGAATTACTATACTAAGTGGTATAATCCTATAAAGTGAATATTTGAATAAATTCTCAAGTGAGATTTTCATTCATGTAGTGCATTAATATAATTTAGTGGATATTAACCAAACAGGTTTTTATTCTAATAGAAGAAGCACTTCCTAACCCTTCTCTTTCCTTCCCTCGAATTTTGTATGAAAATTCTTCACCTCTCAATTTAAATATAAAAATTTTACTGCCTATCCTAAGCATGGTAATCCTATCAACTAAATATTGGAATTTATTCTCAATTAAAATCCACATTTAGGTAGTACATTAATAACATTCCCTTTTTTTCACCAAAATTCTTATGGAAGAATAACTTCCCAACCCTTCTCTTCCCTTTCCTCTCAATTTTTATGATGAGTATTCAGCTAGAGTTTCATGTCTAAATACATTCCTTTCTATCCTAAGTGGTATAATCCTCTAAATTGTATGTTTTAATTACTTCTCAAGTCAAATTCCCATTTATGTAATGCATTACTTTCATTAGCTCATTTTTCATCAAATACATTTACATTATTACTGAATAAGAACTTCCCAACACTTCTCTTCCCTTCCCTCTCACATTTATAGGAATAGACTTCCCATTTCAATTTAAATATAATCACTTTCCTTACTATTCTAAGTATGATAGACATATTAAGTTCATATTTGAATTTTATTCTTGAGACAATTTCCCATTCACAAAGTTAATCACTTGTCATTCAATCATTTTTCATCGAAAAGGTTTGAATACTTGTGGAAAAATATATTTCTAACCATTATATACCCTTCACTCTCATTTATTTATCAATAGTCTTACCCTCTCAATTTACATCCAAATACATGTCTTACTATCCTAAGTGGGATAAACCTCTTAAGTGCATATCTTAATTTCTTCTCGAGTAAAATTTCTATTAATGTAGTGTATTTATGAGAGTAAACCATGATGATCAACAGAATATATGCATATCAAGGTTTTAACACTCCAACATAAATGAGAGAATGCTCTAAGTAATCAACAAGAAAATTATCCATTAAAAATTAATCATGCAAAACAGAAAATTTCTACACATTCTCATAGATAAAAAGAAGAGTACATATGGGGAGTACAATGTAACTCCCATTCCTATGCATGCCATACTCCCATGATGGAGTGAAGATTTACAATTTTAGAATAACATGTATCTCCCATATGAAAATGACCCATATGGAAAGTATGAAAAGTTCTATGATGCAATCTATTATATGTCATATAAATCCCTAATACACCTATGACTCACCAAAGTGAGATGAATCACCATGTGTGAGGTGGGTAATTACCATTAAATAAATAAAACGAAAAATGTACCTCACACCAACACCACTCTTCATCAAGGCTTAGGTAGAGGCATGGAAAGCTAGAAAGAGAAAGAGGACTCCCTTAGACAACTAAGAAAGATATGTCATATGGGCCACAGTAACTAAAGGCGATGAGGTACCCACGTACAAATGGAAATATTTATATAAGAAGATAATGATAAGAGGACTATAATACATGAAGAATAGGACTGGATGCGGTATACCCACCCCAAGAAGAGAGCGTAAGTGAATAAACATGGCTTCAATGAATTGTTCAAGTATAGATGTCGTAAACTTGTATAAAGTTTGACAATACTAAAAATCAATTATGTCTTTATGGATAAACTCGCAAATTAATTGCATGTATATCTCAATGTGTGTCATCCGCTAACACTACACTAAATTTCATAAAATCAAGATAGTTCTTAGGTTGTCACAATAGATGATGGTAGGCTACATAAAGAGAATTCCAAACTTTGTTAAAATCCCCTATAAATAAATAGATTATATGGAAGCGTTAGTGGTCCCCTACATTGTAAATATATTGAATATATAGAAATCACTTTCTACTTATTTCTTGACTAACTAACAAAACCCAAAATAAGATAAACGATGTATCTAGAGATAGACTTCTAATGATTAATATCATTGGCCTAATCAAAATCTGTGAATCCAACTAAGTCAATCTCTATACCTCCCAAGTAGTGAATTCCATTGGTATGAGTGTCATAAACATAGTAAAGGATACACTTACCTAATTTCCAATGCATCTCATGATCATCCTATATGAATTTGGACATGACGCCAATAGAAAATAAAAACTTCATCTTGGTATGAGTTAGGTAGATTAATCTCTCCACTAATTGGTGATAAATGATACCATCAACTAAGGGAGTGGAGAAATCATCTACTATCTTTAATCTAGATTGTAAGGGAGTTATAGATGGATTACAATCATACATGTTATCCATGGCTAGAAAATCAAGGGCGTACTTGGGTTGAGAAATCAAAATCCTCAAGTCAAATTGGGTAATTTGAATCCCAAGGAAGTAGTCAAACAAACCCAAGTCAATCATGAATAACTTGTTAGCTAAGAAAATATTTTAAAAATAAATGATCAAGGAAGATCTACCCATAATCAACAAGTCATCAACATAAAAAATAATGATAATAATTGAATCATCTTGTCTTGGTTCGAGTGACACCAAGTGAACCATGATGTAAGAAGAAAGGAGTCCATATTGGAATGTCATGTTTGAGGGGCTTGTTTAAGGCCATAGATACACTTCATAAGTCTACAAATGAGGTAGGAATCTTGGAAATAACCCAAAGGCTATTGCATATATTTCTTCCTCTAGGTCACCATGAAGGAAGGAACTCTTAACATCCATTTTATGGAATTTCTATCTATTAGTGACAACGATGCAGAGGGTCAATAAAATTGTGGTCATCTTCACAATGGAAGAAAAGGTATATGAATATTCAACTCTAGAAACCTAGGATAAAACCTTAGCTACAAGTCACACTTTTTACTTTTCAACAAGATAGAAGTCACGATTTATACTTTTCAACATTTCCATCAGAACCATACTTGGTTTGATATACCCACTTACAACGAACCATTTTATTCCCTTAGGAAGAGGGGTGAGATATCGAGTATTATTCTTCATGAGAGATTATTATTCCTTATCCATAGTATAATCCCACTCGGGAATCCCAGTAGCCTCCCAAAGATACTATAGGTTAGAAGTGGAGGAAAAGAAGGTGTGAGATCCACCGAATTCTAAATGAATTTATCTCTCACCTAAATTTTTCAAGCTTAGAATATATAAATTCATCACTCGAGTTAGATTGGGCATAGTCCTCATCTTCACTAATATTATATTCAATATATTCATAAGTGGGAGGAGCAGGAGGATCAAGATCGGGAGGCTTCGTAAGATAATCATTAGAAGATTCGAATCATAGTTGGAGAGGGACATAAGGGCCTCAACGGGTGGATAATTGGAAGTATTAGATGACTCATAAAACTTCACACTTCTCTTGATATAAATCTGATGAGTGGTGTCATTTAATAATATATATCACTTCACGAGTCCAGGATACCCAACAAAGATACAAGGTTTGGATTATTATTCCAAGGCCTTATTTTTCTTTTGGTCATTCAAGATATGTCAGTTGATCCAAAGATGTTAAATTTATCAACATTAATTTTATGTCCATATCAATCCTCAAAGGGTGTCATCCATTTTACTATTTTATGCCAAATGTGGTTGTGAATGTAATAAGAATAATTCATGGCATCATCCCAATCTTGCGGAGGAATGAATTTAGAATCAACCATAAAAATTCCCATCTCCTTAAGTTTAATGTTCTTTATTTTTGCAACTCCATTTTGCAAAGGGATGTAAACAACTATACACTATAAAGAAATCATTTTAGAGGTGAAAAAATCATCAATCCTATTACTCACATACTCACCTCCATTATCAATTCTAATAACATTGATAGACCTTTCATCTTGTTTCAAGTGATATCCTTGAAGTATTTAAAGTGATTGAATATTTCATGTTTATGTTTGAGAAATTAAACCCACATATAACGTGAAAATTCATTAATGAAGGTAAGTATATAAAGATCCCTAGTGAATGAAGGAGATGGAAAGGGGCCAGAAATGTCACTATGAATAAGATCTAAGGGATGAGAAGCTCTCAGGATTTTCCTTTGCCAAATGTTTCTTGAGGTTCTTCCTAAGGAAAACCCTCATAAAGACCCTTCAAAAAATTGACTTAAGGTAACTTGTTGACCATCTCATGTTGGATCAATTGTTTAAGGTATTGATAGTTTAAATTGTCAAAATGCTCATGTCATAGCTTATTAACCTCATTTACATTATTAATCAAGTCAGTGTGAAAAGATTCAAAAGAAAATTGGGAAAAGGTTTAAAACTAGGACTGGTGATCAACCTTTCCCATAGTCATTGTAGTCCTATGGTGTATCTCTCTAGTGATCATTGATTTACTATTAAATTACACTCATATTCCCTCACCAATATGAGTGATTTTGTAAACTCATAGGAGATTAGTAGAGATATTGGGAACACTTAGAACATTGTTATTGGTTCCACTACTACACCCTTAGTCCTATAGCTTATATTGGATATGTAGTCTCAACTTATGGCTTACATAATCTCTCTTCTTGTCATATATTATTCATTTATACTTTTACATGTTTAGCATGTTGGCCTTGTTTTTGGCCGTAAGATAGGAATGGTATATATAGTTGGTAGTAAGGAGTAGTTAATCATTAGATTGAACACTTGAGTCTTGTTGTATGGTTTGGAGGTTGCACCTCAAAGTAGCTAAGATATTGTACTTACATATTGTGATCATTTATCTAAAATTTTGTGTTCTTTGGTGTTATATTCCTATTGATATTAAGATTTATCTAAGTAATTTCATTACAAGTGGTATCAGAACTTGATCTCACTCGGGAACTACGTGAAAACCCTAATTGTAAAGACTCGGCTATATCTCCAAGTAGATAGATATTTTTTCTACATTTTATTTTGGGTTCTTTAATAAATAATTCAAGTAAGATCATCTCTAAATTTTAAGATATTTTGAATTTTTTTACAAAATTTATATTGATTTTAGGGTTTTTGATAAATTATCTTTATCAACTACAAATTTTAGAATTTTTGCCAAGTTCTTTACATTTTAAGAAGGAAGATAAAAAAATTAGTTTGATTTTTTTATTTATGTTTTTTTATTTATCCAAATTCGTATTGAAATCCCAAACCAAATTTTTTGACCTTGATCTCTAAATCCTACTATTTGGGGCATTATGGCAGAGCCTTCCACAAGAGTCAAAAATAATCTCATTGCTCTGGGTTAAAATATGGATAAGGATGACATAATATTTTAGGAATTTGATTCAAAAGGGTTAACTATTTATTCCTCAAGGATAGAGTTTACTCCGACAAACCATAAGGTAACACAACTTGAATATGATTTATAAATCCTATAGTCTAAGATGGCCAACAAAGAAGATGTAGAAAATATTAGACAACGATTGGATGATTTCATGTAGAAATTCAGTATAAATCTAAAGGTTCATCATATTCTTCCAAATCAGCCACAACTCAATCATACTCATATCAACCAAGGTGGATCTTCAGGTCAAAGTAATGGAAAAACTAGTCATGGTGGATCTTCAAGCATGCCCAATCCAAATACAAATACTCTGCAGGCCCGTAACATGATGTTGAAAGTACAAATTTGTATGTTTGATGGAAATTATCCACTCAATTATATTATCCAAATGGATGATTTCTCTGATACATAATATCCCATTGGGAAAAAAGGTGACCATGGCATCCTTGTATCTCAAACCTAACCAATTTGTCTGGTATCGATGTTTATGTGCTCAAAGATAGAAGAATGGTCTCAGTGTCACTTGGAATTTTTTTACCAAATATATGAAATTTAAATATAGTTCTAATGTGTTAGATAATTACTTCATCCAATTATCAAATTTACGAAAAACATGATTATTCAAGGATTATGTTTATTAGTTACCAAACATATCCTTGTGTGTGGAAAATATTACAGAAGGGAATTTGATTGATATATTTCTCAAGGTTCTTAAGGACCACATTAGGGATGAGATATTTATGTTTAATCCAATTAAGGTTTTTATTGCATTATCATATCACATGTAGAAAAGGAAATTTTTCTCTCCAAGAGAAGGAAAAATTTCAATAACATAAAATATCTTGTAGCACCTTGCCACCATCATGCCCTTGGCCGTTTGACTCACACCTCAAAAAATTAATGAAAAAGAGAAAAAGGGTTTTGTTTTAACTATGACAAAAATATAGACGAAGTCATTATGTGTTGAGAAGAAATAATTTTACATAGAAGGGACTAGTGAAGAGGTGGAAGATGAGGAAACATCAAGTGATGAAGTGAAAAAACTAGAGGAAAAATCTAGAGATCTCCTAATGACTATATCATGCCATGCTCTACCTAGTATTAGCACTCCACAAACCCTTCATTTCATGGGCTACCTTAAGAATTATAATGTGACATTATTATTGATTCATGGAGCACACATAATATCATCAATAACAAGCTCACAAAAAGGATCAATTTCTTCATCTACCTAACACCTAAATTTCAAGTAATTATTATAGATGGTGGAATAGTCTAATGTTTATGGAAATGTCATAAAATAAAACTTATGATGGGTGACTAAAAAATGGAATCTATTATGTTAATTATTAATATGGATAGAGTTGATTTTGTCTTAGGTGTTCAGTTACTCACAACTTTGGGCACCATAGAGCTAAATTTTGAGGATTTGTTCATGGTATTTCATTCTGAGGGAAGATATTTTGAAATTTGAGGACTACATACAAAAATCCTCATGCGGTTAGTTCTCACCAAATGCAAAAGATTCTTAAAGGGGTTTGAATGATTTGTAGCATGATTATTCTCCATAGAAGTTCAACCACAAGTTACGGTAGTGCATCCTGGTCTTCAAAAGGTTATTGATAAACATGAATTTTCTTTGAGGATCCTAAAGGATTTCCTCTTGAAAGATATCATAATCGTGTCATTCAGTTAATTCCAGGAATCCAACCCCTCAACATCAGGCCTTATATATACCCATATTTGTAAAAGAGTGAGATTGAGAAGATGGTTGAGGAAATGTTGGAAATGGGTATTATTCCTCATAATAAAATTTCTTATTCTACTCTAGTGGTGATTGTGCATTGCAATAATGGAAGGTGGTGCATGTTTCCAGAATATAAAGAACTTAACAAATACACTATTAAATATAAGTTTCATATTCTTGTCATTAATGATTTGTTAGATGATTTGAATGGTTTAGTGTATTATACAAAACTAGATCTTCATTATAGGTATCACCAAATTAGACTAAATAAAGAGGATATTCATAAGAAAAACTTCAAAAATAATCAAGGGAATTATGCATTTCTAGTGATTCCTTTTGGTATTATTAGTGTACCATCTAAATTTCAGAGTTTGATGAATTCTATATTTCGACCATTCATACAAAAGTTATTATTTGTATTTTTTGATGATATCTTCATCTATAAAAAAATATTGGAGAAAAAGTTACATCATATAAATATAGTCTTAGAATCCATTGAGAAACATCAACTATAAGCGAAGTCTTTGAAGTGTTATTTTGGGGTACATAAAGTGGAATGCGTGGGCCATATTCTCTCATGAATTTGTTAAGGCAAACCCTCACAAGATCAAGTCCATGGTGGAATGGAAATTTCCAATAACCCTCAATTAATTACAAGGTTTCTTAGGTCTCACATGGTACTATCTCATATTTTAAAATAAATATGGTAGTATATCAACACCACTCACAAAATTATTGAATAAGTACTCCTTTCATCAAAATGAGGAAGCATCTAGGAAATTCAAAAAAATGAAGGCGGCGATGTGCACCACCCTAGTATTGGAAACCCCATATTTCTCCAAGACCTTCATAGTTGAATGTAATGCTTTAAGAAATAGGATTGGAGAAGTACTCATGCAATAAGGACATCCCATAGAATTTGAGAGAAGGAAACTAAAAGGAAAGAATTTTTGAAGCTCATCTATAAGAAGGAAATGATGTAAATCTTACATACATTCAAATAATGGAGACCACACTTGATTGGTAGACATTTAAAGGTAAACACTATTCATGATAGTTTTAAATACTTATTAGAGAAATGAATATCTTCAAAATACCAACAAAAATGGGTCACAAATATGTTGGGTTATGACTTTGATATTATTTATAAGAAATGGAAGGAAAATGTGGTCATTGATGCACTATCTCAATGTTAAAGGTAGATTGGTTAAATAAAACAAGGGAAGAATGGAGGAAAGATATAGAGACCAAAAATATCATTCATAATCTATAGAAAGATCCAACGATATCCAAAAAAATTATATGCAAGGATGATACATTGTGGTACAAAGACATGTTGTATTTTTGTAAGAAATTTACACTTATACGCCATGTTCTTTTAGAACTCCACTCTTCACCACTAGGTGGCTATTCTCGGTTAGTGAAAAATTATCATAGAGTTAAACAAGATTTATTATAGTAGGATTTGAAAATATATGTTCAAAAATTTGTGGCAGAATTTTTGGTGTGTCAAAGTAATAATGGCGAGACCATTAAGATGTTGGGTCTCCTAAAACCCTTGCCTATTCCTAGCAAGAGATGGGAAGATGTATATATGGATTTCATCACAAGATTTCCTAAATAATAAGGAAAAAGCATCATCATGGTCATAGTGGATATAATTACTAAGTATGCTCATTTTTGTTCTATGTCTCATCCTTTCAAAGCTAGTATAATTTCCATGTCTTTTATGGACATTCAAAATTTCCATCGCATGCCAAAAATTATAATAAGTGATCGCGATAAAATATTTACGAGTAATTTTTGGAGTGATTTTTTCTTTTGTTTAGGTACCAAATTCACCCATATATTATCTTATCATACACATTTATATGGGAAAACTAAGGTGGGAAATAAATGTTTAGAGGGGTATATTCAATTTTTTTACTTTAGATAAAATGGAACGCTGGGTGAGATGGTTACCACTTTGGATGAATGGTGACATAACACTTCATTTCATACTTTACCCAAAATGTCTCCATTTCTGGAACTTTACATATACCATCCTCCATCACTCATCTCTAGCTTTAAGGCAAAACACGAGGTGAGAAAAATGAAGATCACATTCAGCAATGATATGAGGAGCTCTCTAGCCTTAGAGATAATATGGAAATCACAAAAACTACATCAAGAAACATGTTGATCAACACTGTAGTGAGAAATACTTTAAAGTGGGAGACTTTGTTTTTTTATGGTTGTATCCATATAAGAATTTTTCCTTAAAACAAAAAATAAGGATATTTATCTTACACCTAAATGCTATGCTCCTTATTAAGTGTTGGCTAAAAGCAACAGTGTAGAATATAAGATGGAGCTCCCTCAGGAAGTAAAATAAATCCATTCTTCCATGTTTCTTGTTTAAAGAATTTCAATGAACATCACATTTCAACCCATTCAGCTCTTCCCGAACTGGATGAGGAAGGAACATATTGGAACTTAAAGGTATTCTTGGACACTCACCAAAATATTAAGGACTAGATTCATTATTGAGTATCGATCAAGTGGAATAATATGAATATTTAGTATACATCATGGTAAGATGAATAATTTTTAGAAACATTGAGGGTTGGAAAACATTCGGAATAATGTTACCCACCATCTACTTATACCGATCCACTACCAGTAACCGATATAGATGTGTCATCATCTAAAGTGATTTGGGACATACTACACGGTTGAATGTTAGAAAACTCAACATGTGCAGAACCCATGTGGTGTGAGGCACCAGAATATATAATCCATGTTGATGAAAAAGAAACTCTTGGTATGAGGGACTTTCCTTTCTTCTTCTTGAATTTGGATTCCTTTTCTTTAGAAGAATCGGGTTTCGGAGCATTTTTCTTGATAGACTTAGGAACACCTATATTATTTTTCTCAAGTTTATAAGTTAGGTGGCTTATTTTTTATCATGCATTTTATGTTCTTAATGTATTAAATTCTTAAAATAGGAACACTTACACTTTTCCTTCTTTGGTTTGGCCTCAGAAGTAGAAGTGTTCATGTTGGGTTTGGTTTGGGTGGTCTTAGCTTCTTTCTTAGGTCAGTTTTTTTCTCTATTTTATTCTCCTATTTCTTTTCCTTTCCTTTACCATTACTTTCTACTAGGGCATGTGACTTGGACTTGATTTCTCCTATTTGAATCAACTTTCATGTTCTCAAATGAGTTGGGATGAAAAATTTTCAAATGAGGGAAAATTATAATTACTCTATAAAGCTTCTTTCATGGTGTGAAAGGTAAAAATGAAGACAAATTATTTGGGGACAAGAATACATAGAATGGATAATATTAGTTTGGCATCCTTTTTAGTGACTCTAGGTTCTTTTAAAAGAAGTCTCATGTGGAAAACAATTAGAGAAGAAGGCATATAGGTTATCAAAGTTACTAGGAGTTAATCCTACCAGTTCATTGTCTAACTTATGAAGTCTCATATCATATTATTTTATAAACATACCATCAAAAATTTTCCAAGCTTCATAAAGTTGTTTAGAAGACTCAATTTGGAAGAGTAGATTAGGAGAACTAGACACACAAAGAAGACCTAACGCTTCATCACATTGGTTAACCCACTTGGATTTCTCATGTTCACCATCGGGTTCAATTTCCACTCCAATAGTGATATAGTACATCACTCTACCCCTTATTTTGATTATCATCTTGGATTTCCATTCAAATAAGTTCAATAGTGTGAGAAAAGGAACAACACTAGAATCCATCATGAGGAGAGGGAAAAAACGAATGTGGAAATTTTTTTAATCACAAGGAATGAGAGGGGGGATGAATCAATGATTTCAATTTATTACAACATTTTTCATATTTCCATACATACGCCATTAACATTTATCCATGCATCAATGTGTGGTTAGAAACATAAAACATTCAACCACATAAGCACAATCAAGAGAGCATACACATGAACACAAGATATAAGTGGGAAAACCTCATGAGGAAGAAAAATAAATGAAAATATTCTTACCAACCCCTATTTTAATAGATTACCAACCCTACAAAGAGCACCAACCACTAATTCAGTGAAGCACCCACTCCACAAGGAGGCTAAAACCCCCTAAGGAAGACTAAGCACCAACTCAACCACATGAATATTTTTTATCTCTGATAATTTTATAGCCACATCTGATGGAAATCATAATTTCATCTCACAAACCCTATATCACACACTAGGTCTTCAAACTTGCACTATATATCTCTTTCTTCACTTTTATTTTCTCTGTCCTCTTGATCTCATGCCTTTAATCAATATTCAAACTGTAATGAACTTACTCAACCTTCAAAACATTCTGTCATGCCTTTAATAAATATTAAACCTTTAATTCTCTTCCTCATCTTTCAAAAATTCTTCCTCTATGTCGTACACCGTCCCTCCAAGATCACTAGTTCAAAAATGAACCAAACAAACAATTAAATATGTTTTTCTTCCTTCCAAACAAAAATAGATTGCTAAATCATGATCATTTAGACCCATTAATTTCAATATTATTCATAAATTTTAATTATAACATTTACATATGACCCAATTAGGTCACCCTATCTAAATCATCATTTCATGTACGAGAAATGGCTCAAAACCCGATGGGCACAATATTAAAAATGCCCAAACATTATTACTATAATTTTTCATGAACCATTAACCATTACACATGATTAAAATATCATATTACATTCATACATGGTCACAATTAATATCATTGAATTAAATTATTTCATTTCTTGGGCTCTGTTCCCTTTTACAAATATCAAAACAGATGTTTCATTCACCCTTCAACACCCTGGAAAATTCATATGACATTTAAATTAATTATACTCAACCAAATTATGCCATTTGAAAAATAAAAATAAATTTAATAACCTACATAAATATTCTAATAAATGTATAAGTCATGAAACATCCTTCACTTCAAACCATAGCTATATTTGCCTTCACTAGATCATCTTGCCAAAAACGTTGTTTCCAAATGTTAGATCATAAAATAATTTATACATACATTCAAGACCTAAAAATTGATTATTTGGATGCAAAATAAATCCATATTAACATTTAATGTGATATTAATCATCACCCAATCCATCTCATACTTCAAAAAATATAATACTTTCACCAAAGCAGATGATGTCTTAAACTGGAAAAATATTTTTTCTCAAAGAATGACCTAGAATCCCTACCAAATTACCTCAAAAGGCATGAATCCATATATCAATGAAAATACTTCTTAATATAATTTCCAACAAAACTTTAATCACCTCAAAAATCAACTCAGAAGCTACAGATTATGCTCGATTCTTTGGACCCTACTATTTAAGACCCCAAAACTGCCCTTTGCTTAATCAACTTGTTTAGACCTTGAAACATCATTAGAATGCATTAAAATTTCCTAAAACCTCCTTGGAAATAAATAAAAACTCCCAAACATCATGCACCATCAATTTTTCATGCTACTACTTTGGATTATCTTGTCCTAAAACCTTCTTCTTTAGAAACTACTATTTTTAGGTGTGGCCCACATATCACCATGACCTAAACCATACATTTCTTGAAATAATGAGGATTCCTATACAACATAAATCATAAATTTTGATGGATCAATCAAAAATAAATCAAAACACTTCACTTTCTTCCAACTACTCCTAGCTAGGGTTTAACTAGGGTTTTAGACCTCTTTTCCTTCTTAACTTTTTTTCATAAAATCCTGAAATAAAATGACCTCATTATTTTTTAAAACCTTATAAACTCACCTTAGAATCATCCATGAATATAAAAAGGTCCCATGTAAATCACACTATTCACAATGAGCATCTAAAGTTGCACTTTGAGCTGGATTTTACCTTGTTTTTCATCTTATCTTATAAAAATAACCATATCGATAAAATATGCAACATGGGAACCTACAAGTTTCTAATAGAATCATCACTCATCCCTATAACATTTCAAATCATCATAATATGAATTTCATAGCCCAATCTTTCCAATCACTAGAACTTACCTATGCTTACATGTTAGATCCTCACTGTAATAACTAGGGCCAACTAAAATAATGTAATAAATGGACATGAAACCTCTAAAAATTACCCAAACATACCTCATATGCCATGACACACCTTATTTCTTGCTTCCATAAGCTCAAATGGCTCAAATACACTTTGTCACACCTCCTAGTTGTTATACTTACTCCCAATGAGCACATGTAACCAAGTGAACCAGCTATACCTGAAGTATGCCACTATTGTGAGTTCTTAAGAAACCTAAAATAATAATATAAAACATGTCAACATGCTTACCAATTAACCAAGAAGATCACACTCATCAATATACACCTCTTAGGCACTGTATGGCTTGTTAGAGTAAATACATGTCACTTTGAATCCAATTGTAGTAGCTAATAAAAATGAACCAAGTATGTTACCATCATATACATCATCATGAAATCATTTACATCATTTAATTTTTCATTAATTTAGGTTTTCATCAATGAAAATACCTATTAGGCCTACATTCCAACAGAAATAAAGTAAATGCATAAGAACCCCATAACAATAATGTTACCCCTATTTTCATGACCTTATAGTTTAGTGTGATGATTATAATCATATGTGATCATGTGACATGATATAATAGGCCACTCACCTTTCAATTGGTGTAAAACATGCAAATGCGAGAGACCAAAATAAGTTTCAATTTTTTACTATGGAACATCACCGTAACAAACAGAAAACACAATGACGAAAATAAGAAAGAAGGGAAAATAAAAATTTCCATATGAGAAAATTGTACCATGTCGCTTTGAATATCCCTTATTTCAAGGTTATGGTAGAAGTAATCACTAACATATAATCAAAAGGATTTTATTACAATGAGCTTTAAAAAACTAGCTCCAGACCAAATACAAATAGCTCCATACCAAATACAACTAGCTCTAGACCAAATATATGGAAAAGTCTCAACCAAATATAAGCATCTCTAAATGAGAAGCATTGGCTTCAAATGAGATGCACTAGATCTGAAAAGGTTACAAAATACCTTTGAAAAGATCCAATAACCTCCCAAAACATGAAAAGGACCTCTAACAATGTCTAATACAAAACACGTTAGAAAAATTGTCTAATAACGCTTACTTTGAGATTTTTCACAATTAATTTTAATTATCATTAGATGATAAAAGATAAAGGGTCCCTAAATTTAGTTGACCATTTATAATAATAATAATATCGACTAATTAATTAATAACTTTCCCTAGTTAATTAACTAAAATAACACAATAGTTTAAATTAAAATAAACATATGTTTTAAATTATAAAACAAGGCTATAAACTTAAAACTATGTTTTTATTAAAATGGGAGGAAGAGTTGTTTTTAAAATTAAAAATAAACTCAGTGTGAATTGCAAGTTACACGGGTAGAGGGCTTGAGTAGAGGATGTTATGTAACACAATAAGGTGGGTGTTTTTAGAAAAGATGTTTCACGGGGAGGAGGTCAAGAAGGTTGAGCACATATGTGGGATGATGGTTGGAAGTATGAGAAGGTCAAGTCAAATCCAAATAATTTGAGTCATGGCTAAACCATAGAGATTGGGGTAAAACTGGAACATGGAGCTTGATTGGGTCTATACCAATGTGATCTCAAAAGATCCAATGTAGGATCAATCTGAGAGAAATGGTTGAGAGATCAAGCAAGGTAGCAATGGATTACTCTATTAGAGTAGGTATTTACCTTAGCTCATGTTCACCTAGGTACTTTATTTACCTTTATTGTATTTATCCTCACCCACTTATGTGTTTGGATATTTCTTTTATCATATTTATAGATTATGAAGATACTATCTAGTTGTTAGGTACAATTATTTCCTTGATCTATAATATTGACTAGATCTTTGATGACTAGTTCTTTCCTAAATTTATGGGCTTGACTATTTCTTTGATGACTAGTTCTTTCTTTAATTTATGGCTTGATATATGACCTTGAATGGTTCTTAGATTGATATTCCTAGCATATATAAGTAAGGCCCATTCTCATTGTAATTCATTTGAGTTTCGTAATAATATATGATATTATTGCTCATTTGTTTTTGCAAAGGTTTTATTAAAGTTATTCAGGAGAATTTTTTCATCTTATTAAGCATGATGTTTGATTGTCATCTAATTTCGTGTCTTAGAATGATCTATTCATCATTATTTTTATGTTATCAGAGTGAGAGATTGCAAAAAAGGTTTTTTATAAATTCATATATATGGATTTTGTTAGTATTTTGTTGTTGCGTGCATTTTTATGCAAAATAGAGTCTCTCATTGGATTCAAAAGGTGGAAAACCCTAAGAACAACTGTAAACTTGACCATTATTGGAGGCATTTATTTTCCCATTTTTAAGCACTTGCATATCCTCTTTGAAATCCATGTCGGTGGGAGAAAACCCAAGAAAACCATTTCTACATTTTTTCGGGTTTTTGAGATTAAAACTAGGTAGTAAGAAGTGCAAAAACCCATTGAAATCCTTATCCCCTATTCATATGGTATGGTCATATGAGGGTTTAATCTTGTGATTGCTACTATAAGGTGCTTAAATCTAACCCCCTTTCATTTTATTTGTGTGGTAAAGGCAGGAGCATTATAATTTGCTTTAGTGGCAACTAACATAAATAGTAGAGCATAAAATTTAAAAACCTGTAACTTTTGATCAATACCTCAGATTTGAGTGTGATTTTTACAAAATTTATTATTTTCTTGTTCTATTTCCATTAGAACTATTTATTTTAAGAAAAAAACTATAATTATAAATTTTCATATTGTTACACACACTCAATTATAAAGTGCCAAAATTTGGGGGGTCTTGGGAGATCTCATTCACCACTTGTAGATAGTTGGGTTATAGATTATGGCGTTTCTCATCACATGAATTCTTTCAATGAGTCTTTTTATTTTTAGTTTTGAGTTCTACTTCCAAAATTGAGGTTAGATTTCTTCCTTTATTTCTGTTGAAGGAAAAGGTGATATACCCCTTGATGGTGGAAGTATCAATATGTCTTGTATGTTCCTAACATCACCACAAATTTTATTTTTATATCAAATTTATCATTCGGTCAAGGAAAAACGGTGACTTTACAACACATGGAGTAGAAGTATGAAATTTTTGGACCCTCATTCACTTTTTGCTCAAGGTATTGTTGATCATAGTTATAGAATATATTAGTTTGAGGGTTTTCATGACACTTCCTCTATAGGGACAAGATTGGTTTCTCATGCAGATTCGAGAGTAAGCTTTCACATGAGAGATTTAGACATTTCAATTATAGATATTTAAAGGATTTGATAACTCATTATATGGTTGATAGTCTTCATAGAGTTTCTTGTCTTGAGGTAGTTTTTCATGGTTGTGCATTAGGAAAACAACATCAAGATCCATTTCCTAAGAATTTTTCCAAGAGATATTCTTCACCACTTGAGCTTGTGCATAGTGACTTGATGGTTTTTTCTACCCCATCTTTCAATGGAGATAAGTATTCACTTACCTTTATTGATAAATTCTTGAGGCGTACTTGGGTTTATTTTCTCAAGTACAAAAGTGATGTTTTTTCACGCTTCAAATTATTCAAGGATTTGGTTGATAAATAATCTTTTAGATGCATAAATAACCTTCACACCGATAATGGGGGAGTAATTTAGTATTGAGTTTTTTGAATTTTTGACAACTCATGAAATTATTTACCAACATTATGTTCCTCATACTCCACAATAGAATGTCTTAGTAGAATAGAAGAATCAAACTTTGAAGGAAATGACTAACTACATGATGAATTCTAGAGATTTACCTCCTCTATATTGGGTAGTAGTAGTTAATTATTCTAACTATATTTAGAATCAAACACCACACTTAACACTTGATCATTTGACTCTAGAGGAAGCTTGGTCCAAAACTAATCGCAATATCTCATTTTTTCCAGTCTTTGGGAGCCATAGTTGGAACTTTGTTCTAAATAATAAAGAGAAAGCCTTGGATAAGAATATTACACCCTTGATCTTTGTAGGGTATTAGAATATTACACTCGATAAGCTCTCATATCAAATTTTAGATCCTAATACTCATGAGGTTCTTTTTTGAGCACATGTTAAATTTGATGAGTGCTTCACATCTCATGATTCTTCATCTTTTTCCATGCCCTGCTTGTTCTTCTTTATCTCATCTTAAGGATTATTTCTTTGAGGAGGTTAATGAGGAGGTTATAGATGACAACAAGAATCCTATTCCCATTGATGTTGTTACTATTCCTAAGTGGGATAATACTATATTTTCTGAGGTATCACCTTTCCTACATGATCTTCCACCCACTAGGCATCATCACACACATTCTACAAGTTTTGGAATTTTGTGTTAGATAGTTTCGAGAATCCATAGTCTTTTTACGGGTTCATGGGATACAAGAGTGGGATGATGTGATGACAGCTAAGTATTCTTATTTGATGAATAATCATACTTGGTAGTTTGCATCTCTTCATAAATGAAGCAAGATGGTTAGGTGTAAGTGGGTATACCAAACCAAATACGTAGTTTATGGGCCCATTGACAAGTATAAGGATCATATTTTGGAAAGGGTTTTTCAAGTTGAACGTATTTATTACTTTGAGATGTTTGCATCTGTTAAGAAGATTGATTCTATATTACTTGTACTTGATATTGCTACATCACGGGGCAATCTGTATACCAGATGGACATAAAGAGTGCCTTATTACATGGATATTTACAAGAGGAAATATATATGGAGTAACTTCCTAGATTTTGTTAGGATTATGCTATTTTTTATATATTATAAAGGTCTCTCCATAGTCTCAAACAAGCCCCTCGGTCTTGGTTTGAGAAGATGGATTCTTTTCTTATATCTACTAGTTTGTTCGTTGCCACTCACGATCATTACATTATACCTCCAACATGTTGGTGAGGATATTTTGATACTTTTCTTGTATTTTGATGATATGTTACTTACTTGTGAGTTCTTCTTCCCACAACCAGAGTATTTAGAGGGCTATTTCGTTATAATTTGAGGATTCTAATAAATACATATTTAATCAACTTACATATTAAATAATGTTATAATAAATATTACATCATAACATAAGTAAATAAATAAATACTTACATGAAATAAATAACACATATGACACAATACTTATAGTAGAAAACCCCAATAGGGTAAAAACCATTTTGAAAATAAAATTTTACTTCAGAGAACTTATTTTACATCCAATAAGATCACCTCCTACGTAAACCATATTTACTAAGGGTAACACCAAATCACTTGATTTACACACCTTTGATATATTTCTGAATATATAAAATGAGGACCTAAAGTCCATTTTATATAAGGTGATCGGGTATTCTCTTGACCCACCTTTTCAACCTAAAATGGTTGACACATACACCTAGGTTTATAATATTTAATATTAGAAATATAACAATTTAATGATATTAAATATTTAATCTAAAGTATATACCTAGGTTAGCATATTTAATAATAGAAATATAAATATTTCATATTATTAAATATTAGCATATATATTAGTGATGGACCCATATACAGTAAGGGTTAGCCAAACCACTTAATCATTATGTTCCAACACTCCTTCTTAATGTTAAGTGGGATAACATAACATATGCCAATAGATTACACTGTGGTACACTACAAGATTTACGATCCTTAAACCATAAAGGTTTTATGCTAGCATATCGGTTGGAATTATAACACCTTCATCATACTCAAATTACCTTTTGGCACAAAAGGATTTGGAATCCCAAAGATCATCTCATGATCGGTGGCTAAGTATGATTTGTGAGTTTTACATGTTCTCACGGGTTCTCATAAAAAGTTATTGAACCCAAGCATATAGGAGCCTTTTAAAAATAAGGACCTCCTTAATAATATTCTTGTACTAGATGTTTACCAAGAAACTCAATAGCACTAAAAAGTTTATGAAGACCACCTTTAAGATATTTCTACACTTTTTCTAAAAAAGCGAAGAAGGTATACATACCCAAAGGTCTCTTTACTCTTGTCTGAAGGTATTTTTACACTTGCCCAAAAGTCTTTTACATATGCCTGAAGGTATTTTTACAAAAACCAAGTTCCATTAGGATGTGACATTATCATGCACACTCCCCCTCAATGACAACTCGACAATCCAAGATTTTCACAAAAGTGACAAAACTTTGCAGCACTCAGGGACTTTGTGAAGATGTCAGCAACCTATTGTTGGTCAACATAAACTTGAGATTTATCGATCACTTTGCACCTTCTCACGGTGAAGTATATATGTATCTCAATGTTCTTCATCCTCTGATGTTGAACTGGATTCTTAATCAAGAGTAATACAACTCTAACCACCACATAGAAGAGAAATACTTCTTTTAGCTTACATGTGTATCTCTACCAACATCCGTTACAGCCACATGGCTTCTTTACTTCTTCCATTGTACTTCTCTGCCTCAGTAGAAGAAATGGAGACTGTTGATTGTATTTTTGTTCCAAGTAATGGTTCTGCACTAAAAACTTGAAAACATATCAGTATATTTTATAACACAACATCGGTATGGTTAGAATCACAAAATCCATATAAGATAGCATTTTCATTCTTATTATAATGCAACCCATAATTGATTGTTCCTTTCAAATATCTAAAAATTCTTTTTACAAGATTCCAATGATCTCTAAAAAAGGTTTCTACATAAACCTTGAAGTAATTCCTATTGTATAGGAAATATCTGATCTAGCTATAGTTAGATAAATCAAACTATCAACTAACAACATATATAAAATAGGATCAAAGTTATTCATATCTGATTTAGGATCAATATTTATTCCACTTCCATTAAAGTAGAAAATGGTTTACAATCAATCATAAGGAACTTTTTCAATACAATGGTTGCATATTATTTTTGAAAAATAACAATGGAGTGAAATATAGTCATACAAATAACATGATTTGAAAGACCTAAATTATTCATTTCAAAGTATTGCTTCAATTTCCCTTTAATCATATGAATTAAATCATAATTGTCACCAAATATAAGAAAATCATCAACATATATACTTATAATGATAATATGCGAGCCTTATTGTTTAATGAATATATCATTGTTGGAAGAACAATTAACAAAACCTAATAGTTTAAATAAGGAATAAATTTTCACATAACAAGCTCTAAGATCTTGTTTTAAACCATACAAAGATTTCTCAACTTATAATCATAGTTTTCTTTACTAGTTTCTTCAAATCTTGTAGGTTGAAACATGTAAAGTTCTTTTAAATTAAAATTCAAAAAGTATTTTTTTATCCATTTGGTAGATTTCCCACCCAATTTGAGTGTCAATTGCAAATAATTCCCTAACAGTACTCATTTTAGGTACAGGAAATGTCTCAACATAATTAAAACTAGGTTTCTGAGTGAAACCTCTAGTAACAAGTATAGTTTTATGTTTGTTAATACTACCGGTAGATTATATTTTACTTTGTATATCCACCTAGACCCTATAATACTTCACGGCTCAGGTTCATATAAGGTAATTAATGCATGGTACATATGATGGCTTCTGGTCATTTTCTTAAGGTTAATAGGATTTGAACTTTCTAACATAAATTAAGCCCAATTTAATTTCTTATCTAAGAAGATAAGAGTTTTAGAAATATATATAGCATCAAAACATCATCATGACCATTTACTAAATCAGAATCAAAACCATCATTTAGAAGTATTTAATGAAGTAACTTCAAGAGAAGAAGACAACACATGTAAACTTTTCAATAGATTATATCTAGACATTTCATATAAGCTTCGATAATTAACATGTCCTATCCTTTCATGCCATAGTTTTGAATTATTTGAACTTTGAGATATAGAACAATATACGAGAATATTTATTTGAATTATTTCATCTATTTTACTCTCATTACTATCCTTGATATACTAAGTATCCTTTATGCATAGATTCTAGTTGTCTCCATACCTTTTTTAGATGTTTGATATTAACAATGTGTAGAAGGTACTTATTGTTCACATTATATAGAATCATAAAAAGATCCTCATGAATTCATTGTAAGAATGTATTCATGTTATCTGATTTATTGACAACGGTGGGAGCAACCTTAGATAAAAACAATCGTCAGAATTTTTCGCCATAAATTTTGTTTTGACCCAAATGTTGTAGTTGGTTTCATTCAAGATTTGGGTAAGACAGAAATAGTTAGATGTCATTATTTTCCTAAACTTGTAAAACACACCCCATTATAATATACAATGTACCATAGAGTTAGATACATATTTATCGATAATAAAAATAACACTTTTAATAGAATTAGATCTAAATTTTATAGATCTAAAGAAACTATTTGATCATAACTAATTATGTCATTACAATGCATACTAATTAACCTCCCATGATCAAAATAATAACCCGCAATATAAAGGGCTCTGCATTATACCCCAAATCTATATAAAAATATTTCGACCATATAGAAGTGAAGAAGAGACCCCTAAGAATGCATATAACTTCAAATTTATGAAAAAATTAATGTAGACAAAAATTTGGCTAGCTTAAATTTGATATCTAAATGACCGTCATAATGACTTATTTTTTGGTCTGTCGTGACGGTCATTTGACCATCAATTTTAACACAATAAATTTTTTAGGAACCTATAAGCTTAAATTTGACGTCTAAATGACCATCATATTGTCTTATGTTTGGTCTACCATGACGGTCATTTGACCATCAAATTTAATGAAGCCAAAAATTATTGTGTATTTCTAGAATGTGAAATTCTAGAATTTCTTCTTCTGTATAATATTAGGGAGGTTATATTTTAACACATTATAATAACCTATTATAATTTATAATGTAAAAATATATACACTTTTTTTAAAAAAGAGGTATATAATTTATAGAATGTAAATAAAAAATAACATATAGTTCATAAAAATTATAAACTATAGTATATTGTTTTTATATAAAAACACATAACCCTTATTAAAGGGGTTTAAGAACATAGACCAAGGTTAAAATTTTTTTACTAGATGTAAGGTAAAAACTTTAAAACTTTTATGTGGCTATAACTACCAATATTTTAATAAATATTTACCACACTTCACGTGGGCCACCAATAAACTAGCCCTTTTTTTTAATTCACCATTTATACCCAAGAATTCCACATTTATACCTAAGATATTATCTCATTTTATTCTCCACTCCTTTATTATATAAAAGAAAACTTTTAAATAAGTTTATTTATATAGTTTTTATAAACTATAAGATATAAATGAATGGGCCGCCCCCTTACATGGATAATATAAATGGTTAGGGACACATGTTAGGTTTTATTTAATAAGTATTAAGATTTAAAAAGTAATCCCTTCATGGCCAAGAAATAAACACGGCCCCCCTTACTAAAAAAAGTAAGCACTTAGTTTTTTTTAAAACATATATAGACCAAATCTAATAAAATTTATATTTTAAGCAGTTTAAACTAACCATATATATAATATGATTCAAAATTAGGTTTATTTCTTTTTTAAACTATATATGCCTAGATTTATAAGTTAAGTTTAAATATGATTTAAACTTAGGCTTAGAATATGGTTTGTTGACTCTTCCCTCAATCCCATGTAATTTTAATATGGTTTATATATATATATATATATATATATATATATATATTTCTAAAACTATATACATTTTAATATGATGTTTACATAAATTATTATATAAACCTTATTGTATATTATATATATTTTTATTTAAAAATAATAATATAGTTTTCAAATTATATAGGATATAGTTATAGATTAACTATAAACTATAGTTTTCAAATTGAATCTTTTTAGAGGGAAGAAGAACACGGGTATGAATTTACCTTCGAAATATTTAACTTTGTAAACATTTGAAATTATAGAAAACATGAAAATTGTTTCATATAGTAATAAATCCTTTCTTTTTTTGTATGTTATTTTCATGTAGGTAAATATTTGAAGCCCCTTTCACCTGTGCACACATCAATATCCAAGCAGACATTAATTCCATATAATTTACAAAATGTAAATGAAAGTAATAATCATATCATATTATATATCCCATGCAAAAAAATAGGGATTTAAAATTGAAAACCCTACAAAATTTACCGAGAGTTTAATTACACAAATGTAATGCCAAAATAAATTAGGAAAAAAGGAGACCAAATACTTTTAAATACCCTTTCGGGTTGGTTGAAAAAATCTATACAAATTAAATAAATAAAATAAACAACATTTGATCTTAATTTATTTAATTTACCTCACTCTATTACCATGTTAGAATTTAAGGATTCTAATAAATATGGATTTAATCAACTTACATATTATATAATGTTACAATAAATATTTAAATAAAGATTACATCATAACATAAGTAAATAAAGAAATACTTATAGGAAATAAATAACATAGGTGACACAATATTTATAGTGGAAAACCCTAATAGGGTAAAAACCACTTTGAAAATAACCTTTTACTTTAGAGAACTTATTTTATATCCAGTAAGATCACCTCCTCTTTGAAACCCTATTTACCAAGGGTAAAACCAAATCACTTGATTTGCACACCTTTGATATATTTCCTAAATATATCAAATGAGGACCTAAATTCCTTTTTATATAAGGTGATCGAGTATGTCTCCCGACCCACCTTTTCAACCTAAAATGGTTGACACATATACCTAGCTTTATAATATATAATATTATAAATATAATTATTTCATGATATTAAATATTTAACCTAAAGTATATACCTAGATGTTAGCATATTTAATAATAGAAATATAAATATTTCATATTATTAAATATTAACCTATATATTAGTGATGGACCCATATACATTAAGGGTTGGTCAGACCACTTAATCATTATGTTCCAACAATTTCTATGTAGTTTAACATGACAGATCTTAGGTTATTTCATTATTTCCTTATATTGCAGATTTCTTAAACAAATTTAGGGAATCATTGAGTTAGCAAAATTACACCCATGATATTCTTCAACGCTTTGATATAGACGATTGCAAGCCAAGTCCATCTTCTTTTCATTCTAGGGTTACACTTACTTCCACATGTACCCCTGCACTTTTTTATCCTACATTATATAGGAATTTGGTTGGAAGTCTCATGTACTTGCCCTATAATTTCCTTGATATTTCATTTGTAGTAGGGCTTATATCTCGGTTGTCACACTCTCCTCATAGTACTCACTAACAAGATGCTGAAATGATTTTGCATTATTTCTGAGAGAACTTCCACTTTGGCCTACACTATACTATGGGTCCTACTTGATTAGATATCTGATTGATTGGGCAAGGTCTATTAATGATAGGCATTCCACTTACGGCTATCTTTTTATCTTGTTTTTTCTATAGTTTCTTGGGAGTGTAGAAAGTAACAAGATATTGCAATTTCATCTTTAGAGGCAGAGTATAGGGTAGCATTTACAACTATTCAACAGATTCTTTGGCTGTGAAATTTGTTGTGAGTTTGACTTTCCATAGGATTCTTGATTGTACTTTGGTGTAATGACTAAAGTGCAATTCACATTTCTCACAAGAATATTGAGATACACATACACTTCATTTTTCATCACATTTAGGATGGAGTCATTTTCTTGTAGTACATTCCAACTCAATAGCGGAGTTGTGGACATATTTACGAAGCCTTATTCATTTCCTCACTACCTTGAGTTGCACTGGTATTATTGGGGTTTCAGAATTTGTTCTTGGGGGTATTCATGAGAACATTTCCTTTTTATTCTTCTCTCTCTTTCCTTCTAGCAGGATTCTTTCCTACTTTTGGTTTGATATGTCTTCATGGATATATTGTATATGAGTACCTGATCAGGCCTAATTGTTGGGACTCATATTGTGGATATGCCACTTTTAATTTGGGCCCGTAACTTCACTTGAGAGGGGTGTTAGAGTTGGTATTTACCTTAGATCATGTTAGCCTAGGTACTTTATTTACTTTTACTGTATTTATCCCCACCCACTTATATGTGTGGATATTTATTTTATCTTATTTAGATATTAGGAAGATACTATCTAGTTGTTAGGTATAGTTCTTTCCTTAATATATGGTATTGATTAGATCTATGATGACTAGTTCTTTCCTAAATCTATGGTCTTGAATAGTTCTTTAATGACTAGTTATTTCCTTGATTTATGGCCCGATCTACGAAATTGATTTGGTTCTTATATCGATATTTATTTCCTATATAAGAAAGGCACATTCTCATTATATTTCATTTGAGTTCCATAATAATAAATGATATTACTACTTATATGTTTGTAAAGGTTTTATTAAAATTATTTTGTTGAATTTCTTTCATCTTATTGAGCGTGGTGTTTGATTAGCATCTCATTTATTTGTGGCTTGGAACAATCCATTTATCATTCCTTTTAGACTCGAGGTGGGGAGAGACTTTCCACGAGCTTTAATGCAAAGAAGGTCCCAATGCAATCAAGATTTGGCGAGAGCTTGGAAAAGGTACACATGGAAGTTTGGGTAATTTTTACAAGACATTGATCTAAAGAAACTCCACCTAAAGCTTGGGAGGAAAATAAAAGCATGCACAAGGAGGTGAAGCCCACCTAAAAACAAGGTGAGTGATAACAAACACAATAAGTTAGGAGATGAGGGCCAAAAATGGGTTGAGAGAGATGAACTAAGCTGAGGTGGCTCCATTGTGTTAGAAATAAGGATCTCAAGGAGCTCAATGGAAGGAAAACATGGCTTGTTGAGATCCTAGAGCAAGGAGGTTGAGTAAGATAGGGGAACGTAGAGGAGGTAAAATGTGGGTTGAGTTTAGAAAAGACCAGGGAGCTTAGGAAAAGTTAGATGAATAAAATAAATGAAACTCAATACCAAAGAAAAATACCTCCAAAAACTATACTCCACGTTTAGCCGTGGATAACCATATTTAGCTAGAAAACACCTATCTGCACAAACACCAAGATAGATACATAAAACCAAAAAAATCCAAAAATGAGCTTAGCCCAAATTAGTTCCAAAATTCACTAAACAATAATAGATTTAGAAAACTTGCATAAACAGATAATAAACCACAAAATAATGAGTTACTAGAAACAAGCTAATATAAGTGCCACATTTACCAAAAGCACATCTCTAACACCATACGAGAGTGAACCACGATGATCAACGGAATGGGTAAAAATCAAGGTTGTTTCACTCTAATGGAAATAAAATGAAAAAATGTACCTCACACCAATAACATTAATATAATTCAGTAATTTTTCATCGAATAGGTTTAGCTTCTTATGCAAGAATAACTTTCATAACTTTATTTTCCCTTTCCTTTAAATTTTTAGTGAGTAGTATTCCCTTATAAATTTACATCTAGATAATTTCCTTACTATTCTAATTAAGATAAGCCTCTTAATTGCATGTTTTAATATATCCTTGAGTCAAATTAAATTTCATGTAGTGCATTAATAACATTTACATTTTTTTTTACAAAATACATTGAGATTCTTATGGATGAAATGCTTCTTGAACGTTTTCCCTTCCCTCTCAATTTTTCTAAATACTATTCCCCTCTCAATTGATGTGTAAATACTTACCTTACTATCATAAGTGGGATAAGCCTATTAAGTGCATATTTAAATTACTTCTTGAGTGAAATTCCCATTCATGTAGCACACTAATATAATTCAGTCATTTTTGTGAAATACATTTAGATTACTATAGAAGAAGCGGTTCACATCCCCTCTCTTCCCTTCCCTATAAATTTTTACTAAATAGCCTTCCCCTATAAATTTTTATATAAATATTTTCCTTACTATTATGAAGGGGATAATCCTCTTAAGTCCATCTCGATTATCTCCTTGATCAAATTCTCATTTATGTAGCCCATTAATATCATTCATTTTTAAAATAGTTTTATATTTTTATGGAAGAAGCAATATTCCCTTCCCTCTAAAATTTTATTAAAATTATTACCTTCTAAATTTATGTGGAAGTACTTGCCTTAGAAAATTAAGTGGGATAATCCTCTTAAGTTCATATTTGAATTTCTTCTTGATTCAAAACCCCTTTCATGTAGTACATTAGTATTATTCATTCATTTTTCATTAAATTGGTTTATATTCCTATAGAAGTAGAAATTACTTACCCTTTTATGACCTTCCCTCTCAATTTTTTTATGAATTCTCTTCCTCGTTTAATTTATGTTTGAATACTTTCCTATCATAAGTGGGGCCTAAGCCTCTTAATTGCAACTTGAAGTGTTTATCAATTCAAAATCCCATTTAGTGCATTAATATCATTCACTCTTGAGTATTTATTCATTAAATATGTTTATATTTTTATGGAATAAGATATTCCTCCTATTCTCTATCCTTCCCTTTAAATTTTTATAAATAATCTTCCCATCTCAATATAGATCTAAACGCTTGATTTATGATCCTAAGTGGGATAAGCCTCTTAAATACATCTTTGAGTTGTTTCTCAAGTCAAATCCCACCTGTAGAGCATTAATAATATTCTTTCATTTTTCAACAAATAGGTTTACATTCTTATGGACAAGGTGACTCCTAATTGTAAACATAACATTATGCACTTATTACTATTACATCATTCCTCTAGTATGTTGTTATATACATGATTTCTGAGTATGAAGATTAGACACTGGTGACACTTTTTTCCTATTCCTTCTATTTCTTTGATTGGTTTTGATTGTGATATTTTCTTATACTTCTTAGATTTACACCTTTTCAATAAGATCATAGGGATCCATGTCTCTCTCCTTCTTGTTTCTTTTTCTTGGATTTTAGATAGCACCATTTATTAAGGAAACTATCACATGGGTGTTAGTGTCCCTCCTAGGCACTTTTGTCTATTCTACTTTGTTTCCTAATTTTCCATTTAATACTTAAATTTGGGTATTTTATAATTCTTTGGTTCGACCTTTGGTGTCACTAAGTGTCTAAATTAAAAAAAGGAAGATATCTATATACACAACTTACTATCATTAGGGGTTAAATAACTCAAGCTATTACTTACTATCTACTACTCAGGAAAAGATAAACATTCAAGAACTACATTTGGGATGCATTAATCACTGTAAACGGGATTGCTTATGAATTCCATATCACACATTCATCTTAGGGGAAAATTATCTATATCCCACTATCTTGATGCAAATTACACAATGGAAACCTATCTTTAAGGTACATAATTCAATCACTCATACAATAGAACTACATAAATTCTAAAACGTAGTGCAATGGTAGGTGGAAATCACATTGGGGTGATCGTTGAGGTCATTCTGAATCAAGAATATGTATTATTTTTTTGTCTAATTTTTTTAGCCTTTTGATGGTAACTAGGGTTTGTTTTACATTTTATAGTGAGACACTAAAACCTTACAACAAAGTGGATGTGAAAAAAGAGTGAAAGGAAGAATACAAGTTCATAACCTAAAAATATCATAATCGAGCTATTTCTAGGACACTAAAGCACCCAATTTATAAATCGGTGCATGAAATCATGTTCTCATATGGGAGGTCCTATTCGAAGGGGATTTAGATCTTAGTTTTCATACGAAGAATATCCAGTCCAAAGCTATCCATTTACACTCAATTTCTATCTCAGAATCATTCCAAATCTCGAATACAAGCTATTTCACTCTTATTTTCCTATTATACACACTTTCTTGTTTCTTACATAATAGATTTTTCTTATTACTTGTTTATTCATTTTATATCAGTCCTCTAATTAAGATTTTATATATGTTAAATCATTTAGTAAACCCACTTATTGATTGAACCCTAAGTTTCCCTATTATCCTTGATTTTGTCTATTCCTCATGGTTTATCAAAAGTGTTATGAAACCATTGATTCAAACCTCCTTCCCCAAGTGTGATCTTATTGATATGGTGGTCTTGACCTATTTTGCAAATTCCTAAGAGGAAGCAACATTATATCATAATTCACTTATTACTACTACATATCATCCCAAAACCTCGCTTATCTTTACATATCTTATCAACCTCGGTCTTGATGTTTTAATCCTATCGACTATTAAGGCTATTAGATCTTATAAATATGATAGTGATGTTGCTGTTATTTATACAAATGATAATTTTTTGAGGATTTAGTTAAATTTTCAAATGAGGAATGTCTTGTTAATGATGTGTGTGATACTCGTACTTATTTTGATGTTGTAGATGTTATCCTAAATGGCACTCACCCTACTCCTTCCTCTCCACTTATATATACACAAATAATTATCAATGAACATATTGCTATTGATAATGATATTCATATCCCCTCTTCTTCTTCTCAACCAAGTGCTTGTTCATTGAATATTATGATTCAAAATTGATATTTTTATTTCTTCATTTCTTGTGTGCTTCCTAATAATGTCATTACTCATTTTCCTTCTCATAATGTGTTAAAATATGCAAAATTTAGTGATACATGTGTTTCTACTCTTGATATTATAAAATATAGTATATATAAGGATGATCATAGGGATAATAAGCATGTTGCTAATGTTCCTTCTTATTCTTCTAATCTTGTTGATAAAATTGTGTAAACTTATTTTCCTATGTAATCTCCTACCCATTTTCATATTCCTAGTTCTCCACTTACTAGACCCATGATTGACTTGTTGGGGTGATAATGTCAAGTGGGATTAGCCACTTGGGCACACCCCAACATGATTACAGTTTGTTTTAATCAAACTTTAATGTGTGAATTCTTTCACACTCAAAGAGTGAAGCGGTCTGACTGATTCACCCACCCAATTTATTGGGTGATCCCTCTTGGGATTGACCATTTGACTGTCTACAATGGCTATGCATGCTTGTATTAAAGACTGTGAGGATATATGTAATACATGATAGAAGTATTATTGATTAAGCTGACTAAATTAGTTATTGAACAAGAGAGAGAGAGACATAGCTCTGCAGAAGTGTGAACTAGTCAAGGATTAAAGTGGAAGTGTTGGGTAAAATTGTATCAGATTCATAATAAAAGAAAGTGATTTATTAGCGGAGTTTTTCCTTTGAGTTTCTCCACTTAAATCTTGTGTTATATGTCTCTTTATCTTGTTTATTATTTACTTTCATCTCTAGCTCATTTAGCTCTGTTATTCACTATCTATTTCAAGTTATTTCTTTGTCTAATCGACTGCATGCCATAATCTATAATCTTTGGCATTAATGGTGGATTTGTGATCTATAGATCTCATTTCCCTACTAAATCTAACATGGTATCAGAGTTTGGTGATTATGTGTGTGTAGGATCGATCTAGAAGTATTTTGACTTGAAAGAGCAAAAAGTTTATTAATGGATCTACGAGACCCAAAAGTTCCATAGTCGTGTTCAAGCTAACTAGGTTTAAAATTCCAATTTCCACCTAATATTGCTTGAAATATTGATTAAATATGGGCTAAATGGTTATTTAGATCATGTTTAAGCTCATGTTTGCTTAGATATTTTCCTCTTCTTTCATTTTAGCCATTTATAACTTGAATTTGTCATCTGTGAGCTATTTTTCTAGTTTTCCTGCTTTAAATAGCCGTTACAGATCATTTTTGAATGTGGATCCAAAATATTTAGTTAGATCCAGTTTATTTGGGGCTTTTAAGTCCATTTTAGTGGTAAAAATCCTTATTTTTCACAAGTTTTTGCCTTTGCGAAGCTTTGTCCAATCATTTTGTGTCATTTGGCTTCGTATTTTAGGTCTTTTGTTTTTACAAAGTTTGGGCAATAATATTTCTCCACGTAGCTTCCTTGTTGTTCTTCTTGTGTTTACGAAGATGTACCCACTCTTAGAGTGCTAAATGGCTTCAATATGACATCTTTCTATCTTTGCAAAGCTTGGGCCAATCATTTTGTGCCATCTAGCTTTTCCCTGACAGACTTATTTGACTTCCTTTGACTACGAAGCTTGAGCCAATCATATTGCTCCATCTAGCATCACATTTGTCAGTTTTTATGAAGCCCGAGCCAATCAAATTGCTCCATCTTGCTTTGTGGTGTCATAATATTTTTTATCTGATTGTCAGTTGAAATTATTGTACCAATAAAGGCTTTATGTGTGTCTTTCTGTTGTCATATTTGAACTAGATATTTTTTACATTTACAAAACATGAGCCATTAATATTTCTCTAAGTGTCTTTTTCCATCGCATTTTCCATATTTAAGAAATATGATCCAATTAAAATTAGCCACCTTGTCACATTTTTCATATTTGTGAAATGCGATCCATTTAAAAGGCTCCATGTATCTTGTTTGACTTAGTATTTTTGATTGCATTGTGAAGTGTGATCCAATATATTTTGGACACGTATATATCTATTAGTTTTTGGCAGAGTGTGAGCTAATAGAAAAGTGACACCTATCTTAGATCTTTATTCGTGGGTTACAAAATATTGTTTGTCTTTGTGGGTTTCAAACTTCCTTTATTTTGTGGGTTTGTTAACTTTCCTTTTTACCTCGGGATCTCTAATTTTATTCATTCCATGGATTTTTTAAATTATTTAAATTACAAAGTCTAATCAAATTAAAAATTGACACATAGCCTCTCTTTTCACACTTTTGGACTTGTGAAACGTGATCCAATTTTTTTACATGTATTCTAATTGTGTCGAGGTGTGAGTCTTTGCTTTATTTTTTCTACTTAAATTGTGACACTGTCTTCAACCATTTTTAGACCTAAAGCGTATTCCAAGTTCTGTTTATAAATTGTCTAAATCCATTTATTCTTTGACACATGGCTTATTTGACTTTGACTTTGCTATCGCATTATGTTAGAATGCAAAATGCAATTTAAAAAATTAAGGATGCGTGTATACGGTTATGTTTTTAATTAATTGTTAATTTGTCTTATTAGATGCATTTGTGAAATGTGATCTAATTGAAAAGAGACATGTGTATTTGTTTTCAGACTTGTTATAGTTTTTTTATGTGTGTCTATTTGTATTTTGTTATGTTTTTTTAAAATCAGTTTCGACCTGAAAGGATTTGACTTTAATTTATAAAATTCCACGTCCACCCAAGGATCTATTTTGAAGTTGACACATGCTTTTCTTGGTATTGTATATTTGTGCCATGTGTCAACCCCACGTATGACCTATTATTTACACCTTTTTATTTGATAAAATAGATCGTTGTGAGCTCGTGTAGCTCGGTCTTTTAGCTCATCTGACGAGTTGCTAAATAACTCGTCGAACTTCTTTTCTTTCGTGGGTTCCTAAAGAACTCATCCTTATCTCACAAACTGAGTTCCTAAAGAACTGTTGAGATCTGTAACTCAACCCCAACTCTATTATGTCAATTTGATCTTAACAAAACAATCTAAGCTAATTTTTAGACCAAATCTAGCAATTTTTTGAAGATTTGATGAATTGTGTAGTGATCTTAAATTTATAATAAATTAATCAGCTCATTTTCCTGTTAAAATGATTTATAGCTGAAACATGGCCTTGCTCTGATAAATTGATCTATAACTTGACTAATTCAAGCTAATTTCTAATTAAATTTGAGCTATTTACATTTTTATATCAATTTAAAAGATTTGTAGCTCATTTTTGTCTCTGTTTAGCTTCTTTGAGTCATTTTATGGCTATATTTGTCTTATTTTACAATCTGAGCATCTAAAAATGGCTTTTTCTATTGTTTTCCAATGAATAAGTTTGAGCTATTTAATTCAACTAACTATAACATCTATAAATTACGTTTAAAAGCATTTTTATGGCTAGAAAGCTCTAGGATCTTGTGACTGGTATTGAAAACCATCCCACAGGAAGACAAGCTACCCCTGAAAACCTTCTCCTTTTCTCAAAGATCTCAAGAAGCTTTGTCCATCCTATTGCAAAGCATTAGAGATGAGTTCTTGATGCATGTAGGCCATTTAGACTCACCTTCAGCTGCATGGAAGCAATTAGAGACCATGCATGAAGGAAGTAGGTTGTCTAAGATCATTAAGCTTGTTCTAGAGTTGTTTACAACACCCATGAAAGGGGATGAGAAAATTGTAAACTATCTAGCTAAAATTAAGAACATTAAAGCTCAACTAGATGGCTACAACTATGATTTGTTTCAAGACAAGATTCTATATTTTATAATTCAAATCAACATTCATGAAAAATATAGACATTACATCTCAATCCTTAATTCCAAATATCAGAATGAGAATGATCTACCTGATCTAGACACCTTGTCTTCTTTGTTGATTCAAGAAGAGAGAGTCATGGAGAACTTTGATTCAAAAGAGACTTCTTCTCAAGCTCTATTCTCTCAAAATCATAAGCCTTCTCATACTAGACATTTTAATCCAAATCAGAATTCTAGTATTAAATCTAGATTTAAATCTAATCCTAAGACTAACTCTGTTAAAAGCAATCAGCCATTCAAAGTCAAATTTAATGGAACTTGTAATAAATGTGGAAAATTTGGACACAAAGAGTCGATTGTAGAGTCAAGATTAATAAATTAGTCAAGAATGCTAAAAATAACAAGCCTAGTATTTACAAGAAAAATCAGAAGCAAAAGCAAGCAAATGTAGCTAAGAAATCCATTTCCCTATATACATCCCTCTCAACTTCAAATGACCATGAATGGATTCTTGACAGTGGTGCCTCCAGGCACATGACTTGCATCCCTAATATCCTTTCAGATATGGTCAAATGTGAAGAGAATATCTATTTAGGAGATAACTTTGTCATTAGAGTTGAAGGTTGTGGCAATGTTAAGCTTTCTAATGGTTTAATTAGGAATGTCTTGTATGTCCCTAAATTAAAAAGAATCTTTTTCTTTCTCTCAGCTAACCAAATAAAACTATAAAGTTGTTTTTCTACAAGAAAAATGGTATGTCAAATATCAGTTTAAAAATGTCATTACTTCTGGGATCCAGAAGAATGGCTTGTATATCTTTGATGGTTTTATCTCTGAGTATTGTTTTGCTTCCTCTTCTAGGAATGATATTCAAATTTGGCATGAAAGACTTGGTCATGTAAATTTCAAAAGTCTATATGATATGTCTAGACTAAATCTTGTTGTTGGTCTTCCTAAGATAAAATCAGAACATGAAACTTGTGAAAGTTGCCTACATGGTAAGAAACATGCTCAACCATTTCACAAACATCATGATCCAAATTCCTCTTAGTTATTAGAACTAATCCATAGTGATGTAAGAGGTCCACTTGAGGTTCCTATTGTTGCGAGCTCACAAAGACACCCCAGTTGCGATTAGGCTTCTAGGTTGATCACTCTAGCATCCAGTGTGATTGCACAACATGGAAACCTCTCTCCAAGTGTGGGGACTTGTGAAACTAAGAGAGGAATCTCTAGATTAGAGGCTGGTTCCTCAAACTCCTCTGATTTAGATCTATATTTTGCAAAACTACAGAGGTTCAGATCCTAATCCTACTCTAAATTGCCAGGGGGCAGGGATAGAAATGCAAAAATTGAAACTAACTGAAGATGGTGATGCACCAAGGAATGAAGAACACCTATCTTTCTAGTAAACACACACCATTCAAATGTGATATAAGATCATGCACAGATAACATAACTTGCAGTGAAAGACCAGGAGGATGCAAAATGAACACAGAGAGGGTTGAGAATCATCCACAGACATATATTACTTGCTCCAAAGACTAATACCATACACTACAAAATTCAAAGAGGTAGAGTCATATTACAGGTTTCAAATGAGAGGTTCGAACTCCACAAATTCGCACGATAGGAGAAGAAGGGAGGCGCAAAAGCAGAAAATGTTTGACCCTTTTTAAGAAGGCCCTCTTTAAAATATATAGAAAGAATGAGAGAGGGAAGAGAGAGGAAATCCATAATCTACCCTAACAACTTCTAGGTCACATTTAAAATCATCTCATTATGGCGGAAGTGGCAGATCCTAGTAAAACGGTGGGCTATCTAACAGAAGCGGTGAACTGTCTGCTACATTAAAGTTGGTTGTTGAAGCGTTACTTCTGTCTATTATTATGTGCCAGAGGAGTTTCTCAATTTTCTCTCTCTAAACTAAACCAAAATGCCAGATTGACCCGGATTTGTGTAGATAATTTCACCAGATTTCCATTGATATAAAAACGCAAAAATCGAGCTCGGATCAAAAGTTATGGTGATCAAGATTTAGGGCAAAAACAAAAAAATAGGTCGGTGGGAAAAATATTTGATCTTTCCCCACGCTCACGCCACTTGGATGACACGTGGCAGGCTCTGATTCACTAAGTAGTTCTCTCTCCTCCACCTTTCCACAGGCTTTCCTTTGAAATTTCCTTGTGGGCCCTTAAACTTGGACACGTGGCACTATTTCATTGGTTCGGGTCAGTGCTTGAAACCTCACCCTTTGACTTCTAGACTTTCTCCCTCATGACACGTGTCGTGATTTGATTGGTATTTGGTCTCGCTGACTTTTCACATTCACCGCGTCCATTTGTCCCAGATGTCCCAGTGCTATTTGGGACAGAAACTTCCGATCGCTTGAAATGGGCTTCACCTGTCCCTTTTCGGTGTTGACACATGGTATTGATTGATTGGCTTTCGGCTCCTTGGCTATCCAGCGCCCCACGCGTCCCTTTGTCCCAATTGCTCAATGCTAAAGTTCCCGTTTCAGCCGAACCGATTGGTTCGCGTCCTTCGCATCCATTTGTTCCAACTGTCCCTGATCGGTATGCGGGACAAATTCTTCCGAACCGTCGTCAGAAATGAGCTTCCTTTGCTCTCGGCCGCTTCGCCTTTTCACGTCCTTCACGTCCTTGTGGCTCGGATGTCCCAACTACTTAGTGTGAAATTTCTCCTTTTTTGAACCAGGCGGTTTGCGCCCTTCGCATCTTCTTGTCCCACTTGTCCCAGAGCAGTTAGTCAATTTTCTTCTCCTTCGGCCGAACCGGCTTTCCGCGTCCCATGTGTCCCGACGGCTCGGATGTTCCCTTGCCTTGCGAGAATTCTGGTGGCCTTTCGGCTGATTCACACCCGATGTCCCTCATGTTCCAATGCAAGGACGAGGACTTAGCCAATTTTCATGATTTTTTACGCCCAAGCTTTTTTACAGTAACTTTTTCACATTTTCTCGAGCTTGCTCTTTCCTTCTTGGCCGGGGAGTTAGAAAAAATTTGAGGGGACCCTAGAAACATGATTTTTGCCTGAATCAATCCATTTTCCTGAGACTTGAGAATTCTGATGCATGTTATCAAATTAACCCTGGGGGTGAATTTGGATAACAATTGGTGACTCAGCGGGGTTACCTGCCTGCTAGGTAGAAGATACCAGTTGCCTGAAGTAGTCCATTGGGCATGGAGTCATCAAATATTCTATTTAGAACCTCAACTGACTCAGAATGTGCAAGGAGGAAGATGGAATGTCACCTGATGAAGGTAAGGACTGCTAAACATCTCCATGGACAGCAAGCTGTGCCAAAGCACTTAGGGAAAACAAGACTAACCTACAACAAAACAATGTGCACAAGCACTTGGAGGAAAGAAAATCTAATCTAATATTTATAGAGGTAGTGAACTTCCCTCTAGAAGCAATGCTTGAGATAGATTCCATTGACTAGAATCTACAGTTCTTCACCCTCCAGTGAGGCTAATTGGAAAGCATTGTTGTTCTTGCACTTTGTGACCACATATGGGCCACTCCAAATGGCATCAAATTTTGAATGCCTTCCTGGTTTTACTCTTTCCACATCCCATTTCAACACGAGATCGCTAACTTGAAAAGATCTATCCTTGGCTTTTCTATCAAAGGTCTTCTTGATCAAAGCTTGATCCTTTTCCATTGCTTGGGATGCTTATTTCTGATCTCTTGCAGCTCCATCAACTCTGCATACCTCACCTCCATGGGCTCAAATTCAAGCAACTCCAGCTGCTTCATGAGTTCCAACGTTGGCAACTCAAGTGACATGGGCAAGATTGCCTCTCTTCCATAGACAAGCCTGAATGGAGAGTTACCTGTGGATCTTTTGGGAGTTATCCTATCAGCCCATAAGGCTGATTTCAGTTTGGTATGCCAAGACCTCGATTCTCAAAGAAGAGTCCTCCTAATGATCCTCAACAAGTTCTTGTTTGTAGACTCGGCCGGCCATTACCACGAGGGTAATAGTTCGATGAAGTGCTTAGGTAAATCCTGTTCTTGACAGCCCACTCAGTCACCCTGGATCCAATGAATGCCAATGCATTATCAGAGATTATTGTGGTAGGTACACCAAATCTGGTTGTTATCCCCTCATAAAAGTCTAAGATGCTAGACTCATTCACCTCTTTGAGTGCTACTGCTTCTGTCCATTTGGTGAAGTAGTCTGTGGCTGTCAAAATCCATTTATGCCCTTGGCTTGAAATGGGATTAATGACTCCAATGAAGTCCAAACCCCATTGCATGAATGGCTGGTCAACTGAGATTGGATGCAATGGAAGGGCAGAAAACTTCTCTTTTCCTGTGAAGAATGCACAATTCTTACACCTCTTGATCCATGCATAGCAATCACTAAAGATTTTAGGCCAATAATAACCAGCTTTCATGATTTTTAGAGCTGTCACTCTTGGTGCAAAATGGCCACCAGCTGGTCCACCATGAAACTCTTCCAACACCCTTTGAATCTGATTTGTGCTAATGCATCTCAGAAGCACTCCATTCACATCTTTCTTGAACAAAACTCCATCAACAATGGCATACGGGACAGCCTGCAATCTGAAGTGTCTCCTTTGGGTCTTGTTCATCTCTAGAGGGCATAGGCCTATGCCTAGGAAGTGCATAATACCTTGGGTCCAACAAGGAGTGGGGGAAGCATTGTCTTCTTCATGATTGCCACTTGGCTCATGGCTGTCCTAGATCCAAAAGCAGTTTCTTCTTTGTTGCATACTTCTTTTTGCTTCCCCAATACTAGCTACTCACACAATCCTTTCCCTCTTACTAGCTTGGTGATCTTGATCTCAATGTCATACTCCATGACACGGGTGATCCAACCTGCCCTTTTCTCATTCAAATCCTTGTTGAGGAGGAAGTCCTTAACCCTTGACATATGAGACTAGTAAGCTGGACCTTGTTGTTTGAGACTAAATGCTTGAATTTCTTCAAGCTTCGATTCTGCAAGTACATGCTTTTCAATAAAGAGTACCTCACCTCGTAGTCATCTAGGCTCTCGGGTGAAGAAGGCAATCGGCTACTCATCATTATCGTGTTCTGCTTTACACCGAATGGCGAGAAATAGTGTCATCACCTCCAAATGCATAGAGGATGAAATCCTTGGAGAAGTCTGGGTTGATGAGAGTTGGTGCTTGAGAGATAGCTTCTTTGATTGCTTCAAAACTCTCCTTGCCTTCTGCTGTCCACTTAAAAGCCATGCTCTTCTTTAACATTTTGGTGATGGGCTTGACAAGGGCTGCAAAATCTGGGACAAACCTGCGGACAAAATTGATCCTTCCCAAGAAGCTCTGAAGGGCTTTCTTGTGGCTTGGCAATGGTAGTGCTCTTATGGCTTCAACCCTCTCTGGATCAATTGCTAATCCCTCTTTCGAGACAATATGGCCTAGAAGTTTCCCCTCATGAGCCAGGAATATGCATTTTTTGGGATTCAATGATACCCCAAATCTTCTACACCTCTGAAATACCTGCCTCAGATGAAAAAGGTGATCCACTGCATATTTGGAGAATACAGTGATGTCATCAAGATATATCAAAACTATTTCATTGATCAACCCCTTGAATGCCATATCCATTTCCCTTTGGAAAGTGGCTCCAGCATTTGATAGGCCAAATGGCATCTTCTTGTAGGCATATGTTCCCCATTTGGTTGTGAAGGCTGTCTTGAACTGATCTTCCTCCTTCACCATAATCGATTGTAGCACGAGTAGCCATCAAGTAGTGAAAACCTTTCGAACCAGCTACAACGTACAATATTTCCTCCATGGAAGGGAGTGGATAATGATCCTTGAGAGAGGCTCTATTCAAGTCTCTGAAGTCGACACACAACCTGATCTCTCCATTCTTCTTTCTGACTGGGACTAAGTTGGTGACCCAACTTGAGTGTTTGATGGGGAAGATGATATTGGCCTCAATAAGCTTGCTTAACTCTTTTCTCATGAGAGGTTCAATATGGGGATTCACTGGCCTTTGTTTTTGCTGACAGGCTTGGATTCCGGATCCAGCTCAATAGTATGTTGTGCCAACTTTGGGTTGAAACCTCTTAGATCTTTGTAAGTCCAAGCAAAGACATCTGGGAACTCTTGACAAAGCTGAACAAAATCAGATTTCTCTTGTGAGGTACTTACTTTGCCAATCTGCAATGTTTTCCTTCTTCCACTAAAATAGGCTCTAAATCTTCACCCTTTACTTGAATTTTCGCTTTCTCCTTCCGGAACTGATCATTCGGGTTGAAGATTGACTCTAAGGTTATGAGGCCTTTTGGTAATTTGTTAGTTCTCAGCTGCACCACTTGGTCACCATATTCTTGTGTGACTTGTCTTGATTCTAGCGGAGAACTCAGCTTCTTCTTGTAGGAAATTAACAATTTGCTGATCATTCTCGAAGACTTGCCAACTTGTATTGTTATCCGGAACAGCTGGTCTCACAACCACTTTGATATGAGGCTGAGGTTTTTCACTTTTGATATTTTCTACAACGTCAAATGCAGCCCCAATTGCTGCCAGTCTGTCAGCGGCTTCATTCTTTTTCCTTGGGATGGAATTGATGCTAAAAGCTTCAAAATCTTCAATAAGATCCCATACCCTATTTTTGTAGTTCTTCAACAGATCATTTTTGGCAGTATTTTTCCCTTTGACTTAGTTTACAATCAGCTCACTATCACCAAATACTTGTAAATTCCTGATGCCTTTCTTCATTTCCCAATGCAGTCCATGAATTAAGGCTTCATACTCAGCTGTGTTGTTTGAACAAGAAAACTAGAAATGGAAGGTTGAGTAATACCTTATATCTTGTGGTGAAATGAGCATAGCTCCTCCTCCTGCACCTTGTCTACTCCTTGACCCATCAAAGAACAATTGCCATACTTCATTCTTGTCTTTATGATCTGGCTTGGTGATGCTGGGGAGAGGTTGATTCTCTTCATGTAAACAATAAACTCCTAGCGCAGATTCTTCTACTTCTTGATAGGGATCAAAAGCATGTATCTTGTTTGCCCATTCATCAAGAGTTAGATCCGGGATGCTTCGATCTTGGTGTCGGCCTCGTCGGTGCTAGGGTGATCTTCTTGATCAAATCTTTGAGCAATTGGCATTAATCGACTTGGAGTGTAAGGCTCAATATGGAAGTTTGCAATAGGTTCGGATCTGATTGTGGCCTTAGTTCCATATCTTGTTTTCAATAGCATGTGTGACCAATCAGCGAGACAAATACCCCCAATCTTATTTGTGAAATCCCTTGACAAGCAAAGGGCAAAGAGTGGTGGAAGGTCTATGATTGATACATCTTGTAAAACAACAACATTTGGACATGCATGCAAGGTAAGACTCAAGTTTCTAATCACTCCAACTATTGCTACTGTTGTTCCATCTAACTGCACTACCCCTTTGGATGTTATTTCATACTAGAGCCCTAGCTGATCAGTTATTTGTTTGTGCATGACAAAACTACTTGGAGACACCAAATTTGTGTCATTATGACACCCTGTACCCCGCATCCCATTTCGCAACCTAACCTCATCACCTAAACCTTACACAATTATTTATTAATTACCTTATAATTAATAAATCCACATCGCCATACCTGCCACCTCATGTCGCCACCTCATCATGACCTAGTCTTAATCCTAAACTAACCTAATTAAGACCTATAACTCAGTCCAATTCCACACCCATGACTAATGACCCCTCTCTCGCACCCAAAACCGACCTTCTAGTCACTTGACCAAGCCCGCAACCAATCCCTCGGAAGAAAAGGAGGGAAAGCTGGCTATTTTACCAAAAATAGCCCGCTTTGACCTAACCGATACCGGTTCCTACTCGACCGCCGTCGGTTGCGTAACCGCCATCGGTTCCCTGTAAATGACCACTTCCAACCAAAAACAAGGGATCGGATTTTCATTTGATCGAGAGGAGGAGAAATCATCGAGAGGATCCGGATTTGCTTGGCCGAGCAGAGACAAGTGAAGAAACAGGAAGAGTTTGCAGAGAAGGACATCAAGCCCAAGACTGCAACTGAATAACCAGAGCCCAGTAACACTCATCCGAGCATCAGAAGAGGAGATAACTCATCTTGGATTGTCAGATCATCCAACTTGGGTCCTGTCTTCATCATCACAGTCCTGAAACCTACATCTGCATCAGGGACTAGTGAGTAGTGTTTTATATATGTTTCTAAGCACCATTTTCTTGAACTGTTGATTAATAGTAATCATAAGTTTATTCCTAGATCTACTACCAGCAACATACTGCACTTAACCTTCACCCATACATCCTGATATTTCCCAGAAGGCCATTTTACCACACTTTGAGTCTTCCCTATCCTCTCATCATTCCCCTCAGCCATCCCCAATCTTAATAACCCCAAAATCACCTCGCTGACCAACCTCTATCCGAGAAACACTTAGATTGCTGACCCTACCGGTATCGTTTATCCCCTCTGGCGGTGGTTCTCTAACCACATGTCGGTTACCCCGGTGAAGGCGTTGGTCACACGTGACTTATATCCCAAAACCCTTTTCTCACCTATTTTCCACCTAACAACCTCGGATCCGATCTGGTTTATCCCTTTAACTCAACCTAAACGTACTCAACGACGATGGCAAGAATCGAACAAACAATGTGACGCTTTATTATTGATAATTTAGCTTCTATTGCTTTGTAGCGAGATATCTAAATCATGATTTTGCAATAGCTTTCTTTGTTATCATTTGTGTTAATTTGTATTAAAAGGGGAACTGACCACCTTCGAAAGGAAGTTTTATATTTCCTGGGCCTAAGGCAGCTCCCTCATTTATTGTCTAATTAAAATCTGGTGGTCTTGTATTCTTACTTGCAGGTAGTCCTTCCAAGACAAAAAGGAGTTCTTCGCAGTCGATCTGATCTTTCTCTACGGTACGCGCACACCATCTCAACATTCAACAGGTATTCCTCCTAGCCCTAACCCTTATCTGTTTCTCAAAGGAATGATAGGATAGAAGCAAGTCTATTCTGCAGAGCTGAAACCATTCCGTGTGAAACATTTTGGCACGCCCGGTGGGACCCATTTCGGGTTTCTGTTTCTCTTGCTTGTTTTCGTTTTAGGAAGCATACTTGCTGTTGCTGTTTTTGTTATATTTAGTAAAGAATTTGTCTTGCTTTCCTAGTTTCGCATTAGTGAAAGTCATCTTATTTGCTTCATCGAATATCATTTTCGATTTGGGTTTAAAACACGTGCATTACATTCTTGCTTGTTGTTTTCAATTCTAGTGAACATAGACTAAGTAACAGGTCGTACACGTGGGGGTGATTTCCATGGTATTGACAGGAAATTAATCTTACTTTCACTGCACAACACATACCGAATCACTTCATAATTAACACAATAGCTCAAAACATCCCCCCTTTTCCACGGTATTCCTCTGCCCGATTGAGGTAACCTTATAAGCCAAAACAAACTTGACATTTCCCCTAAGTCTTTTGTTTAGGATTGACATCATTCCGCATCTAAAGGCATAAGCCCACAATAATTAAAATTAACCCTAGGGTTAGTCTCTGGATTTGCGTGTGCATCTTGCTTGTTTTCAGTTCTGTTTTCTCTGTTATACACTGTCTTCTGTGATTACCTTAGAACAATTTGATAAATGTACTGAGCGTTGTTAACAATCAAATCAGCAGCTTCTTATATTTTCTTATACCAGTCTTCTTACACCGACATCGGTTAAGCGACCGAGCGTCGGCTATAGTCTAAGCGACATCGTTATCGACCGATATCGATTCTTGTCTTTTACTGACTCTGACAAACCAGCAACCTACCAATTTCACTATTACGAGTCCGTTTACATTCGATAGATTGAAACCCTCATGTACTCTGTCCATGGTTGTTATCACTTGAAAGCAAGCCGCCGCCATGGTTTCACATGCTTGCTCGTGCCTTTACGAATCACCCCCTTCACATTCTATAGGGAACCCTACGGACACGGTGAGATCCCCAAAATTCCGGTAGGAGATAAGGAATTTGCCAAATTTACGGATGCTAATCTAGCATTTGTACAATACTATTTGTCTCATGCTCTTGACCGTACACCTAATGGTCAACTCCTTGTTGGCATGCCTATCAGTATAGCTGCTCATTTAGCCCCTTCTCCACCTGATAACTCTGCTTTGCCTTCCACATCCTTAGTCCCGTCGCCTACCTCAGCAGCTTCAGGGGTCCATACGGCACAGATTGGCTTTCCTTTGGTTAATCTTGGGCCCAACATGTCATTACCGCCAACTACTCCTACCTCGTCTCTCTTGCAGACTGTTCCGTTCATGACTTGCTCTCTGCCACCTATCCACACGAGCTTTCCTTCTCAAGCTCCGCCCACCTTTTCATTTCCACACACATATCCGGTAACCTCAACAGCTTATATAGGACATCCCTATTCGGTTGCCTCAACACATTCGTCCTCCATACCTTATCAACATTTAACCCCACCATTGTCTAGCGGTGGCCCTTGGCCCAACTTGCCTCTGTTTACCACAACCACACCATCATCTCATCCAACTACTGATTTAATTAAACAAATGATGGACAAAATGCAAAATCTGGAGGCTTGTTTGAGAATTCGTAGCACGTTGACATACGAGCAAGTTTTTGAGGATCCCATCCACCCTTCGGTCCCCCTTCATTCATATCCTCCTCAATGGGAATTACCAAAGTTTACCCGCTTTTAACGATAATGAGGACCCTCAACAACACTTGCGATCATTTAGACATGCCTGCTATCTGATTGCTCACGATAACGCTTTACTACTCCGCACCTTTCCCATGTCCTTATCAGGACCCACCTTGGAGTGGTACAGTGCTTTAACCCAGCACTCAATCTTCTCTTTTAACCAGCTAGCCCAATCTTTCTTGGATCATTTATCCATTAACATTGCCAAGAAAGTATCTATCACCTCTATGCCATCCGACAATTTGAAAAGCGAATCTATCACGATTTCGTTGGACAATGGCGGGGCCTTATCAACCAACTTACGTATGCCTTGCCTCAAACCGAACTTATCAAACTGTTTACGTGGGCCTGCGCTAAGCACATCTCTCCTACCCTCCAAATTCAAACTTTCCATACATTTGACGAGGCCTTTACTATGGCTCGAAAACTAGAGATTTGAGCCTTAGAGGAAGAGAAATTGAGGTTGCGCAACAAAAACCCCACTTTCCAAACCCAAGATTCCACCAACAAACCTAACATTACCAATCCTCACCCATTGATTTGAAATCAAAGGGGCCGTGTGCGGTGATGGTAAAATCCCGACCTTTGTCTAATACCCCACCAAAAACCACCTATAAGTATAAAGCGAGAACCCATCAACTACACTCCTTGGGAGAAACATATGGTGTGATATTGGAAAAATTGCTCAAAGCAGAGCCATTACCTTACCTCTGTTAAACCTCATTCGGGTTCGATTCCACTCGTGCCATACCTTCTTGGTACAAAGAAAATGACTTACCGTAACTTCCACCGCGTGAAGGGACACGGTCATGAGAGCGCAAGATGTTGAAAAACATAATGCGGGAAATGGTTGATGCGGGGATATATCCTCGATAATCCTAACGCCCGCTAACCGAAATTTGAAAATATTCAACAAACCATTCCCGAATCATTCTTCTAACTGTAATCTAAACCAAGATATCTTAGCCGAGGAGAGTGTTCATGAGATCCATGCAGTCTTCGATTCCTAGCCAAAGACCTCTATCGAACAAATTCTGAATCAAACCTCTTCACTAACGCAGGAAACCGAACCCCCTTCCTCGTCATCAAGACAAACTGAAATCCTTTCCGTTCCTTTACCCATCAAGGAATTAACCGCCCAGAGTTCCCTTCTCTCAAATGAGCCTTCTTACACCACATCCTTGCAAGACTGTGAGTAGATGTTATCTAATTTATCTATTTCCCAAACGTCTCCTTCTACCATTCTTGTTGTACAAGAGGAAGGCTCGCCACTTCTTTTGTCATCCTTAGACGAGAAACCTCTTGAACCGATATCACCACATTCTTTAAACATGACAGATCCTCTCAAAAACGCCCTCCTACCTATTAGTCCTTCATCACCTAAATCTTTTCTGCAACCGATTGACCTCTTAACGCCCATTGATACAGTGTCTTATATACCTTTTGTATCACACCCACAGTGGACCGGAATCACAACCCACCTTTCTTCCATACAAAAGTTTCTATTCATACATGAGGATTTGTCATTCCCGAGGAAGATAGATAGGTCCTATGGGAACGTTTGAGTACGCCATATTCTACTCAAATGCAAATGACCGATCCTGATGCCTCTACCATATACCCGAAGTGTTTACAGAAGCTTAAAATTCCTATGTCCTCATCTTCACCCCCCTCATCTCTACCAAATACCTCATCCACTTCTATTAACCTAACCAAATCTTCCCCTACGCTTGGGACCTCACCCATACCTAGTCTAACACACCCACCTAAGCGGCTTGATTTATCTAAAAATAAAGCCGTCCATCCCATTAGGAGATAGACTCAATCTCCTCAATCTAGGCCGTTAACACAACTAAAACCCTCGTCGTCACACCTACCTTCCATATTGGGACCCCATCCCTCTACCTTACATCAATATATCATACCTCCTGCGTTTTATTTTAAGCGACCTATGCCTTCTGTACCCATACAGAAATCCAAAGGTATAGCAACACCATCACCCCGTGTATCCTGTCCACCTATCAACCCTAAAAAAATTCCATCATCAAAAGATTTATTTTTGTCACTCCTATTTCTCGTGGTTGTTTTACGATACTACATCATTTGTCGCTTCATCATCCAACCTAGCTTCGCGTCAAAGAAGCCACGTTTAGTTAAAACCCATTATCAAAACTCCTTGGCTAAACCACCCCCATACAAACCAACCACACCACGTCGTCGGTAGAATCGACCCAGTCAATAGCCTCATTTTCCTCTGACTTTGACCCACTCAAAGGGTCTTACGCCAAAATCCTTACGATGTTGGTAGAGAATGCGACCATTTCCCTACCCCCACTTAGACCTTATGATCCATCTAAACCTCGACCTATAGGTTATGATGAGTCTAAAATCTGCGCTACCACCGCACACGGGACATGACGTGGGGATGTAAAGCATTGAAAGCCATACCGTCATCGTCACCTCTCTCAGATAGAAAAGTTAAGAAAGACAACTTCCAAAGAGAGAGACCTTTAGCTTCAATTCCCTCTCCTATACCACCTATCCCCGCCTCACCAAGATCTATCATTATTATAGCCCCACCTCTCAAAAACCATGACCTATCCCTACCATCTTCCTCCTCTCGTATTCATGAGATCAATATGATTAGTGTTGCTACTCGAGGGTAGAAAAACAATGGGAAAGCGAAAGAAAACACACCTGCGGCATCTCTTTCTCCGTCCACCATCCTGATTGCACCACCACCTAAAGTGGTTATTCGCGGACCTGCCTATCCCGTCTCTAATGGCATTGCCCACCGAACTATGATCAAACAACTTCACCGATCACCTATAAAATGACCTTGTATGATCTCATTGAGACTTCGAATCTCATCGACAAGCTCTCGTTGAACTCCTTGGGATAGAAGTTTTACCTAATGAAACCTTTCTGTTACCTCTATTCTAACACTCAATCACGTTGCTTCACTCACCAAACAATCTATCTCCCCAACCATACTTCTGCTCACGGTAAGCCCTTTCTTATCAATTTCTCCAAAGATGAAATTATCGACTTTGGTGCTTTGAAGATCGACCTGCTCTTTTCATCTTAGTGTACGTTCGGGATATTCGGAGTGCGTCGTGTTTTGATTGAAGGGGGCACTAGCCTAAACATCATCTCTTCAAAATCCTTCCAACAAATGAATATCCCTTCTAGTTGCATGTGCGCTTGACCCCATCATGTTGCGATCATTCAATGATGCTATTACTTCTACTTTAGGCACCGTGATCCTTAACATTCATGTAGGACCACGTACTTTACCCGAACTCTTCTATGTCCTTGAGGGAGAGTTCTAATACAATATGTTGTTAGGCCGCCCTTGGATCCGGGCTATGGGATGCGTTCCCTCCACTTTACATAGATGCATAAAATTTGAGTACGAGGGGAAGTCCTACACCGTAAAAGCTGATCCTCCCCCCTTCAAAACTTGTAATATGTTGTATCACCCTAATGATGTGCTTGTACGGTCAAGACACCCATTCATCAACCCAGACCATCTACTTCCGACGCACCTACACCTTGACCAATGAAACCGCCGTTACAAATATTACTTCCTTTTCGCAGATAACATCCCAACCTCGACCCCTTAGTAGATGTTTTTCAATGCCTTACTTTGGGGAGTACCACCTATATAACGTTAGCTCTTTCCATACCCGCGAGAATACGGACAATTACATGCACATCCCACCTACGACCATCACGTGGGGAGGTAATCTCTTACGGACCGCCCCATTGCCGCACCAACCTAACGTATGGGGGTGTTGACGCATCCTCCGTTACCCCAGAACCTCCTCTTAGTGTGGTTCCCTTCCGATCGATTTTCAATAATTGAAAAATCGTCGTTTCGCCCTCACCTTCTTGACTCATTTGTCTTGGAAAGGCTTTGGTTTTGGTCTTTATGAACAAGACCGAAATACACTCATTCCCGTGACTACACGCAAACACAATGATCACGGTGGTCTCGGTTTTCTGAAACACCTACCTTTGGAGAAACCTCGTGTCGGTTGTATCACGGAAGATGACGATGTCACCCCCACCAAGCCATCATCACCCCCACTTTGCCATCATCACCCACGAGTCGATAGACCACGAATCTATCCCTCTAACTTTTTTTTTTTTCATAAATGCTATCTTCATAAGTCCTCTCACTTATCAACGTGATCGAGGACCCATCTTCTCTTCCCATACGTATCCGGACATGATCGAGGAGGATTCCCCTTCGATTAATGTTGTTGAGTGCCAGGATGACGATTCCATCCTCACTTACCTTGGTGCGGGACGACTCCTATATTCAACGTGCCTTACCATCTGAAACACAAACCATGTTGAATGAGTCGACTATAGAAATCAACATCCACACCGAGGAGGATCCTCACGTTGTGAAGATCGGACAATCCCTTAACACATCAGAACAAGCCGCCTTTACTACCTTTCTCCGTACCCTTGACTAAGCTTTCGCTTGGTCCTACTTCTGACATGCTAGGAATTGATCCTACCATTGCTGTCCATAACATCACCCTAAACCCCGATTCCAAACCAGTCAAACAAAAACTGAGAAAAATACATCCACGCATTGCCCTCTTGGTCAAAGAAGAGCTTCAATGACTTCTTTCTGTTTCCTTCATCTTTCCTATTGACTATCCTCAATGGATTTCTAACATCGTACCTGTCACTAAAGTGACGGGGGGACTTCAGATATGCACGGATTTCCAAGACCTTAACCTCACTTGCCCCAAGGATGACTTCCCCCTCCCAAGTATTGATCAACTTGTTGATCTCACTGCGGGCCATGAAATGCTTTCTCTCATGGATGGCTTTTCGGGATACAATCAAATTTTGGTAGCCCCGACCGATCAACATAAAACTACCTTCATAACTCCTTGGGGAACCTTCTGTTATCGTGTCATGCCATTTGGCCTTAAGAATCTTTGGTGTGACTGTCGTGGGCTATGACTTACATTTTTCATGACATTATGCACACTATCCTTAAGGATTATGTCGATGATCTTCTTGGCAAATCTAAACATCGCAGTGAACATCTCGATGTTTTAACCATTATTTTTGATCACTGTTACAATATTCGGTCTGGCTTCAACCAAAGAAATGTGTCTTTGGTGTTCTTTCGGGAAAAATTCTTGGCTTTATTGTCTCTTTGCGTGGCATTGAGGTCGATCCATCTAAAGTAAAAGCTATCCTAGAAATGCCCCCACCCAAAAACCTCAAACAATTACGTAGTTTGCAGGGTAAACTTCAATCCATCCGGCGTTTCATCTCTCAACTCTCGGATCGATGTCAACCTTTCCATCACCTTCTTAAAAAGACATTGCCTTTGATGGAGTGAAGAGTGTCACCAAGCCTTTGAAGCTCTCAAAGCCTATCTCTTACTGACCACCCGTGCTTATTCCACCTCAAGATGATTTCCCTTTCTACCTTTACCTTTACGCTTGCGACCATGCTTTATAGGATCCATGCTCACACATCGGGACTCGACACGTCGAGAACAAACCATTTATTATATAAGTCGTACTCTCGTGGATTACGAGACTAGGTATACACATGTAGAAAAATTGTGCCTAGCCCTATCATTCGTAGCCACCAAACTCGACATTACCTCTTGAATCACAAAACTTTTGTCATCACCAACACGGACCCCATTCATTATATGTATGCCAAACCACATCTAAACCAATGCATCGCCTGATGGCTTATGCTCCTTGCTGACCTCGACCTTGAGTTTATACAACAGAAGTCAATCAAAGGACAAACTATTGCGGACCAACTTGCGGAGGCCCCTTTACCTGGGGAACAATTCACCAATTTTAATTTCCCCGATGAACTCATTGCCACTCTTTCACTCAGGGAAGAGTCGTATCAAATGACCCTCTTCTTCGATGGATCTAAATGCCAGCGTGGCGGAGGAGCTGGCGTTGTTCTCATTCCTCTTGACGCTGAACCTATGCCTCTTTCATTCCAGCTTGATTTCCCCTGCACTAATAATACAGCGGAATACGAGGCCCTTGTTTTGGGTCTCCAGGTTGCATTACACTTAGGTGTCAAATCCATTAATATTTTTGGTGACTCTCAATTGGTAGTCAATCAAGTTATGGGCATCTACCAATGTAAGAATGAGGAACTTCAAAAGTACAAACATTACGTGGATTCACTTTTGACCTCATTTACTCGTTATTCTATCCAGACCATTCCCCGCTCCACTAACAAATTTGCGGATACTATGGCTTGCTTAGCCTCGCAAATTCCTGCCTCACCAACTGACTCTGACATATTCGTCTTGGTCCAACAACTTTTTGCCCCATCCTACTCAGCCCCGGTTGTTTGTATGATAAATAATGTGTCTGCTAATTCGCAGGATACCTGGTACCACCAATTTCATGACTACCTTACAACCTCTGTTCTCCCACCTGACCTTACTAGTAATGGAAAACGTGCTTTTCTTAAAAGTGTTTCTCGTTATGTCGTCATAGGGGGACTCCTCTATAAACGTGGCTTTGATGGCATCCTTCTTCGATGTCTAACCGGCGCGGAGGTCACCTATACCATCCAACAAGTCCATGACGACATTTGTGGTGGACATTTTAGTGGCCTTGCCGTGGCCAAACGAATCCTTCGCCTAGGTTATTATTGGCCTACTCTTAATAACGACTGCTACGAATATGTTAAGCGTTGTGTTATGTGTCAACAACATGCCAACCTTCAACATACTCCTAGCCATCTGCTACAGGTCGCACGAGATCTTTAGCCTTTCTCACAATGGGGTTTAGACCTTATTGGTGAGATTCACCCACCTTCTTCACAATGTCACCATTGGATAATCACAAAGAATGAATAGTACACGAAATGGGTGGAGGCCATTCCACTCATTTCAATCAAAAAAAAAAAATTGTTGAATTTGTTAACCATCACATTATCTACGTCGTTTTGGTATTCCTCATCGCCTAATAACGAGATAATGGTAAATCTTTAAAAATAAGTTGTTACAAGACCTTTATGACAACTTTGGTATCAAACTTAGTTTCTCATCACCTTACTATCTGAGGCCAATGGTCAAGCTAAATCTTCTAATAAAACCCTAACCAAAATCCTCATGAAAGTTGTCAATGAGTCCAGAAAGAAAGCGGCATGATCACATTCCCTTTGCCCTTTGGGCTTATCGTACTAGCATTCGTACTCTCCACTAATGCCACACCATTTTCTTTGGTATATGTGTAGATTTTGTCTTGCCTCTCGAAATACAAATACCCTCCCTCCGAATATCTCTTGGGATATTCTTACCAATGATGATTTGCGCCAAGAGCGGTTAGCCCAATTAGAGCTTCTTGATGAGCGTCGTCTTACAGCTCTTGATCACCTTCAAATCTACCAAAAACGCATCAAGCGTGCTTATGATAAGCGACTTCATGAGCGTACCTTTAAGGTTGGTGATCTTGTCCTCAAAGAGAATCAACATGTAACCAAACTAGAAAAGAGTAAACGTGGAAAATTTGCTCCTAATTGGATTGGGCCTTACATTATCACTCACACTTATGGATCAGGCACTTATCGTTTAGCTTCGCTTAATGGTAAACCTGAGCCTGAACCCCTTAATGCCTTGCATCTTCGATCATTCTACTGTTGAAATTAGTGTTATATCACTTCTTATCTACCTTACGCTCATCCCTTGAGCTCATTTACCACCGCATACACTTTGTTTCTTACATCTCAAAATCAAATCAAGCTCACATGGTTTGATTATCACCTCCCCTTAAAAGATGTCTTCCCCTTTTTAGTCTAGTCCATGACTTCAAAGTATCAAAATAACACATTCTTAATTAAAACACTTATGGGATTTTCTTGAGTTAAACTTCCTATAAAAACTAGATGCTTTATGCCCAACGGACATCTAGACCTCTAAATTATATAATAGAAATTTGCTCCCTTGAAGGACAGCTATATGCCAAACTATTGCTACTATTATTATATATTTTGCTCCCTAAAGGACAAATGACTATACATAAACACCGCATCTGCTCTATAAATAGGATTGCTCCCTTGAAGGACAGACTATACACGATCAGCCTTTATCACAAGCTTCTCGCATTGATCAGCTTCGTGAAGACCTAAAGAACAACAAAATACATATCCCATGTAGACTTCCCGCATCGATCAGTCTATATCCAGCAAAATAAAATAAAAATAAAAGCGGTATTTCAAAACACTTCTGAGTCATGGACTTGTCTATTTAGGTTTGGTTTTCTTTTGTCAGAATAATCATCTTATAATAAGCTCTCTGCACCCTCGCCCACATCAACCACCTCACCTCACCATTTGTCAAAGCAACAAAACTCAAGGGATGTGACGTATATCCGATATATTGTGATTATACCACTCTTTTCACCTATCGACTTCTCGCCTATGCAAGGTACCTAGGGATTCAAGCTCATCCTACATTAATACGTGGTTTGTTTAGCTCTTCTCAACTATGGGACACTCTTGCCTCTTTTTCTCGGCTCTAGGATTGTGTGTTGACCTTAATCAGGACACGATTCCCTACTACTTGGGTATGCTAACTTTCGCTTTACCCTACCAACACCAACAACATTACCCTACCAACATCCAATTTTTACCAACCAACAAAATTGCATAACCACAACAAATTATGTCTGAATTCACCTTTCCCTGATCCTAAGGGAGAACTACATCGGTCTGAGGCCCTTCCTTGCTTTGTGCAATGGGCTATGTAGGCAGCACTTAGGAGACATGGGGTCTCCCAAGGTTAGCTCGACCATCCCCTACCTTACCCTATCATATGTTGTCAATATAAATATTTTTTGTGTATTTCTATTTGCCAACTTTCCTCTTTATCCTTTTTCAAAACAAACAAAAATAACATTCAAACACAACCATTCTTATTATTATCTTCACTCGGAACCACATACATCTTTAGTTTTATTTTTAGATGTTAAACAAATACATCTTCTCTATCATCGACTCAGCAGTCGACATCTTTATTTATTCTTATATTCCTATGAAATTCACTTAGATCCTTGCACCTCCTCTCGAATCGAGGTGGTGATCGTGATCGTCGATACCCCTCGGCTGGCCTCTCCATCCTCAAAGGTGCCTTGCCATTGGTTCCTCCCATTGATCTGCCAACATCTCTGTAACATACGAATACGTCCTCTCGTGTGGAGGAACCTTGCCTCTAGTCTCTCCACTCATAAGCTGTGAAGCCTCTAACAATCCCATTGTCTCATTCACATGTGTTTGAAGGTGGAGCCAAATCCTGTAGACGATCTCTCTCCACTTTGTAATCACACGGCTATGTCGGGGCACTCAAGTGCACCTCGCACCTCTCTACCCACCATACTCTATACGCCTCTGTCGTTCCCGCATCCATTACCCTACGATCGGTCATTTGCTATCTCTTCGGCCCTTACGGAGGTGTAGGCCGGGGAGGTGAGAATGTTGCCTCGGCGTCAATCCTCATGTATGGTCTATATGTCATAGGTATATCCTGAACAAACCCAAATTGTCGCCGCACGCGATCTAGAGGAATCCTCTCGTACTCACCCGGCCTATGCCCTGCGATCCACCTCAATCGCTCTACACCCCTCAACTCCTCAGCTATGTGCTCTGTCACCATATAGTTCCCGTACGGCCTCCAACAAATATCCGCAATCGCCACCATCTCCCATACTTGTCTATAATACTCGATGTCATCTATCACGGCCTGGGATCTCGCCTCTTGTTTTATGCTGGACCCATCGTCTGAATCCCAACCTTTGCACTCCTGCCTCTCCCGACTCAATGGGTCAGCCTATTGGACGCACACAAACAATATGCTCATAGGCCCAACAATGTAATAAGTACGAACAATCCAATGTCGTCCTGTGTTTTCGCTTGCATGCCCATAAACCCCTATATAACTCTGCCAGATATGCGGGTGCCCATGCGAATGTCACGCTCATTTCTATCATTTCCCAAATAACACTCATCAATGCTTTGGGAAATCTTCCACCTTCCGCCCTCGGCAATGCATAATACCCCACCACTATCATTAATAGCACGGCCAACCTTGTTTCCTCAGGGTGTGTTGCATACATTGTACCATACGTAAATGATAAACCTCGCTGTGTCAAATCTCGTGCAGCTGACCCAAATACTACTGTTATCGCTGCCCTGCCCCATGTGTTGGCAATGCACGATACAATGTTTTTCCTATCATTAGGAGTCTCAAAATACGGAACACATCTTCCAAAGTCACTGTCATCTCCCCTGTTGGTAGATAGAAGGTATTCTTTTCTGGATTCCATCTCTCGATCAACACTGCATGACATAGCATGGTTACGCGTACGATTCTTGAATAATAGCAGATTCCACTTAACCCCAACCGATTTATCAATGCCCATTCAGCTGGTGTTACATCCGCTCGGATTCGTGACAACAACGTTGGCATAGTATCATTCATCCTTAACCTTGCTTCTGTCTGCGTACATCAAAAGCGACACATGAATATTCAAAAGAACAAATCTCTCACGGGTTTTTCTCAAACTCTGGAAACCCTTACGGTGAGCGATAAGCGGTTATGCATAAGCGATACCGGTTTGCTAAGCGATACGGTTACTTCAAGCGATACGGTCTTTATCAAAATATACCTACCCCGCTTAAAACATACACCTCGATAATTATTTTGCCGTTTACTCCTATTTATACCTAAAAACATACATGCCCACCCCTGTTTACCTACTCCTTAGCAATCATACCATCCCCAACCCTTGCCTATCACTTTTTTTTTCTTATCTTTACCCACTTACACTTCTCTCATCCTATTTACAAACACATGCAAGGATCAAATTACAACCAAACAATTTACCTCTCCGGATGCAGCAGCTTGGGGCGGAACACGTCTTCCCCCTCGTCCCTGCCTGCTGGATGCTTCTCCTCGTTCAGCCATGTTCACCACCCTCTTCAAATATAACTTGTCTTTCTGCCTTCTGAATCTCAGCCCACACTCACTTCACCTGTCTCTTTCCTCCTTATCACTCAAATTCTTTCATGCAATTACCTGTAGCAGTTGTCAAATAGCATCGCATTCGCATATTTAACTTGTTGCATGACTCTAAAAACAAGAATGCTAAAAATAAGAACTTAAGTTGACAACCCAGCAGTTCTATTTTTAGGAAAATAATTCTTTCATAACCGATATCGGTTACATAACCGATACCGGTCATATACCTACCGACATCGGTTACATAACCGATATCGGTCAGGTGTCCCCTTGTTGCTTAAACCTTAAGTCATCTCTTCATTTTTACAAATTTTTGTAGCGCCCGTCCCTTTTTTCCTGCATGAACAACACCATTATCCATATTTTTCATTAAATCCATATCTCATCACAATTTCATCAACATCATCTATCTATCTTACAAAAAAGCCAAGCCATCAACAAACGATATCAAAAACCATCAATCTAACACCATTTGAATCCAAATCATAACTACATATATTCAATTTCACAAAACCAGCGACAAAACATACAACATTTCATAATACAACATGTCAACTAAACTCATCATTTATATATACATACATACATCCCATCAACAAAAGACATCAACATCATTAATATATAACACCATGTATATCAAATTCATCATACATTAAATATCACAAACCATTTTCAAAACACTTAAACACATTTTTACACAAAACATGTGGGTCAAATCATCATATCTATATATATACAAAGTTTCAAATATATAATGTGCTTACTGCGTCGGGGCCTCTGTGATCTCATAATACAACAAAGCCGACACACGAGGCCCTGATAGCGCCCGATAATCTCGACTCGGCTCACGGTAGGTCTCTCATATCAAAAACATACTCGGCTTGTAGGCGGTATCCATTGTACAACCCATACTCGGCTCGCAGCGGTATATACAATAAATGAATGAATGAATAAATGAATACATAATATCTAGGCACGCAAGCCTCTATAAACATAGCCGGTTCGTAGACCGGTGCCCATATCCAATGAACCAATACAAAACTATGCAGGGACCCCTCAGCTCTCTCCACCGCCCTCTACCTATCTCTGCTGCTAGTCCTATCTTTGCCTCTCGCCTCCCTACTGTCATAGACCCACCATTGGCTGCGCCTCCTGAGATCTCGGCTCAGGAGGTCTCGCTCATGTGCCACATATGGTGATAATCAGCCCGGTACCATCAAGAATATCACGATAGTCTAGGGCCTCTGCTCTAGCCTCCATATAGCGATCTCGATCCACCGTAGGTCTTTGGGGCTGGTCCCTTGAATCCTACTACCAAGTGCCCCTGTGCTGTCTTTGGTGCTGCATTGGTGGTGCTGTGGGCTGTAATGGTACTGCACAATGGGCATCGTGCTGGTACCATTTGGTGGTGCTTCTTGATGGTGCACATGCACATGCACTGAGCACTGGGCTAGCTGCCCCTGTAAGACACCTATCTGTGCCTGTGCGGCAGCAAGCTGCCCCTGTAATAACTGTACCTGCCCTCTGAGCTGGTCCCTCTCTGCTCTAACAGCCGCTAAGTCTGGCTGTGCGGGCTGTGCTATCCTCGCAGCTCTCTCTCCGGCCCACCAAACCAAAAATGCTCCTGTGCAGCCGGCATCATCTACGGTATCATCTGCCGGCCTCTCAGCAACCCAATCTGGGTCCACGGGCTGTGGTGTAGGCAGTGGAGCCTCTACATCATCCCTCTGGTACTGAGGGAAGCGAGGTGGCTCATCCTGTCATAGCCCCATCTGCCTACGTACCCTCTCCAGGGGTATCCTCTCATACTCTCCGGCCTCCGTCCCGCTATCCAGAATGTATACTGGATCCACTGCAACTGTGCTCGGGCTCCTCCGTGCGGGTGATGACCTCTATAAGGTCTCCATATAATATCTAACGCTGTCAAGCCCTCTAACATATGTCTATAATAAGTGACGTCCCACCCTGCAAGCACTACTCGTGGCTGGCCCACGACCCCAACCACCTCTGAAAGCCGTATCTATAGATGACCTATGGCCCTGGCTGCTGGGGCAGCCCTACTGGTCTAATGCATATGATATGCTCATATGCCCAACAGTGTAGTAAAAACATCGAGCAAATCCCGAATCGCCTCATCCGGCGATAGCCCCTGACTCTTGGTATTACTACACGGGTATCTTGGTGCCCAAGCATAACATGTGTGCTCCTCCATCATCTCATGTAGCACCCCCATAAGCACCCATGGAAAGCGGCCTCCTCTGCGAGTGCGGGAGGGTGAAGCAGGTGATCCGATCATCATCGGCATGGAAATCCGTGTATCATGGCGGTGGGCTTGGTACATATCCCACACGCGATACTCGCTTGTTTGTGATATGTCGATGCGCGCCGCTACATCCCGAATACGTGTAGGATGCTGTCCATGGCTGTCTCGGCATCAACACTGAAAAGCGCCTCTCCATCAATCGGTAATCAAAGGATGCGATACACATCCTCCAATGTGATGGTCATCTCTCCAGTCGGGAGATGGAACACATTGGTCGCCGGATCCCATCTCTCGATGAGGGCGACCATCAAACTGTGATCCCTGTCAATCGCTCTGTATCGCTGGACTCCACCGAGTCCCACCTCGCGCATGATACCCCACTGCGCTGCGGACACGTGTGGCCGCATCCGTCTCAACAGCGGAGGCATCCTATCCCGCATAGTCAGCTGCTGACGTGCCTGCACAAAATCACCCACTGCATTAGACCTACCCTTTCAAACAACTACTACTTTAACCTTCTATACCCTCTTTTTACCCACCCGACCACAACCCGACTCTATAACACACACCTACACCCACCTATTTTACCCTAAAAACTTTACGATATCCCCTTGCCTTATCTCGCACACTACCATTTACTCAGCTCTACTCTCGCCATTTACCTATGCCCCTACCAATTTAACACCTCCCCATTCATGCCCAACACCTACTCTATCCGAACCGCACCAACCACACAATCGCCCCATTTTTCCCCCCACTCACCAATCAACCTTCTTATTAACCTCTACCCCTTCCCTCTTCACCCCCACAAACACAACACCCAAACCACTAATACCCAAACACCCAAACAACAGCCCCAACAACCACCAAACACCCCCAACCATAGCAAAACGGACCGGTACCGGTCACCCATGACGCATAACCGGTCCCCTCTCCACCGACGTCGGTCGATGTACGACCGACACCGGTCACCCGCAAACCCACCCTGCCCCGAAATTTCTTGACCGATGCCGGTCGCTTAGTGACCGGCATCGGTCACTGAAAAATCACGGAGCCGAACTGCCGTACGGCCCCCAAAATCCTTTTTTGCCTATTTATACCTATTTACCCACCCAAACACCCTAAAAATCTACCCACCCTGCCACCTTGCCCTATTTTACCCATCTATCCTCTTCGTTTTTTAAATAACTTCAATTTATTCATTATTTTACCAAAACATGGATTCCTACCCAAACCCCCAAAAATAGCCTAACAACATCAAATTCACACAATGAAGGGTTTCGAACCTACCGGTACGACGACACGTCGTCGTGGTGGGATGGGTGGTGGTGGTCCAGCTGGTCCAGCACCTCCTGCTCCTCCTGGCTGTGCCATGGCTATAAACTCTCCTCTGCTGGGTCCTCCACCAATCAACTGCTGCCTCCTACTCACTAGGGTCCACTAAACACTCAATTCTCCACTCAAATAGTGCCACCTCAACCAACAAATGCTCCAATCTCAACAATCCACCTCAGACAACTCCAATTGGTTTTCAAATTGACAATGTGACAATGACCGGCCGTATTTTTATTTTTATAGGTTTTTGACCTATAACCGATATCGGTTTTATTGTGCCCTAAGGAACCAGTATCGGTCATCTAACCGATATCGGTCATACATAATCGATATCGGTTTTATCTCACCTCTACCCCAATTTCGGCCCTTATTTTCTAATAGCCCTTTCTACCAACATCGCCTATATCCACCATCATTGTGACCCTTTGTTAACTTCATTGGCCCGGCCAGGCCGCAACCAACCCATTTGCTTTGACCCAAGCAGTAACCAACCCATTTGGCTCGACCCAAGGCCGTAACCAACCTATTTGGCCTGACCCAAGGCCGTAACCTACCATTTGGCCCGACCCAAGGCCGTCACCTACCATTTGGCCTGACCCAAGGCCGTAACCTACCATTTGGCGCGACCGAGGCCATCACCTACCATTTGGCCCGACCCACGGCCATGGCGCAAACAACCTATTTGGCCGACCCAAGGCCGCATGACCAACTTATTTGGCCCGACCCACGGCCGACCAACCCATTTGGCACGACCCGAGGCCGCACCTAACCATTTGGCCCGACCCACGGGCTGCAACCAACCCATTTGGCCCGACCCAAGTGCGCCTCACCATTTGGCCCGACCTAAGGCGCACCGATTAAATACCATACCCACAATCAATGTTTTATTTTATCCATCCATCATGTAGCCTTTTGTTCAATCGAGATCACTGTTCGTGTTTTAGCATGATCGGGGTCCTTGACTTGATCGGTCGACCAACTTTGCCTAGACTTAGACCGTGGACGTTTATCTCAACCAAACCAACCATTTGAGTCTTGCCTGAACATGCCCAAAGCGTTCTGTACCTTACCCGTTATATACCCGGAGCTACTTCCTATGCCTTGGATACCAGGATTATATCACCCTTGTTTGGATAAACTATCGACCTTTGCTATGAATTGCTTGTTTTCTCTTCAAATCATATACCACTGGTCGCACTATCGCATTTCAACGTGCGTCGCTTCCTTGGACCTACCCCACCCTCTTCTTGTTATCTCAACACCATTTACCCTTTATCAACCCTATCCACGCTTTCACGCTACCTCAATGTGATAGATTTGAGGGGGATTACCTATACCCTTAACAGGGGTAACCACTTCTTTTATTGTCCGTGCAGCTTTACAAAACAAACTACACGACAATAAGGGGCTAATGTAGACACCAAATTTGTGTCATTACGACACCCTGTACCCCGCATCCCATTTCGCAACCTAACCTCATCACCTAAACCTTACACAATTATTTATTAATTACCTTATAATTAATAAATCCACATCGCCATACCTGCCACCTCATGTCGCCACCTCATCATGACCTAGTCTTAATCCTAAACTAACCTAATTAAGACCTATAACTTAGTCCAATTCCACACCCATGACTAATGACCCCTCTCTCGCACCCAAAGCTCTGACCTTCTAGTCACTTGACCAAGCCATGACCAATCCCTCGGAAGAAAAGGAGGAAAGCTGGCTATTTTACCAAAAATAGCCCGCTTTGACCTAAGCCGAAACTGAGTTCTACTCGACCGCCATCCGTTGCATAACCGCCACGGTTCCCTGTAAATGACCACTTCCAACTAAAAATAAGGGATTGGATTTTCATTTGATCGAGAGGAGGAGAAATCATCGAGAGGATCCGGATTTGCTTGGCGAGCGAGAGACAAGTGAAGAAAGCAGGAAGAGTTTACTGAGAGAAGGACATCAAGCCCAAGACTGCAACTGAATAACCAGAGCCCAGTAACACTCATCCAAGCATCAGAAGAGGAGATAACTCATCTTGGATTGTCAGATCATCCAACTTGGGTCCTGTCTTCATCATCACAGTCCTGAAACCTGCATCTGCATCAGGGACTAGTGAGTAGTGTTTTATATATGTTTCTAAGCACCATTTTCTTGAACTGTTGATTAATAGTAATCATAAGTTTATTCCTAGATCTACTACCAGCAACATACTGCACTTAACCTTCACCCATACATCCTGATATTGCCCAGAAGGCCATTTTACCACACTCTGAGTCTTCCCTATCCTCCCATCATTCCCCTCAGCCATCCCCCAATCTTAATAACCCCACAATCACCTTACTGACCAACCTCTATCCGAAACACTTAGATGCTGACCCTACCTGGGTATCGTTTATCCCCTACCGGCAGCGGCTCTCTAACCTTGCATGGTCGGTTACCCCGGTGACCGGCGTTGGTCACTGTGACTTATACCCCAAAACCCTTTTCTCGCCTATTTACCACCTAATGACCTCGAGATCAGTCTGGTTTATCCCTTTAACTCAACACGAGCGTACTAATGATGACCCGATGTAGAACAAACAACATGACGCTTTATTATTGATAATTTAGCTTATTGCTTTGTGTAGCGAGATATCTAAATCGTGATTTTGCAATAGCTTTCTTTGTTATCATTTGTGTTAATTCATATTAAAAGGAGGTGACCACCTTGAAAGGAAGTTTTATATTTCCTGGGCCTAAGGCAGCTCCCTCATTTATTGTCTAATTAAAATATGGTGGTCTGTATTCTTACTTGCAGGTAGTCCTTCCAAGACAAAAAGGAGTTCTTCGCAGTCGATCTGATCTTTCTCTATGGTACGCGCACACCATCTCAACATTTAATAGGTATTCCTCCTAGCCCTAACCCTTATCTTTTCTCAAAGGAATGATAGGATAGAAGCAAGTCAATTCTACTGAGCGAAACCATTAAAATACAAAACACTACTTGCCCGGAATCAATCATGCAATTGTGTACTAGCTGATTTCCAATGATAAATGAAACATAGAAAGCGAGGGGCTTCAACGTCTTACTTCTTGCTGTCCTCCATGATTTCCCAGTGGCGGTGTTTGTAAGAACTTTGTCTTGCATCGAACCCGCTGATTTGAAATTGGTCAATCCTTCATGGCAGCTTGTAGCGAGATCTCTTTGTCGGGGATGGATAGGGATTCCCACATTGATATATTGACATTAGTCTTCTTCATATGTTCAATGATCTTGAATGGGGATGAAGTATCCTTTTTGTTGTCCCCTTTTTGCACACTAACCCCTTGCACGTGGGCAGCAACAACTAGCATTTGAGTTGGCCTAGGGGCTGTTCTTGGCTGCCCTTGTGCATTTGAAATTGGATTTTGCTTGCCAACCACTTGTGGAACCATGGGAGGTTGTGGATTGGCTGGGGCTAATGGCTGCTCAAAGCACCCAAATTTCTCCTTTTTGACCTTGTGTTAGCTGCATGACACCTTGAGAAACCACACGATTCATGCCACGAAATCCTTTGCTTGCAGTTCACCAATGTGGTGTCATTTGGGGCTGATTGCTTTGTTGGAATGTTTCTTGTTGTTGGTTGTTTCCTTTGATTTGCCCTCACCCTCCACACCCAGTAGTTATCACCATCAATGCTTGATTGAGAGTACCATTGAAGCACATGGATTGGTTATGAGGCTCATTGCATGGAAAACACCAATCATATTCGAGCAATGTTGTTACGTGTTGGCACTAATGCCTTAGGCAGATATGGCATTTGGATTATAGGGCTGGAATGGTCTATTGGCGGGAGGCCTTGTTTGATTCATATTTGCGGTTGGATTAGGTTGTCTTTGTGGTTGGTATGGCTGCCTATTAGGTTGAGCTTAGGGTTGATAAGAAGGTCGAAACCTTGGGCTTGTTGCCTCTTGAGAGTAACTAGCTCATTACCTAGGTTTTACAATTGCTTCATGACTTCTTGAAGCTCATTTGGGGCACTTGGGGATGAAGTGGAAGCTTCATTCGGACTCTGATTTCTAGGAGTGGGAGAAGGAGCCAAATTAGGTGCTTGACTGGTGTTTGGATTCTCTAAACTTGGAAATAGTGGCATGGGAGGTCTAGGGGCAAGTTTGCCAGCTTGAATCAAACAATTTTCAGCCCTAATGGCAATGTTATAAGCCATAGGGATTGTTGTGCCTCCCATGGACTGAAGTAACATAGAAATATCAGAATTTAGAGCTTTGAGATAGTAGAGAAAAGCACCTTACGCTGTTGGCACATTGCCCTTTGGAATTCTCTCACAAGTCTTTTGAAATCTGAAGTTGAAGTCGGTCGGCGGCTCATTGGGAGCTCTCTTGATGGTTATCGGCTGCTCCAAAAGAGACAAGTTGTCTCCCTTCTCTCCAAATTGCTCATGAAGTGTAATACCACGACTGATTCTAGTTTGTGATAGAACCAGCTCCAAGGCTTCTAAACCATTACAATGCTTTACCCTTGAATGAAGATGCCGGTAACTTTACTGACCACTTGCATTTCATTGATTTCATGGATTACACAAAGGTTAGCAATATCCTTAACATGATCACCTGGAGTAGTCTGATTTTCTCCAGTGAAGTAGGGAATGTTCTTCAAGGCTGCAATAGGAACTGGATGTTGTGCATTGAGAGCAAGTGGGCTGCCACCTATGAAGTTGACGTAGGGGTTGTTCTGAGCCATTCTGATTGGTCTTAAAACCCTTGTTGACTGAATGAAAGGTCTACCAGGTGGAGGAGTTGAGAGAGTTATGTTTGGTGGAGATGGAGACCTTTGAATCCTTCTTCCTCTTTGCCTTCTTCTTGGAGATAATTGTAGGTATTCAAACAACACTTCTTCTTCTCCAACTCTTGACCTTGTGGTGATTCTTCTCATGAGTTTTCAGGCCTCTGCTTGGAACAATCGATTCTTCCCCTGGGAGTCGCCAGATATGCAAATAATAGCTCTTTTAAGCAAGAAAATTGCAGTAGATGCACATCAACCCTGCTACAATAAAAATGAGACCTCTAGTCCCACCGGGCGTGCCAAAAGCTGTTATTACGAGGCTCACAACACCCCCGGATGCGAGATCAGGCTTCTAGGTTGATCACTCTAGCATCCAGTGTGATTGCACAACATGTAAATCTCTCTCCAAGTGTGGGGACTTGTGTGGAGAGAGGAATCTCAGTTAGAGGTGGTTCCTTAAACTCCTCTCGATTTAGATCTATATTTTACAAAACTACAGAGGTTCGAGATCCTAATCCTACTCTAAATTGCCAGGGCGGGGATAGAAATGCAAAAATTAAAACTATCGAAGATGGTGGTGCACCAGGAATGAAGAACACCTATCTTTCTAGTAAACACAGACCATTCAAATGTGATATAAGATCATGCACAGATAACATAACTTGCAGTGAAAGACCAGGAGGATGCAAAATGAACACAGAGAGGGTTGAGAATCATCCACAGACATGTATTACTTGCTCCAAAGACTGATACCATACACTACAGAATGCCAAGAGGCAGAGTCGTATTACAGTTTCAAATGAGAGGTTTGAACTCCAAAATTCACCTGATAGGAGAAGAAGGGAGGAGCAAAACAAAAATGTTCGACCCTTTTTAAGAAGCCCCTCTTTACAATATATAGAAAGAATGAGAGAGGGAAGAGAGGAAATCCAAAATCTACCCCAACCACTTCTAGGTCGCATTTAAAATCATCTCATTATGGCAGAAGCGGTGGATCCTGGCAAAACGGCAGAATTTCATCTCTAATGAAGCGGTGAACTGTCTGCTGCATTAAAGCTGGTTGTTGAAGCGTTACTTCTGTCTATTATTACGTGCCAGAGGTGTTTCTCAATTTTCTCTCTCCAAACTGAACCAAAATGCTAGATTAACCTCGGAATCGTGCAAATAATTTCACTTTCCATTGATATAAAAAACGCAAAAATCGAGCTCTGGATCGAAAGTTATGGTGATCTGAAGATTTAGGGCAAAAACAGGCAAAAACAGGTCGGCGGGAAAAATATTTGAACTTTCCCCACGCTCTGCCACTTGGATGACACGTGGCAGGCTCTGATTCACTGAGAAATTCTCTCTCCTCCACCTTTCCGCGGGCTTTCCTTTGAAATTTCCTTGTGGGCCCTTAAACTTGGACACATGGCACTATTTCATTGGTTTGGGTCAGTGCTTGAAACCTCGCCCTTTGACTTCTGGACTTTCTCCCTCATGACACGTGTCGTGATTTGATTGGTATTCAGGTCTACCAGCTTTTCACGTCCACCGCGTCCATTCATATCGGATGTCCTAGTCTTTGTTTGGGACGAAACTTCCGATCTGCTGAAATGGGCTTCACTTGTCCCTTTTCTGTTGTTGACACGTGGTGTTGATTGATTGGCTTTCAGCTCCTTTGGCTATCCGCATCCCATGCGTCCCTTTGTCCCATTTGCTTTCGGTGATGAAGTTCCCGTTTACGCCAAATCGGTCGGTTCACGTCCTTCATGTCCATTTGTCCAAGTGTCCTGAAGGTATGCGGGACAAATTCTTCCGAACTATCCGAAATGGGCTTCCTTTGCTCTCGGCTGCTTCACCTTTTCACGTCCTTTGCATCCTTGTGGCCCAGATGTCCCAACTACTTAGTGTGAAATTTCTCCTTTTCGGCCAAACCGGGTGCTTCGCGCCCTTCGCGTCTTCTTGTCCCACTTGTCCCAGAGCAGTTAGTCGATTTTCTTCTCCTTCGGCCGAACTGGCTTTCTGCGTCCCACGCGTCCCGATGGCCCGGATGTTCCTTTGCCCTATAGACTGCTGGCGGCCTTTCAGCCGATTCGCGCCCCGATGTCCCTCATGTCCCGACCATTGCGAGGACGAGGACTTAGCCAATTTTCACGATTTTTTCTAGCCCAAGCTTGTTTTCTGCAACTTTTTCACATTTTCTCAGAGCTTGCTCTTTCCTTCTTCGGCCAGGGGAGTTAGAAAAAATCTGAGGGGACCCTAGAAACATGATTTTTGCCCTGAATCAATCCATTTTCCTGAGACTTGAGAATTCTGATGCATGTTATCAAATTAACCCTGGGGGGTGAATTTGGATAACAATTCCTTCTCTCAGTGGTTCTTTGTATGTTGTTTTTATTGATGATTATTCTAGAATGACTTGGTCTTATTTCATTAAGAAGAAGTCTGATGTCCTATCTAAATTTCAGGAATTTAAAGCTCTAGTTGAAAATGCTTCTAATATGAAAATTAAGATAATTAGGATTGATAATGGAGGTGAATATGTCAGAAATTTTTTTGATGAGTTTTGTGTGTCATGTGGGATTCAAAGAGAATTAACCACTCCCTATTCCCCTCAAGCAAAATGACATTGCTAAAAGAAAGAATATGTCTATATTAGAAATGGCTAGGACTATGATTCATGCTTCCAATGTGCCTAAGTTCTTATGGGCTGAAGCTATGAACATTGTTGTCTATATTTTAAATAGACTACCTACAAAACCTCTTCATCAAGCTACTCCTCATGAAGTATGGACAAAGAAAAAACCAAATATCTCTCACCTAAGAATATTTGGCAGTCTTGCTTCCATCTTCATTCCAAAATCTAAAAGGAAGAAGCTTGATCCAACCTCCTTTGCTTGTATTTTTGTTGGCTATGGTTGTAAAACTAAAGGTTTGAGAGTTTATGATCCATTCAAGCATGACATTATTGAAAATAGAAATGTTCAAGTCTTAGAAAGAAACTTTCTCTGTTGATCCTAATGAACCCTCCTCTATTGCTATAGAGATAGATTCTCGATAATCCTCCTATTGAAATTATGGAAATATAAGTTCAAGAGGCTGATTATCCTAATCTATATATGATGGAGATTGAGGGGGATTCATCCCAAAATGTCTTGCAACCTAAGATTCCTAGATGGGCTAAAAATCTTGTTCAAAACTCTTAGCCTAATAATCTTAGAAAACTAACTAGAAGTCAACATACTTATCATGCCTTGTTGACCCACTATGAGGTAGAACCACAATCCTTTGAAGAAGCATCTCAAGATGTTAGATGGCTTCAAGCTATGAAGGATGAATACAATTCTTTAATAAAAAATGACACTTGGGAACTAGTCCCTCCTCCTTCTAAAAGAAGCATTGTAGGATCTAGGTGGTTGTTCAAAATCAAATATAACTCTCTAGGAGATATTGACAAATTCAAAGCAAGGATGGTAGCTTGTGGTTTCACTCAGAAACTAGGTATTGACTATGTTGAGACTTTTTCTCTTGTTGCTAAGATGAGTACTGTAAGATTTCTTCTTGCATTGGCCACCCAATATGGTTGGGAGATTCACCAAATGGATGTCAATTTTTTTTTAAATGGTGAATTAAAAGAAGAAATCTATATGAGTCATCCTAAAGGATTTGAGGCTCCTGGAAAGGAACTTTATGTATGTAAGCTTAAAAAGTCTTTGTATGGTCTTAAACAAGCTCCTAGAGCTTGGTATGCTAAAATTAATTGTTTCTTTCAAGACCTTGGCTTTACTAACTATTGTTATGATAATGATTTATTTGTCAAATTTGATAACAATCATATTATCATTATTTTCTTGTATGTTGATGATATTTTGATTACTAGCAAGTAATAAAAGTCTAATTGTAAAAATCAAACAAAGGTTAAAACAACGTTTTGAAATGACTAATTTAGGTTTATTAAATCATTTTCTTGGCATGATTATCATTCAAGATCATAACCTTATTGTTGCATCTCAATCTCAGTATGTTGTTAATCTACTTAAGATATTTGACATGTTTGATTGTAGGCCTGCTTCCATTCCTATTGAAGTTGGTGTTAAGTTTGATCCTAAACCAGCTTGTGCTAAATTTGATCCTACTCTGTATAGGCAACTAGTTGGTAGTTTAATCTACTTAACTATTACTAGACCTGATATCTCTTATGCAGTAGGAGTAGTTTCAATATTTATGCAAGATCCTTATGAAGATAATTGGAAAATGGAAACAAGGATTTTGAGATATATTAAAGGAACAATCAATTATGGTATTTTTATTCTCCTTGTAATGATGCACAACTATTTGGTTATTGTGACTCTGATCATGTTGGTGATACTGCAAATAGAAAGTATACTTCTAGATATATTTTCAATCTTGGTGCAAGTGCCATCACTTAGAGTAGAAAAAAGAAACCAATAGTGTATATCTCTTCTACTGAGGCAGAGTATAGGAGTGCCATGGAAGTTGCTAAAGAAGTTATGTGGCTGAAAAGGCTATTGGATGAGTTACAGATGAATGTCAAAGGGAGTACTACTCTTCTATGTGATAGTCAAAGCTGCATTTATCTTGCAAAGAATCCAGTTCAACATCAAAGGACAAATCATATTGAAGTTCATATGCATTTCATCAGAGAAAAATTCCTTAATGGTGATATTGATCTCTAGTTTTGTCCAACTGAAGATCAGTTACAAATATCTTCACAAAACTATTGTGTTCTATCAAGTTTTGCAAGTTTTGTGCCTTGTTGGGCCTATCATAGTTTCCCTTGAGGGGGAGTGTGCATGAAAATTCCACCTCTTAACAGCATGTTAAAACTTCCAATACTTCCTCTAATTGTAATAAGTAAATGTGTCACTATTTTGTGAAGTTACTTGTAAATCCCAGGAAGCTTTAGTCATGGGTATGCCTTAGCTTATAAAAGGCTCCATGGTCTAATGTAAGTCTTCATATTGTAAAGCACTAGTCTTATGAATATTTGTTTGGGAAGATTTGTGGATTTCCCTTGTTGGCATGCTAAGCTTGAATCATTGTTGTTGATTCATGGGTCTGAAACTTGGCATGTCTGATTGTCTTCTCCCACTTAACATTAAGGGGGAGTGTTGGGGTGATAATTTCAAGTGGGATTAGCCACTTGGGAATGCCCCAACATGATTACAATTTGTCTAAATCAAACTTTAATGTGTGAAGTATTTCACACTCAAAGAGTGAAACAGTTTAACTGATTCACCCACCCAATTTATTGGGTGATACCTCTTGGGATTAACCATCTGATTGTCTACAATGAATATAAAAGCATCTATTAATAATGCAAGTTATATGTAAGACATGATGGAAGTATTGTTGATTAATTGAATAAATTAGCTATTGAACAAGTGAGAGACATAGCTCTACGAAGTGTGAAATAGCTAAGGAGCAAAGTGGAAGTGTTGGGTAAAATTATATCAGATTCATAATAAAAGATAGTGCTTTATCAGTGGAGTTTTTCCTTTGGGTTTCTCCACTTAAATCTGGTGTTATCTATCTCTTTATCTTGTTTATTATTTACTTTCAGCTCTAGCTCATTTAGCTCTATTATTCGCTATCTATTTCAAGTCATTTCCTTTCCTAATCGATTCGCATCCCATAATCTATAATCTTATACATTAATGGAGGATCTATGATCTGTAGATCTCATTTCCTGCTAAATAGAACATGACTTTCATCCAATAGGTTTCCTATGGCTATTGAAAATGGAAATATTAAACCCCTTAATGAAATCCTTAATGTTTATTTCATTCCTTGCCAATAATTTCTTCATATTATGCATGTTGTAGGTGATTAAAAATTAATATTCATACCCTTACCCTTGAGAGTAGGGCCTATTATTCTAGCACTAATAATAATTCTCTTCATGGCAATCCTATTCCTAAGAAGATTTACAATTCATCTTTTCCTAAGGGTTTTACTTTTCCTACTTTTAAAAATTTTGATGGAATGGGTAATCCTTATATGCATCTTAAGGATTTTATATTATTTATGGCTTCACATTTTAATAGTATTCTACTTCTCAAAGAATTTTCTAGTAGTCATATTGATATTGCTTCTCATTGGTTTCATCATTTTTCTAGTGGATCTAATAGTACTTATCTTGATACGGAAGAAGCATTTCGGACTTTTTGTTTCTAAAAATGGTCCTTAAGCTACATTTTAATGTTTTTATTCTTTGTACAAAGTAAATAATGAACATTTTAATGATTATATCTTGTGTTTTAAATATTGCATGCATCATTTACTTTATTAGTATATTGGTCTAGAAATGCAATATATCTTTTTGTTGTGGCTTAATTATTCCTTTGAAATAAAAATTATTATATGATACATGTGGATATTGTACGCTTATTTGATTTATGGTTATATATTTCAAACAATAAATTCTTAATGAACATCTTGTTACACATGCTCTTATTCCTTCTACCAATCCCCACCTACTACATATTCTCTTCCTCATATTGCACCATCTTTTTTTGGTCATCAGGTCTTATTATTGTCATTTATGTCATTTTCCATTGATGGAAAATGGTTTTAGGTGTCTTATTAGTCTCCATGAAGTGTCTTTCAGTGTTAAGTCTAAATTTTGATTGGTAGTTTCCAGATTTATGAAGTCTTGTGGTGTTTTAGAGCATGTTTCAATGCATATGGTCATAGTCTGAGTAATCCTAATTTGAGAAATGTTTTCATGAAGTTTGTTATGATTAATATGGTTTTTAATAGGTGTATGAGTTATTACAAGGTGAAATACATAATGCTTCATAGTTTCATGGATTACTTCAAAGTTTCTTTATTTTCTTGAATATGAACTATTTTCTTTAGAGTATGGTGGTTGTTTGAGTTTGTAGTGAATTATTGAAAGTTTTTATAATGATATTATGACATGTGGTGAATGTAAATAATATGTAGAGTGAAGTGGAGGAGTGCAAGTACAAGTTTGAGCATGATTTGTAGGTGTTCATCTAGACCTAGTCTAGATGCTTGAAGGCCAAATGGTGCATGAGAATGAGGTGTAAATATATATGAGCTCATGGAATCATGAAAAATTATAATACAAGTTGTCTCATGTGTGCTAGGTCCTTTTTAAGAGATAACATGCAAATTTATGAGGTATGACTACTTTGTCATGGTGCACACTAGGCCTAATCCTAGTGTTTGGAATCATATTGGTGCATGATAATCATTTGCAAGTATGTGTGAGTTATTGAGGACATTCATGGATGTATTTAATATTTTTTTATATCATGTATAAGTATTCAATAGAGTTTTAATTATTTGTTAGAGTGTTGGTTCATTTTTTTTTAGTCTAGAATATACAAAACCCCAAGGGCTAGCCATGAAATTACTAGTGGTGGTGAATGTGAAGATATATTTGAGATATTATGATGATTGGATAATTTATAAGAGGATTTTTAAATTCTCTAGGAAAAATTTCAGGTTTGCATGATGAATATTTTGCAAGATATGAGGTTTATACCAAAATCGGGTTCTTAAGAGCATGTTTTCTAGCTCGATATGGGAAAGATTTGCTTGGATGACACATGTGACCTTTACATGGTAACTTAATAATTTCAGGGATGATTAATCATGGAGATAAAAAAATTTATAGTTGGAATTAGGTTAAATGAGGAGCTATTCTTTATGAACAAAATTTAAGAAGGCAAGTAGCTTATTATGAGTCTGAAACCCTAGGTTGAGAGAGATGGAGAATATATTCATTGTAGGTACCTAGAATTAATTTTTTTGATAGTATGATTATTTTATATTTTATATAACTCCTCCATATTTCAAGAAAGCTAATATATAGCATGTGGTGATGAGTGGACCCTACTCAAACATGTAAGTTTCGAACAAGTTCATTTTGGGGAATTTTTTTCCAAAGAAGTTGAGAAATAAAGTTACATTGTTTTTAGTCTTGGATTCATAGCTTGATTTCCATGATTATTCGATATCATGGTTGATCTTCTAGAGGGAAAATGTTTCCTATTTATGAAGACTATTCTTAAGATAGTTTTGGGGTAGTTTCAAAGATTAACTGGTCGAAGGCCTTCCATTTGGAGTTGGAAGGAAATGTAAGATGTTATGGAAATAGGATTTATAGGTATTTCCAATGGTATATGATTTATTTTATTATGACATTATTTGATAGTTCAACCAACTAAATTTGTAGAGAAGAAGATTGTTTGTTTTAGGACATGATTTCTCAGGCTAAAAGATTAAGGTAGATGAGGCATGTTTTGGAATGGATGATGCTTTATATTAGTATGAGAGTGAATACCAATAAAAAAATTCTTATTTAAGGCCTTTTGATGTCTTGAAAGTTGGAAAAAGTGTGCAAACCAGTTGAGTTTATAAAACTAATTTATGGGAAGATCAATTTGGTGAAGAGGAAAGTGAGTGTGGTTTCCATGTATGGATGTTTTATGAGCTATAGAAATAAAAAATGTGATCTACAATTTCAATGGACTCTAATGAGTAGTTATATTCCTTAGTTGACGTGAAATTTGGTGTTCTTGAGGCCCAAAATTGAAGACTCGGTTCCTGAAGCAAATGTTTTGAGAAGGATATGAGACTTCTTGAAAGATTTATGAAGGATTTGATTAGTGAAAACTAATTACCTACCATTTATGTTTTTATGTCATATTTGACATGTTTGAAAAATTTAGGAGCTTTAAGAATCATTGTTATAGTGTTTGTGGTTTTTAGTCATCTAGGTGATGGTGTTTTTAGTTTATTTTGAGCTTGTTTGGTGACTTGAGCATGACCAACCTACATGGATCCATGATAGAATTTTTATAAGTCTAGTGTTACATTTTAATTTTTTAAAGGTCGAGCTAAGTGATATGGATAGACTCATGTTATGTTTTTGAGTTGGAATGCATATATAAGTTATGTTTTTGTTCATTTTTGTACTAACGCTTTATGAGGGAAAAATGTGATCGATTAAGTGTGTGAAGGAGATTATAAGGAAATAAATTAGAGATCAGGATTTTGGAAACAATATGAGGAAGGTTAGAGAGTAAGTGTGCAAATGTTTGAAGGTAAATCAATCCATGAAAGAAGAAGATAAAACGAGTTGAAGGAGAGAGAATTTGATGAGGGTTTGAAGGAATTTGGAGCTGAATTTTGGGATCACAATCAGTTGTGGTATCAACATATTTTTAGTGGTCATAATTATAAAAATATCTTATGATGAGTCATATTCATAGGATTCTCTTTTTTTGAGTAATATCAAGAATTGTTTGGGGGTTGGTGCTCCTTATGGGGTAAGTGCCTCACTAAATATATCTCTTGTGATGTGCAATATTCACTTGAGTATTCATTTTGAGTAATATAAGAAAAAAATTATTTGGTTTTATTCCCTTGAGGGTTTCCCACTTACATCTTTTGTCTATGTGTTTTCTCTCATTTTCATGTTCATTTAAATGTATGGTGCACACTTAATAATCTAATGTTAAATGTATATGATTGAATGACTGTTTGATGGATGTTCCAAAATTGTAAATGAAGTGAAAATATTGTAGGAATTATTCAACCCCCTCAATCCATTATGCTTCCAAAAATTGGTATCAAAGGAGGTTCTTGATAAGAAAGTTTAGCAACTTGAAGGAAACCCTTTTGAAGCACAAGAAATGGGTAAGTCTTCAGATGTTGAGGATTCATTAAGAATGAAGTATGAGGTTGCAAATTCATTGATTCATGGCTTACAAGATAAAATAAAGTGTATGGAGATAAAGCATCGTCTAGCCATAAAATGTTTGGAATCCCAAGTGTAGAGTTTATCTAAGTCCCTAAAAGTCAAATAATAAACTTGTTGCAGATATGAGGAAAGGTTAATATATTTGGAATCTAATTTAGAGGGTGAATCTAGTAGATTGAAGGTATATGAAAGGCTAGAGAATACATCTAAATATATTGGTGAGATTTTATAAGATCAAAGAGCTGCAAATGACAAGACATTACTAGGTTTCAAGGGAAAGAAAGGATAATGATGAAGGATCTAAACCAAGTTCTCAATCTGATGTGAAGGTGACTAAGAAGTTTTATCTAAGGTCTAACCCTATTAGAAAACCTAATTCTATTATGTATGGTACTTATTTCAATGGTTATTACTATGTTTGTCATGATTATGGCCATAGATCTAAGGATTGTGGTTGGAAATTAAGTTTTTTTAATGTATTAGATGGAAGAGTGTTGTGTATCACAAGTGTCACAAATAGGGACACATTACTAGATCTTGTCACCAAGGTGAAACTTCAAGGGAAAATAGTAGGTTTCAAGCATTCATAGGGCAACAAAATAAATATTTCAAGAGAAAAATCAATACCAAAAGTGAATAGGATATTTTCAATATTATTCCTATGGTCAAAAAGGATGTTGATCAAGCTAAAGATGTCAAGAGGACTAATTATTATCATTAAATGTATACCATTATGTGGAAATACAATGGGGTTTATTAGAGAGGGTCTAGTTCCATCATGATGCAAGGAAACTTCCTCAAGACAAAGTCGGATCAAGGAAGTATGTTTACATTAGTTGAAAAATAAAATGTTAAAGATGATCATGTGTTCCTTACTACTTCAAAGATACATGAAAATTTGAAGAAGCTAGGACTTTATGATACATCAAGATTTATAAGGTATGGGATATGATATCTCAATGTTTTTTTGAGTCTTTGTTTCTTCTCGATGTCCGAGTTTGTCATATTGTGTAGTATGAGTTCATATAAGTCTATGTTTGTGTCCTTCTTTTCCTAAATTTATCAAGTTAGGGGTATGATTTTGAGTGAAATTTGTCCAAGTCAAGTCATAAGTGATACCAAGGTTAGTTTTAAGTTGTCAAGTTCTAAGTTTATATCAATGTTTTTAGAAGTATTAAATGTTGGTCTCGAATATAATGTTAAATGTCATGGAATCAAGAAGTATGGTCTGTGTTTTATTTAAATATAAAGTCAAGAGTTTGTTTTTTACGGGGTATTGTGTCATGATAAGGTATCTTGATCATTAAAAATGAGAAGAACTTGTATGTGTCAAAAAAATTATTTCAGGATAAGATGGACTAAAAGATACCTTAAGGCCAAGTGACAAGGTGTAACTTTTTTCTCTGAGTCTAACATTTGTGAATACATAAACTAAAATAGAGGAATCAATATTTTATATGTGTATGGTGATTTGAAGGTTTGTACAAAGTGGTATTAGACGAGTATGTTGTGTTTGCAATGATTATTTTCCTCTTAAAGATGGTGTGAAATGTTCATACAATAGTATGAAGTTATTCAAAGATTGAAGGAATCATAACATTTGAGATTTGAAGAAAAATGATCTCTTTTCTCGATCAACAAGGTGTGTTTCTTATAAGGCATCAAGTAATGATCCAAGATGAAAAAATAATTTTCTTAGGGTTTGTATACTTAGGGCAATTGCTATACCCTTTCAATATTCAAGTATGAATATTATTTTGCACCAATATGACTACCAGTCTTGAAGGACATTTTTAGAAGACTATTAAGTTTTTACTAGATTTCAAGGACTGAAAAGTTGGTGTTCTTCAAAATATTGAGGATTTAAGGAAAAGAAAGCTAGAGTTGATTATATCTCAATGTGCTGATAGTAAAATAGGTTTTGGTATCGTGAAGAATAGAAATTCATTCATCAGCTCATTAAATGTAGGGTATAGTGTTATTTCGGTATGTTTGTAATAATAATGATGCCAAATGTTTTGCTTTAACCCTTAAGATTTGAAATGTATCAAGTAATTTTAGGGATAATGCGGGTAACATGAAGAGGTTTTAAGCATGACCAAGACTATAAATTCTAATAAATTATGTCTATTTATTTTTATTTCATTCTTTGGAGTAGTAATAATATTGCAACTCTATGAATGTGTTATCTAGGTATACATGCTTGTATTATCAGCCCAAAACCAGGTAAATTGTAATCCAAGTGTGGCCCAAAACTATATTAAAAACAAAAAAACTTGAATCAGATCATTATAGAATCTTTTTGTTTTATAATATTTATCTACATTTCTGTAGAAGATCGTTAAATCATGGGGAGTCCATGTTTGAATCCTATCAGTTAATAATGTATCATGAAGGATGTATAAGCAAGGATAAAAATAAGATGTACGACAAAGTGAAACAATTTTAGAAAAGATAAGGTATGATCATTCATGAAGATACTACAGTATTGAAAAGGTACAAGAGTGATGTGCATGTATGTGTTGGTCCATCAAGGCGGGGTGAGTTTGAGTTGCTCCTTAATCATGCAATAAAAGTGTCATCGGTGTTAGAAAGGAAGAATTGTAGAGATTTATAGGTTATCTTAAAAGGAGATATGGTCAAGTGTTTCATGAAGGCACTATAGTTGATTATGGACTACAATGGTGTGTTATAGGTGTATAAATAGATCTAAGATAGGAGGATCTTATAGTAGCCTTAAATCAGGTATGAAAATATGTTGAGAAGGTTTGAGTAGCATGTATGGAAAAGTAATGAATGGTGTACTACTATATTTCGAAGAGTGAGTGTGTGTTTTGAATTAATGGGTATGATGAGATGTAAGGAGGATAAAAAGCACTCATAATTTATTTCAGAATAGTGATGATATTTTTGAGCCATCTCCATGGCATGAAAATTAGGGACAATGATCTTAGAGTGTGGTATGATAACTTTTGAAGCATATTTTTGTGTTTCCTTACATGGTACAGTCCTATAAAGTTATATCAAGAATGATTAGTCCAAGAATGGCGATTATTAGCTCAAGGGGGTCTGTTTACATGGTTTATCAGGTCCATGGATCTTTATAAGATTCTAAAGAAGTTGAATAAGAGCCAAAGTAGAGAAAGTACAATCCAAGGTGGAGTCACCGAGACAAGTAAGTTTTGTTTTGTGCACTATTTCCATTCTGTCATATTGTGTGTTTTCATTTTCCATGTTGATCAATCATAGTAGGTTCTTTTCATAGATTTCAAAGGGGGAGAGTTACATCAGAAACATGGAAATGAGGTCTTGTAGTTGTGTTTTGGTCTTGTTGGTTACCATCAATGTTTCTGAAGGTGGTTGCCATCAATGAAAAAGGGGGAGATTTTTGGCCATTATGTCTTAGTGTTGTCATTGATGTCAAGTACATTGATGAAAAATGGTATGTAGGTTTCATATCAATCTCCATGAGGTGTCTTTCAGTGTTAATTATGAAGGTTGATTGGTAGTGTCTAGTTTGGTGAAGTCTTATGGTGTTCTGGAGCATGTTTCAGTGTGTATGGTCATAGTATGAGTCATATTAAGTTGATTAGGGGTTTCCATGAAGTTAATCATGGTTATTATGGTATTTCAGAGGTGTATGATTTCTAGAAAGGTGAAATAGAGAACACTTTGCATTTTGATAGATTGCTTGAGTTTATTTGTTTTCTTCGGAGTATGCACTACTTACTTCGGAGTATGAACTGTTTGATTTAGAGTATGAACACGTTTCTATGGTATTAAATTATTTAAAGTTTTTATAATGTCGTTATGACATGTGGTGAAGTTAAAACATATGAAAAGTGAAGTGCAGGAGTGTAGGTACAGGTTTGAGAATGATTTCCACGTGTTCATTTAGACTTTGTCTAAATGCTTAAAAGTAAAATGGTGCATGAGAACAAGGTGCATATGTATATGATATCATGGGAGCATGAAAAATTATTTTACATGTTGTTTTAGGTGTGTTAGGTCCTTTTTGGAGAGATAACAAGAAGATATATGAGGCTTGAATACCTAGGCATGTTACACACTAGGCCTAATCCTAGTGTTTAGAAGCGTATTGGTGCATGATAATAATTTTTAGGTATGTGTGAGATATTTACAACATTTATGGAGGTATGATATGTTGTCTATATCATGTAGATGTAGTTAGCAGAAGTTTCATGCATGGTTAGAGTGTTAGTTCATTTGTTTTTGGTCTAGAACATGTAAAACCCCAAGGTCTAGTCATGCAAGTACTAGTGGTGGTGAATATGTAGAGATATTTGAAATAAGATTATTATGTAAGATGTTATTAGAGGGTGTTGTGATTTTCTATGAAAAATATCAGGTTGTCATGATGAATATTTTTCAAGATATGAGGTTTAGACCAAAACATGGTTCTTAAGAGCATGTTTTCTAGCTCGATATGGGAAATATTTTCTTGGATGAAATGTTTAAAATTTTCATGGCCCCTGATCCTTTCAAGGATGATCTAATAATGTTTCAAAGTTTTAATGAGGTTAAATGAGGATCTATTCTTTATGAACAAAAGTTAAGAAGGCAAGTAGCTAATTATGAGTCTAAAACCCTAGATTGAGAGTGATAGAGAATATATTCATAGTATGTTCCCATGATGAATTGCTATTTGATATGATGATTGGAGGTTGTACAGCACTCCAAATTTCTAGAAAGGTAATATAGAGCATGTGGTGATGAGTGGACCCCACTCACACAGAAATTTTCTCGAAGAAGTTTAGATTTGGGGAAAAATTGTCCAAAGGAGTCAAGAAATAAATTTAAATTGATTTTATCCTTGGATTTTTACTTGATTTCCATATTGTTTTAGATCCCATTTGAGCTTCTAGAGGTAAAAGTGTTCCTTATTTAAAAAGACTAGTCTTAAGGCAATTTTGGGGGTATTTTTGGAGTAGTTTTAAAGATGGACCTAGTTGAATGCCTTTCACTTAGATTTGGAAGGAAATGTAATTATTTTGGAAAGAGGATTTAGAGGAATTTCCAATTTTCTATGGTTCCTCTTATGATTAGGTGATTTGATAGTTCAACCAACCTAATATTTTTAGAAGAAGATTGTTTGTTTCTCAAGAAAAGATTAGTCAAGCTGAAAGATTAAGGTAGATGAGGTATGTTTTGGATTTTATGTTGTTTGAAATCACTTTTATAGTAAAAATGAATTAATTATTTTCCTATTGAAGGCCTTTTGAGGTCTTGAAAGTGGAAAAAGGTTTCAAAGCATTTGAGTTTGTAAAACTACTTTTTGTGAAACTCAATTGGTGAAGTGGAAAGTGAGTGTGGTTTACATGTATGGATATTTCATGATCTATATCAAGCATGGGTGTTATCTACAGGTATCAGATATTTGAATTTTTGGTTACATTTCATATTTTAGGTTTTCTTGGGTGTTCTTGAGGCCCAAAGGTGAAGACTCATTCCTGGAAACAACCATTTTAGAAAGGATATGAACCTTCTTGATAGATTTATGAAGAATTTGATCGGTGCAAGATAATTAACAATCATGGATGATGGTGTTATGTCATATTTGAAATTTTTGAGAAATTTGTGAGACCTAATAATCATGGCTCTAGTTTTTTATGGTTTTTTGTCATCTAGGTGATGGGGTTTTGAGTTTATTTTGAAATTGTTTAGTGACTTAGAGCATGTGCGACCTACATGGGTCCATGATATAAGTTTTTATAATTGTGGTGTTATGTTTTAATGTTGTAATGGTTGAGATAAATGATATGGAATGACTCATGTTATGTTTTTTAGTGTGAATTCATATATAGGTGATGTTTTAGTTCATTTTTGAACTAGCGCTTTGTAAGTGGAAAATGTGACATGTTTCAAAGTGTGAAGGAGCTTAAGGCATGGAATTAGAGCTGAGGATGTTGGAAAAAATATAAGGAAGGTTAGAGAGAATTTTTTCAAAGGTTTGAATGTAAATCATTCCATGAAATAAGAATATAGAGCGAGTTGGAGGAGAGAAAAGTTGATGAGGGTTTGAAGGATTTTGGCTTAGAATTTTGGGATCACAATCAGCTCGGTATCGAATATTTTCATTTTCATAATTCTTCAAAACATACTATGATGAATCATATTAATATTAGTCTCTTGTTGTGAGTAATACAAATAATGGTTGAGGGTTTGATGCTCATTGTGGGGGTCAGTGCCTCACAAAATAAATATCTTGTGATGTGTAATATTCACTTGATTATTTTTATGAGTAATGTCTGCCAAGTTTTCAATGGGTTTTATTACCAATGAGGTTTTCCCACTTATATCTTGTGTCTATGTGTTCTCTCTCATGGTTCATGTTCATTTGAATGTATGGTTGACACTTAATAATCTAATGTTGAATGTATATGATTAAATGAATGTTTTATGGATGTTGCAACAATGGTAAATGAAGTGAAATTTTTAAGGTCTTATTCATCCCCCACCTCTCATTCCCTTATTATTCCAACACCTTCATGTTCCCCATCTCCTACTATACATACTCATGACCATTCCCTAATTTTTTTAAACCTCAAAGACATTCCAATCCCCTTCCTAGGTGGGAAACATTATACTTCTCACATACTATTACTCATGATATTTTGCACACATTTCTTGATGAGAATTTGATTCATCTACCTTCTAATGAGCATCATCCTCCTCATTAGTTATGACATAATTGTAACCAACCATTCTATAATTTCCATAGGATTAATGGTCATAGAGATAATAATTTTTATGTACTTCATGATAGGATTCAGTTTCTTGAGGAAAAGGGTGTTATTTCATTTCTACACACCATGAAGATAGATCAAATTCTCCTTGCCACAAAGTTGCACATTAGTATTTATTTCTTTGACTACCTACCATCCTCCTAAGTTCATTTGGTCTCTTCCTACCTCAGTTTTGATTACACATGAGGAACATGTTCCACTTCTTATTCGACCCCAATCCACATGGGTCTTAAAGGAGAACCACTTTCCATTTCATGATTTTAGTGTTACTTGTGATCACTTTGGGTTTATCATTCAGAACCCGTGCTCATGCCACTCACTAATTTGAATCACTTCTGTGTAGTCATTGTATTCTTTTCTGATATATGTTATTTGTTCCTTAGTGATAAATTATTTCAAGTTTATTTTATAACTATACACCGTTATATATTGTACTACTTATTCTATCCTAGTTATCTTCATTGTCTTTATATTACTACTATGTTTATGATGTAATTTTTCAAAGGGAAAATTAGATGATTTTCACCAATGCTTCAGGACTATGTCCCTCTTCTTTTGAAATGGACAATACCATTTATTGGATGTAGATAAAAAAATATCGTGGGTTACCACGAATCCGGGGTTCACATGAGAACTACTCCACTATACCGTGGTGAATTTCTTACACCTATTGTAAGGGAACCATTTTCTTGAGAGGTGAGGTAAAGGGAGTGAGAAATTTCAGAGGAAGGGTTGATATTGTAAATAGGCACTATCATATTTTTACAATCTTTAACTAAAATAAATCCACACACACTTAAAAGAAATATTTTTTTAAAAAAATGGAAAGACACAATGAATCATGAGCACAAAATTTCATCAATAAATTCATCAAAGGTTCTAACACCTTTCTTGGTTGTACAAGATCACCATGTGCACAAATCTAAAAAGTAGAGAGATGGAGTAAAAATATAGAAAAGAAATAGAATAATTTTATCTTTTGGTTAATTCTTAGTAGAGAAATAGATATCTACTCGGATACTCACAATTTACAACCCTTTAGAATGAGGAATTCATACAATATATAGCTTTACAAAAAAACTCTTCACCTACCCCCAATAATGAATTTTCACTTATGGTTACATCTTGTGACCTTTCATGTTTTTAGGAAAGAAAGTGAGTTGTTTTGTTATTAATTAAAGGATACTCATTACAATGCTTGACTATAGGTCACATTTAAATGAATAAGACAAAAAGTGAAAATTAAACCCTCTTAATGAATAAATAGAACACAATACAATAAAAGAAGAGGGGAAGAAAGGACAAGTGAGATAGTTATGCAAAATAATATGTTGTATCCACTAATGAAGATCCACCTGTCAAAGGAATCTAGGAGAGTTCTCTTGGAGAGATATCTATTCATGTGAACTCTTTGTGAAAATGAGCTAGTACGGGTGCTACTTTCTCCACTTGAGGAATGTGCATGAAACTTAAGGCCTTGATCCAATTTTCAAAAGTATTTTGATTTAATTTAATTTTAATTAAATCTAAATATTTCGAGTCACATATGATACATATTTGACACAAACAATAAGAATGAACATAACAAAACCCTAAGCAAGAGATAAAAGAAAGATGAATTATCTGATTTGAGTTTGATCCTAAAGTGTTATGAACTAGGAAAATTGTTGAAAATGTGGTGAAATGTGTCGCTAATGCTCAAGATAAATTCTGGATCTCACAAATGATGTCAAACATGGGCGTTGATGCAGAGAGGGGCGCCTAGGCACTAGATACTACTACTAAGTGCATGTGATTGTGTAAATAGTCGAAACATGATTTTTAAAGTGTCACACAAGAGTTGTAAATATTACCTATTGATCTCCTTTATGTCACTCTTTGATTTATGAGGGTATATGTAACCTACAAAATAGATATCACATGTAAAACAAACATTAACAAATTAAATCTAACAAAAAGAAGCAATTTGGGGAGTTGGTGACCCAGTGGTCACATGATGGAGTGAAGTTACTACCAAGTGTTGCACTACATCTTAGACTTCAAATAGTTATGGTGAGTGTTTTTAAGAATTGTGCCCTAGGATTCCCTTGTGTAAGTGCACTTGATAGTGGGCTATAGCTAGATGTATCAATGTAGTAAAATGTGTGGATGGAATAAAAACTTCCCATTCGTATGTTGTGTATGCATAAAATTCAGTCCCTTGTCCTTTGATTTAATGCCAAATGGATGCTTTGAAGTGCTTTTGGTGCCTTTTGAGTGCAAGATTAGGTGATAGTAATAATGGCTAGTGCTTGATCATTTTTTTGATCACATAGCTATGTATTTATATGATTCCCTTGTTTAAATTTTGTAATTGAAAACTTGAAGATTGACCCATAAGTGAAAAAAATGCCCAAAAGATAAAAAATATGCAAAAGGAGTGAATAAGATACAAAAGGTTCATGGGTGCCTCGAGGGGACGGGGCACCTTAGCACTTCTATCCTAGCTGGATGCTAGTGTCTAAAGCCATAAAAAAATTAAAATACCGAGTGGGTTGTGGGATGTGTAAGACCAAAAAGAAAGAAAGAAATAGATAATAAAGGTCAAAAATAGTCGTCAACCACTAGTTTTCTTTCTTAGGAATCATATGAATGCTAGTATGTGTTTAAGACCTAGAAATGTACCCAAGCACATGATTTTATATCTACAATATTTTTTATTCTTTTACATTTCTTGATCAAGAGTACGTCATCGAGAAAATCATTTGAAAAATTTGTGCTAGAAAGATAGATCATGACGCATAAAGTGTGAAGACCTGAATATGGTGAGGTTCACTTCAGATTGAAACCCTCAACATTTGAGTATTAACCTTGAAAATATAGTTATTCATAAGGAAATGGTTTGAAAAATATGTTCTAGAAAGATAGATGATGAAGCATAGAGTGTGAAGAGTGAATATGGTGAGTTTGAATTTAGATTGAGACCATTTGTAGTTGAGTATGAAACATGGAACTAGAGTTCATTATAGGGTAATAACAATACAAGTTTTGTGTATCAAGTTGTGTATGAGTGTGTAGAAGGAGGTATGAAGCACAAAACATACTTTGTATGTGTATAGATTAGGAAGAATTGGTAATGATTGAAGGGGGAATAAAGTGTGATGCCTCGAAAGTATGTGATGGAAAGTAAGTTTTCCAATGAGAGTGAAGGAAAAGATCCTCCACCTAATATAAGAGGAGATAAATACATGTTGCAATGCTATAATATTAGTGGTGTATGAGAAGGATAGTGTCATGTGAAGGAATCCTATGTGGTGAAAGAGATGATGGACACTCATGTGAAATATACTTATGAGATAGAGGAGGTGATGAGAACCTATGTGAAGAGAAGAACTATGAGGTGAAGGAGGTGGTGAACACCTATGTGAATGGGTTGCCCAAGTAGGGACTTATGTTAATGAGATGGACTAGTATAACTATGAGGATGATAATGTTGTGAAGTATGATGCATTCGAATAGGAGAACTAGGTGTAGAATATGCCTTAGATTTGAGAGGTCTAGGAGACATAGAAGCTTAAGCTGGTGGAAGAATGTCGTCAAGAGAAGGTAGAGGAAATGGTGTGTATTGTGGAACACCTTTAATAGTGATAAAATTTTATTGTCAATGAATTTAAGACACATAAGATTCATATAGGTAATAGCCTAATAAGAGCGGGGCTTAGGGATACCTAAGAACATGTCATAGCCTTTAATTGAAAATGTTACGGTGAATGGAACAATCATGGTGAGAGTCCCAACTATAATGGTGTACCATAATGTAGCCAAAAGAATGAGCAATGGATATAAAATAGCAGATATTGGACATTTTCTATCCATAAGAAGTGCAATAGAGAACACACTTATAGGAGCCTCTTGATAGATAATATTATTATTAATAGTGTATGAACCAATAGAATTGGTAATGAGTCGAAAGAGAATGATCCATGGTAATCATGATCTGAAAATGTAATGGTTAGTGGTGATGTATCAACAGAAGTAAGAAGATAATCAAGGGGCCCTGATGAAGGAGGGGGAACAATATGATATGTATGATAAAAATAAGAATCATAAGCTTTAGTGTCATTCTTAGGAAAATGGTCATTAAATATTTTTAGATTTTTTTTTTCATTAACTATCTTAGAAGTAGATTTTGTAGGGAGCTCAATTGAATTATTTTCAATGATATCTTGAATGAGATGCCTAAGTTTGAAGCAGTGATTGGTGGAATTCCCAATGTATTGATGATAGTCACATTTAGCATTTTTGTCATAGTTGTGGCCATGAGGGTGAGATGGATCAAGATTGAGTGATGGTGGAAGAGTGATCGGATTTATTTCAAAGAGATGACATAAGAGAAATCAATTTGCAAATAGTAGTTTAGTAAAAGTGTGCTTTAGAGGTTACCATTTAAGATTTTTAAGAGGAGAGATGAAATTGACAATTTCTTCGCTAATTTGGGTTTAGGAGCTAGCTTTGTTGATTTATATTAAAACCTATTAGAAGAAGATGAAGGATACTCATGATATTTGAGTTTTCCCATAGAGAGTAATTAGACTTCACACAATTTATGCATATAATATAATTGATAAAATAAAGGAGAGGTCTCAAAAATAACACGCTCCTAAAGTGGTTGTAATAGGATTTGAACAAATCGATCTTGTAGTTCGAATAAGCATGCAATTTAATCATCTTATCTAGATTTTTCTTATAACATAGTTCATAGCCCACTAGATTTTTATTATATTTTTGTTTGATTTGTGTGAGTTGTACATAAGAGATCCTAGTGTCGATATTGTTTAAAAAATGAACAAGAAAATCATCACCAAATGCACGAAAGAAGTTACCAAGTGAACAGGTAGATCATAAAACCAATGCATGGCATAATCACGAAGACTCTAGGAAATAACTTAGATAATAATGTATGATCATTCACATAATCTAGACATACCACATCGAAATATCAGATATGTTCTTGAGGGTCACCATGGACATTGAAAGTGGAAATATTTAGAGTGATAAATTTTGGAGAATATGAATAAGAAGAAATAGAAAGGTGCGAAAGGAGTGTGAAGAAGAAATGAGGATTCAAGAGATGAAGAGGAGCATGAATTAGCTTGTTGAAGTTTGGATTTGAACTTTTGGATCCCGATATAGATAATCTAGGTCTTGTGTACCAAAAAAAGATACTTTTTGAGTATGAGAAATAATAGGCAGAGTGAAATGGTTAGTAGGAATAGGAACAAACATAGGAAATTAGAAGTTGGTGCAATGGTAGAAGACGAAGGTTTTTTTGCAATAGAAATGAAAGTAATATTAGAGGTGGGATGGTTAAGCTCAACTAGACTTGTGGCCTCCTCACTAGTAGCGAAAAAATCATATCTAGGTCTTATAGATGTTTAACAAGATGAGCATTGAGATTACGGAGGTCTTCATATGTAAAGAGTGGATAAATATTATCCATGTTAAGAAGAGGATAATATGTCTTGAATCTAGGTTGGGTTCAAGTGTCGGGTTCACCAAATGATTTAATTTAATTTTAATTAAATATATATTACTAAGTCACATATGATACATATTTGACACATGCGATAAACAAGAAAAGTACAAAATTCTAAGCAAGAGATAAAAAAGGCGAATTATTTGATTTACGTTTGATCCTAAAGTATTCGAGCTAGGAAACTACTAAAAAAGGGGTAAACTATGTTATCAATGCTCAAGATAAATTTTGGAGCTCACGGATAATGTCATACATGGGAACCCGTGGCTAGACGGGGTTCTGGGTACTAAATATCATTCTTGGGTGCCCATGACTATCCAAATGGTTAGAATCTAATTTTTACAGTGTCACACAAGTGTCAAAAATATTCCTTGTTTATTTCATGTGTGTTTCCCTTTGATCACAAGGATACCTATAACACGATAAATAGATATCACCTACAAAACCCACAATAACACATCAAATGCAAAAAGAAATATGTAATATGGGAGTTGGTGACCACGATGGTCACCCAACAAATTGAAATTGTGACAAATCACTATACTACATCTTAGATTGGAGTGTAGTTCTAGTGAATGTGTGTAATAATCATGCTCTAGGATACCCTTGTGTAAGTGCACTTGATAGCAGGTTGTATCTAGATATAGAAATGTAGTAAAATGTGTGGATGGATTAAAAACTTCCCCTTCCAATGTTGTGTATGCGTAAAATGTAGTACCTTTTCATTTGATTGAATTCTTAATGGATTATTTGAAGTGATTTAGGTTCTTTTTGAGTGAAATCTTAAATGCTAGTAAAAATGCCTTGAGTTTGGTCCTTTATTTTGAACACATAGCTATGTATTTATATGATTCTCTTGTTTAAATTATCTAATTGAGAATTAGAAGTCTGATCCATAAGTAAAAAATATGCCCAAAATATGAAAGATACCCAAAAGGATCGAGTAATATAAAAAAGGGTCAAGGGCACCTAGAGGGGAGAGGAGCACACGGGAATTTTTATCCTGGGTAGGCACTATGGGTTGAAGTTATAAAAGATAACCGAGTAAAATACCAACTCGGTTGTAGGGTGTGTAAGACCAAATAGAAAGAAAGAAACTATAGACACAATATCATGCACTTGGTTATATTTCTAGGTCTATAAGAACATACTTGTATTCATATTATTCTTAAGAGAGAAAAATAGTAATTGATAGCTACCTTTGGCCTTTTTGCTTTTTCTTTGGTTTTCCTTCTAGTATTTCACACCCTAAATCCTATTCGATGCTTGATTGATTTATATTTCATTACTTTGGACACTAGTTCCTAGAAAAGATGTTAGTTACGAGGTGTCGTCATCCTTCTAAGCACCCCTGGTTTATTTATATCTTACTCTCCTCTTTTGGGCCTCTTTTATCATGGAATTTAGTCAATCAAAACAATACAATTTTATTAGTTTTGAGAGAGATATTTATACAGATATTGATCCACAATATATGGGATCTAATCCCTATCCTTATCCTCCCACAAATCACTCCAAACCGTACAAACAAATAACAAACTACCCATTTATTTACCTCATGGTATATTACTAATTACCATGGAAACTCTAATTTCCCAACATTCCCTCCCTTAGAGTTGACATGGGTAGATACAAAACACAAACAATTTAAAAAAGATAATCCTCATCGCTTGAAAAATCTTCAGTATTAGCATGTGTGTTTTGTTCTTCAGTAGCCATGGCCTTGTCGGATAGTTTTCCATCAAGTAGATCTTTTGCTCTTTTCATGCAGTTGAGAATAACATGTCCTGGCTTCCTACAATAAAAACATATACAGTTTTTGATATGTTTTGATCTTTTATAGGAATTACTTGATTGACTAGCTAATGCTGCTTCTTCTTCTTCATCATCCTTGCTTTCCGTATCGAGTAGCGTTGCTATTATGCTCTCCAAGCTTGGATTTAGTTTACTTAAAGTAAACACCATATTGGACATACTTTTGGGCATGCTATTTAGTAATATGGCCTTTGCATCATTGGGTTTCACCTTTTCGTTAATGCCATCCAGTTGGGCCATTAGAGAGTGGAACTTGCTGATATGAGATACAATATCTCCTCCTTCCATTTTCAACCCATATAATTTCTGCTTCATATTTATCTCTGCATTGTAATTTTTTTATCCAAATAATTGATTCAATGCTTCCCATATTTCTTTGGATGATTTTTTGAAATCTACATGATGTAGATACGGTTTGGATAATCCGAGGCCAATAAAGGCCAAAGCTTTTTTATCTTTGACTTTCCATTTTTGGAGTGCGTCTACATCTGTTGGTGCAACTGATCCTCCATCAACAATGTCCCAAAGATCCTTTTCAATCAGCAACAGTTGGATTTGGATTTGCCATGTATGGAAATCCTTTCCATCGAATTTTTCTATCTGGTTCATTTTTTCCATTTTTTTAAATACCAATGAAAAAATAAGAAAGTAATCTTTAATTACTTTCTATAATTTAAAAGATCAAAAATAGTTTATGCAAGACAACAACCCAGAAAATTGATTTGAAAGATACACGTCCAAATCTTGTAGATCTGTCCTCTGGATCCGCCTTTCATGCACAGCTGGGACCGCTCGCTGCAGATCTGTGAAGTAATTCGAATCTAATATCTACCTTTCATGCACAGCTGGAACCGGTCGCTGCAGATCTGATATGTGGATGTCAGATCCATTCAAGGAACACGTGAAGAATGAATATCTTGGACGGTGGACCTCAGAACTCCATGCATGCAGTGAACTCGCCAAAAAAATACAAATACAAACTCGCCAAATCCAATCTGCGGAATATATATATTCAAATATCAAAAAAGAAGTTGTGGGACGCGGATCTCATGATGCGATGTACATAATGACGTAGCAGGAGCTTGATATTCGATCAACCATAGGAATGACCGATGTATTCCTTAAACCACGTAGATCCAGATCTGAAATAACAAACACATGTACGCAGCTAACACAGAATGTAAAACTGTTAAGCTATATCAATCGACCTCCTCAAACTGTACACAGCTAACACAGAGTGTAGTATGATGGACGAATTTCAAAAACATACGCCTGCAATTTAATTTTTTTTTCTTTGAAAATAATATAGCCTCCATGCAAAATAATATATCAATAAATAATATTTCTAAACATCCTTTTCGAATGTGAATGGGATCAGCACATGGTCCACATTACATTACCATTGACAAGGAAAAGGAAGACCTTTCGTATATGAAGAGCCTTCACACGTGGTCTACACTGCTGAACTCTATGAAGATCAAGGCCTGAAAAATTTTAGAACAGAAGCCTGCTCTGATACCAAATCAGGGAATTTAGTCAATCAAAACAATACAATTTTATTAGTTTTGAGAGAGATATTTATACAGATATTGATCCACAATATATGGGATCTAATCCCTATCCTTATCCTCCCACAAATCACTCCAAACCGTACAAACAAATAACAAACTACCCATTTATTTACCTCATGGTATATTACTAATTACCATGGAAACTCTAATTTCCCAACATTTTATCTTATGGGCATCTTATTTTCTTATGGTTCAGCCTTTTATCTATCAATTAAAAATTTAAAACAAGGTAATCATATAAATACAAAGTTATGCGACCAAAATAAAGGACCAAGCTCTACACATCTATTATCATCACCTAAGGTTCCATCTAAAGGCATTCTAAGAGCATTAGATATACCCATGTAGCTTCATTGAAGGGACAAGGACTACATTTTATGCATACACGCATAGGAGGGGAATTTAATTTTTCCATTCAAACATCTATATACATTGTTAAATCTAGTTATCGCTTGATATGAAGTGAATCTTACACTTGCTTATTCCTAGGGAACCATTTATACACATATTGTTATCCAAATAAGCCCCCTGCTTATTTTGGCTAAATTTCCTTCATCCTTCCTTCTTTTGTGCCTCATTAAATTTTTTCCACTTTTCAGGCACTCAAAATTATCTAGAAATGGCTTCATCAAATAGAGAATTTTCTCACCTTTCCAGAAAGGTAAAATTTTCCTTCTAACTCCTCGTATTTTGCAAGTTATGGCTCGGCGGAGTTTTTGAGGGAAATTTTCCCTGAGAAGGCCCACAACCAATAGGAAATGACATGTAGCAGTAGAGCGGTGGGGCGCAAAGATTTTGGGGATTTTTTCCTAAATTCAAAAAAGGGGAAAAATTTGGGTTTGACCCATTTGACCTAATTTTTGCCCCAATTTTTCCCTAAATCTTTAGAGGGCATATCTTTCGATCAAAGCTCGAGCTTTTATCAATTTTGGTGTCATTGGAAAGATATTGAAGTACTCTACATGATGGAATCTTCAATTTTATTTTTGGTGGAGTTTAGTGAGACAAAAATGAAGAAATTCCTTTGGCATGGGGAAAAGAAGCGAGCCAACATTCAACCACCATTTTGAATGTAGTATGGCTTCCATTCTTCTCCAAAGCATGTTTCAAAATCTTGGGAATGAAATGTTAAGGGTACCCATGCTATTTTTATGGATCTAGTTGTGGTTGAATCATTCATTTCATTTTTCCCATGTTTCTCCTTCCTGAACTCGGGTTTTCATTGTTAAAAGCCAGATTTGGCTCATTTGTAAAGGGTTGGACGTTTTTTTATGTTCTATAAGCTCCCTCCTTCACCTTGGCAAGTGAATTTGTGGAATATCAGACCTTTTTAGGACTAAAACATTTTTTTACCTCCTTGTTGTTGTAATGCACTGTATTTAAAAATGGAAATGACAATGCAAGCTCTGTGAATGAATTTTCAATCCTTTCTTGTGTTGTTTACTCTATCCTAATCCTTCATTGAAATTTTCAAAATTTGTGCATAATTTGTGTTGCATTTTTATAATCTGTGTCAATCTTCAAAAATATATGTTCACCACTCCTTAAGTGTATCACCTTGTCAGTTTAGTTTTATCTTCTTTTCTTTCTATCCTTGTCCCCTTGGTAGAATTAGAGTAGAATTTTGAGTTGAACCCCTACAAATTTCATGCATACATCTGATTAGAGGAGTAGAGGAACCAGCCTTCAATCTAGAGAGTCTTTTTCCATTTTTGCAAGTCCCACACTTGGGGAAAATATTCCATGTTGTGTAATCACACTAAATGACCCAATTCTCACTTACAGATATGAAGGTCATTTAGGGGGTGCTACTAATTTGCACTAACAGTTTTGGCATGCCTAGTGGGACCTTAGAGGTCTTCATCTTCATTACAACAAAGTTTATGTGCATTTTTTGTAAGTTTCTTGCTTAAAAGATCCTTGATTTGCACATATAGTGACTCCAAAGAGATAAAATCAATTGGTTTCAACAGTCCAAGTCTGAAGATTCATGAGAAGGATCCAAACAAGGTCAAGGGCCAAAGAGGAGGTATTATGCGAGTATCTGTAGTTTTCCCGGGGAGAAGAGAGAGTGGAAGAAGAATTCAAAGGTATCCATCTCCACCAAATAGAACTCTATCAACTCCTCCACCTGGTAGACCTTTCACCCAATCAACAAGGGTTCTTAGGCCAATCAGAATGGCATAACACAACCCTTATGTCAACTTCACTGGGAGCAGCCCACTTACTCTCAATGCACAAAACCTAGTTCTAGTTGCAGCATTGAATAACATCCCATACTTTACTGGGGAAAATCAGACCACTCCTAGTGATCATGTCAAATGCATTGCTAATGTTTGTGCAATCCATGAGATTGTTGAGATGCAAATTTCTGTCAAATTTTTGGCATCTTCATTCAAAGGGAAAGCCTTGTAATGGTTTAGGAGTCTTGGGGCAAGCTTTATCCAAAATTGGAACTAGTTGTGCATAGCTCTCCATGATCAGTTTAGAGAAAAGGGAGATAATTTGTCTCTATTAGAACAATCGACAATGTCATGAGAGCTCCTAATGAGCAGCTAACAGACTTCAATTTAAGATTTCAAAGGACATGGGATAGAATCCTAGTGACAGTAAGGCCAACAGCTGAAGGTGCTTTCTTATACTATCTCAAAGCTCTAAATTTTGATATTTCCATGTTAATCCAATCCATGGGAGGTGCAAATATACATGTAGCTTATAGCATCACCATTAGGGCTGAGAATCATTTGATCCAAGCTGGTAAACTAGTGCCTAAGCCTCCCATGCCCTTATATCAAAACTTGGAAAACCCAAGTACTAGTCAAGCACCTACTTAAGCTCCTATTCCCACTCCTAGAAATCAAAGTTCAAATGAAACTTCTACTTCATCCTCTGGTGCCTCAAATGAACTTCAAGAAGTCATGAAATAATTTTTAAAATTAGGCAATGAGCTGGTTACACTCAAGAGGAAGCAATCCCAAAGTTTTAGACCTTCTTATCGGTCTCAAACTTAGCCTAATAGCAACCATATCAGCTTAATAAGCCACCCAATCTAGCTGTAAATCAAAATCAAGTAAGGCCTCCTACTGATAGACGGTTTACGCCCTATAACCCCAATGTTGCATCTACCTCTAAATCCTTAGTTCCAATGCAAAATAATATGGCTCAAGAGTATGACTGGTGTTTCCCATGCAATGAACCTCACAACTAGTCTATGTGCTTCAATGGTGCTTTGAACCAAGCTTTGATGGTGAAAACAATTGGCATAGAAAGTGAGGTGAGTCAAGAAACAAACCAACAACAAGGAACATCTCAACAAAATACAACTCCAAATGAGACTACACTTGTGAATTGGCGAAGTGAAGATTTTGTCGTATGAATCAAATAATTTCTCAAAATGTAGCAGCTAACACATGGTTAAAGAGGAGGAATATTGGTGAAGGGTAGTCATTAGCTCAAGGTGATCCATAACCTTCCATCACTCCACAAAGTGTTGGTAATAAAAATGCAGATCCAAATGTGCAAGGACAGCCCAAGCCACCTTCTAGACCAGCTCAAATGTTAGTTGTTGTAGCCCATGTACAAGAAAAGAGTGTATAGGCTAAGGGGCAAAAAAGAGATGTTTCATCCCCATTTAACATCATTGAACAACTAAAGAAGACAAATGTGAATATATCTATGTGGGAATCACTATCTATCCCAGGCCAAAGGGATATTATACAAGTTGCCATGAAGAATTGATCAACTTCAAATCAACAAGCTCATATGAAATATAAGGTACTCATAAATTCTGCTCAGCCTGAGGGTAAGCTTGGAGGAAAACAAGGTAAAGTTTTGAAGCCCCCTCCATTCTATGTTTCATTGATCATTGGGGATAAACTAGTACAAAATTATATGATTGATTATGGGGCAAGTAGTTATGTGATGCCCAAGAAAATAGCTGATCAGCTCGGCCTCCAATATGAATTCATATCCAATGGGGTAGTGCAATTGGATGGGATAGTAGTAACAATAGCAAGGGTAATTAAATATTTGAGCCTCACTTTGCATGCATGCCCCAATGTCACTGTTTTGCAAGATGTATCAGTGATATATTTACCACCACTTTTTGCCCTATGTTTGTCAAGGGATTTCACAACTAGAATTGGAGGCTATTTATCTACTGATTGGTCACACATGTTGTTTCTGACTAGATATAAAACTAAGGCCACAATCAGGTCTGAACCTATTGCAAAATTTCACATTGAGCCTCAAACTCCAAGCCCAATCAATGTCAATTGTCAAAGACATTTGATCAAGAGGATTATCTATGCACAAATGAATCTGACACCAAAGTTGGAAGCATCCCAAATTTGAATCTTGATGAATGGGAAAGCAAGGTACATGATTTTGATCCCTATAAGGAAATAGAGGAATCTGAACTAAGAGTTTATTACATGCATGAAGAGAATTAGCCTATTCCTAGCATCACCAAGCTAGACCATAAAGATAACAATGAGGTATGGCAGCTTTTCTTTGATGGATCACAAAATAGACAAGGTGCAGGGGGAGCTATGCTTCTTTCACCTCAAGGCATTAAGTATTATTCAGATTTTTTATTTCAGTTTGTATGTTCTAACAACACTGCTAAATATGAAGCTTTGATACAAGGATTGCATTGGTCAAGAAAGAGAGGTATCAAAAACTTACAAGTCTTTGGTGACAGTGAGCTGATTGTTAATCAAGTTAAAGGGCAACATGCTGCCAAGAATGATCTCCTCAAAATTTATAAGAATAGGTTGTGGGACCTCATTGAGGATTTTGAAGGCTTTGGCATCAACTCCATCCCTAGGAAAGAAAACAAAGTTGTTCATAGGCTTGCAGTAGTTGGGGCAGACTTTGATTTTGTGGAGAGTATCAAGGAAGATAAAGTGTAGCCAAACATTCATGTGATTATAAGGCCATCAGTGCCAGACAATAATGTAAGTTGGCAAGTGTTTGAAAGTGACCAAAAATCATCAATTTCTTTCAAGAAGAAGCTGAGTTCTCAGCCAAAAATTAGGAAAAGTTAGAACAACAATATGTTGATCAAGTGGTACAGCTAAGAACCAACAAACTGCCAAAAGGACTTGTCACTTTGGAGTCCATATTTAATCCTAATTATCAATTTAGGAAGGAGAAGGAAAACATCCAAGTCAAGGGAGAAGATTTAGTGCCTGTCTCGGTGGGAGAAGGCAAATCAATTCAAATTGGTAAAGTGCCCGACCAAGCAAGAAAGGTATGAGTTCATGCGACTTTTCCAAGAGTTCCCGAGATATATTTTCTTGGAGCTATGAAGACTTGAGAGGTTTCAATCCCAAGC